>JAMPIO010000088.1:0-426427 GCA_024699865.1 Aphelenchoides fujianensis | reverse complement strand
GGATCGGCGTGTCGATCACGCCCTAAACAAACGAGTGAGCGACGGGAGGAGGACGAAGTGCTCGCCTTGTTGCCACCCGCCTTCTCCAGCGTGATCTGCTCGATTTGGTCGGCCAACTCGTCGATTTCGAACACGCGGATTGTTGCGGAAGATGCCAAACTCGCCGTCCGGCTCCGCACCTGCAACGACGAGAAAGGGTGAGTGGAGAGCAGCGCGAAAAGGAACGAACCGAGATCCTTGCGCATCGCATCTCCTTTGGGGCACTTGACGATGTTCAGGACGAGCGGCATGCGCGTGACGATGTCCTCGCCGCGCGGCAGGAAGTCCCAACCGACGATCCGCTCGATGATCGACGATTTGCCCTCCGATTGGGCGCCCACGACCACGATCAGCGGCTGCAATCGACGGTCGGGATGGTGAAGAGAGCGGGGGCGAACAAACCAGCTGGATTTCCTTCCCGCTGCTGTCCACGTTGCTGAGCGCCTGGTGGAGGTCGTTGACGACCGAGATCAGGGACTCCATTTCGATTCTGTTCGATGGGGATGAGAGCTGAAAGCAGGCGATCGAAATGATGACAAAAGCGATCCAAAGCGAGCGAAAGGACGCGATCTAATCGATGGACGGGCGGGCGGGCAAATCGAAACGTCGCGATCATTTGCATCGACGCCCATCGGCGCTCGAAATCCGACGAGCAAACGGCGGGGAACATCAAGCGGACGCTCATGCTCGACGGCCGAACGCGAACATTTCAACGGGAAGGCGAACGATTCCCCCGTCTGCCACCGCCGCATTTGACGGGCGCACGGGCGGCCAGAACGCGCTGTAAAGCGGGGCGGAATGCCGGGCGGGCGGAGGCAGACGGTCGAAGAAATCTTCGCCGCTTCCCTCCTTTCCCTCCTTTTTCGTCTGCAAGCCCGCTCAACGTCGAACGATCGCCCCGCCCGCCGCTGCCCGCCCGCCCGTCCAGCTGGGCGCAATCGGCGGCCGAAATTCGAATTGCGGAGAGCAAAGCAAAACGGCGCGCCGATTTCGACCATTCGCTTGCGCCCGCTCCGTTCGCGTTCGATTGTTCCTGACTCCAAAAGGTCCCCAGTGCGCCCATTGGATCCCTCCAATTTGCGCCTGCTCGCTGTCGCCGAGTAGTCGAACGTTTATTCCAATCTCCTATCGAATACCTACAAACACGCACGATAATTGTCACGGATTCCGTTAAATTATGCTCCGCTAATTACCATTCAGTCGATTACACAACGACATTCACACGTTCCGTTCACAGTTGAAGGCACGAAGAAGAAAGAAGGCAGAGTGGTGGTGGGTGGTTGAAAGCAAGAGGAAAACACAAAGGAATACTCGAGGAGGACTAAAACTATTGCATCGATTCGAATAGAAGTCTCCAGCAGAAGATGGCACAAGAATTCGATTGATTGAGCAGATGGAAAGGAGTCATGAACATGAACAAGGCAGAAGACGGAAAGAAGGAGGAAGAAAGTGAATTCAACTCCGTTGGAAGCGAAGCAACAGCTCGCCGTTGATCTCGCCGCGGGCCCGCTCGTACTTGGAGACCGTGTTGATCACCTCTTGTTTGTACAGTTTGCGGAGCATCGAGTCGAAAGACTTCAGTTGGGGCAGCTTGAACAGGTCCCACTGAAAGGAATGAATAAGAGCCAGAAGAGCGGAGTGGAACGAACATTCAGCAGGTGGTCCGTTTGCGGAGGCGCCTCCCCGTACATCCGCAGCCAGTCGGGCACCTCTGAAAACACTCATCATCTCATGTTCCCTCTACGCGTCTTCTACCTTCGGTGATGATGTTTAGGGAGCCCACATCGGTGTGGTAGTATTGAGGAGGGAGCGGTTGGAAGGAGGGCGGTGGCTGGGAGCGATGGTGGGGCGGATGTTGTCGCTGGAACTGCTGCTCGCGAGCCTCCCGTTCGCGAACCGCCTGCTGTTGCTGCTGAATGGCCGCCTGCTGCTGTTGTTGCTGTTGGAACTGCTGTTGGTGTTGGATGATCGACTGGATGGACGCCGATTCGCGGATCTTCGCCGCCAAGGCGGACGAGTGGGCGGCGTTCGAGTGGCGCGGCGAGGGCTGCCGTTGGGGCGGATGGTGGACGGAGGAGCGGGGCGTCTGCTGTCGATTCAGCACGCCCGGATGGTCGAACTGGGAGCGGCGTTCGTGTTCGCTTCAATTGAGTGGATTGATTGAACGGAAGGGAAGACTCACTTGTAGTAAACGACGCCGTGCACCTGATCGAAGATTTTGGTCCAGCCGGCGGGCAGCTGCTCGACGGCCAGCGGGTGGATCCACGTGGTCCGACGGTTCTTATGGTCGACGAAAAAGCGGAAGCCGTCGGGCGTCGTGTCCACGTCCCAGCCGGGCGGCAACGGCGGTTCGTTCGCGTCGCCGAGCAGCGCGCCGCTGGAGTTCGCCGTCGAGTCGTGTCGCCTGCAAACGATCGAGAACAGAACTGATCGTGCGTTGAAGGAAAGGAACGGACCTCATCATCTGCTGCTGCTGTTGATGCAAAGCGGTGAGCGATTGGACGGAGCCGCCCGAAGTGGCGCGGTAGCCGCCGCTCGTCTGCCGCCCGCTGCCGAACGACTCGGCCGGCGATTCGGCAACCAAACTGCTCTCGTGACGGCGGATGGGCGTCCCGCGTTGTTGGCGCAGCTGTTGCTGCAGCTGCTGCACTTGCTGCTGATGGGAGTTCCCGTCGTATTGGACGACGTTCCCGATCGAGAGCGAGGCGGTCAGCGTGCGGCGGGGCGCGTCGGAAGCGCGCTGAAATTTCGGGCCGCCGGCGGACGACGACGGTTGCGGATTTTGGACGAAGTGGGGGCTGCTGGTGGCCAGCAGGTGGTTTTGCCGCAGCAACATTTGCTGCTGCTGCTGCTGCTGCTGTTGGTGGTGGGCGGCATTAGCGAACTGGTTCGCTTGGATCTGCCGCGGCGACGAGAACGAGTGAGAAGAGAGCTCGCCCCGCGTGGAGACCGTCCGGTTGCCGCGCGGCGTGTGGCTGAGGCGACGTTGCGGCGATCCCTGCTGCTGCTGTTGGTGCTGAACACAAAGAAGAGGTCGAATCAATCCTCCCGACTGCTCACCGTTTGCTGCGTGTACTGCGGCAGGTAGCCGCCGTTGTTCAGGCCGAGAACCGAGTTGTTGGCGGCCAGCGGGAGCGACGTGGACGAGGCGGACGGGCGGGGCGCGTCGCCGAAGAACGAAGGGAACGGCTGCTGGTGAACATTCGGATTGACGGCGTGCAGTTGCGTGGAAGAGCCCGGATTCGACTTGTTTCGGTAGTATTGGGCGTGGAAGGAGGTGGCCGCCGGGCCGCTCGCCGCCGGCGGGTTCGCGAGCTTCGGGGCTGCACGGCGAATAATGGTGGAATACAACGAGAACCGGGGACTCACCAGTGCCGGGCACTTGCGGCGGACTATCGCGCCGCTGGTAGAGGCCGGTGGTTCCTTGGAGGAAGGTGGGCGTCGAGTGTTGGTGCGACTTGTTGAGCATTCGCTCCGCTTCGGCCGCTCATTCGATCCAACGGGCACACGCACAAGAGGAAGACGCTCACTAAAATCCAATCAAACTAAACGAAGGCACGAACAACATCGAAGTAGTCCGCTCGAACGGAAGTCGGCACAAACGAAACGAATCACGAGCACAACATCGATGCGACGAATAAAATCTGGTTTATGCTCCTTGTATTTCTGCTTAATTTTCTTCTTTATGCTGTAAACTGTGGAGAAGATCGAAAGCAATCGGAAGCACAAATAAACGAATTAAAGGAATAAAATTAAAGCTGCCGAAAAAGACGAAAGGATTGCACGGGATCGTCGGAGAGGACCGAAAGCAAACGAAGGGGTTGTGACAAGAAGAAGACGTGCGGGAAGAGAAAAACGATTAGAATTCGGGTTCTTTTGCGAATTTCGAAGCGTCGTGAGTAGTCGGCGAATTGGGGGTCCCGTAGAACGTTGCGTAGAGAAGACAGTGGAAGGACGTGAATTGACGGGAAGATGGGCGAGAGTTCGGCTGCACAAAAATGTATACTGCATGTGGATTGAGTAATAGATGGTTAAAGCTGACGGAAAGTGGGTGAGTAATCAGAAATCTGCGAGTATTGATCGAAGAAGCCGCTTGCACGGCCATCGCTACGGAAGGATCTCTATTGTACAAACATCGATGAAGGGAAGACGAGGAAAGCGGCGGGATTATGCGGTGGGATAACTGCGGAAAGATGCTCAAATATCTTGGAGAAGCGTGTAGAATGAGAGAAGACCTGCATTAAAGAAGAAGAGCGTTTGGTGGACACGCGGTCACGAGTCGTCCATCTCGAAGTCCTGCTGCTGCCCGAACGGCCGGCACTGCTCCATCGATTCGATGATCTCGTCGTAGGCGTCTGCAACAAACACGCGGCGTTAATTGAGCGCAAACAAACAAATAAGGGCAGATGTTGAGTGTGTGGAAAAGAAATTTGATCCCCGCATCGACAACTCGTGCTTGTTAGCAAAAGAGAAGGGGGAACAGGATGTAACCGATCCCTTGACGATAATCACATGAAAGAACTGACTGTTGTTCGCACACGGCGTCTGTTGCTCTTCGGGAGGCCGCCGATCGCCGCCCTCCAACTCGAAGCTCATCGTGGTGGCCGTCCGCGAAAAGACGAACTCGCCGCCGTCCGCCGCGCCCCCGCAGCTGCTGAAGGACTCGGTGGCGGTCGTCGTTGTGGTGGTCGAGTGGCCGCTGCCGTTGCACTAAACACGGCGGGAATTATTGATGAGAAAAGCGAGTGAATCAGAAGTGTTTCGCCCGCTTTACTCGTGGCCATCGCGTAAACAGAAGCGCGTTGAGTAAATGAATCATCTGTTTACTGGCCTTTAGATCCGCTTACTCATCCCTTTCAGCAAGAAGTGATCGCTTTGAAGCAAGTGAGAAGATTCTGCTCGTTCGTGCCCACTTGTGCCCGCGCGCCGCCTTTCCCACGTGTTTCCGGAGATGCTTGACTTCTTTTGAGTCCACTTTTTCGGACTCCGAGAGCGTTCCGGCCGGGCCGCCGGTAATCTTCGCTCTTTCCGGGCGTCCGGAGCACCGGCGGGAGGCGGGCCGTTTATTTCCGGCCGCTCCGTCCGTCGCCCGCCCGCCGGCTTCTTCGCTTTTGGCATCCGCTCGCTCGTCGGCCGACCGAGCGGCCAATTCACGCCCAATTGCCCCCGCGTTCACGCTCCAATTTCCGCCCGTCCGCTCCGTTCGCGCCCTTTTCGGCTTTGGGTGATTAAAAGTGGTTTGCACGAGAGAAGGCGGCTCCTCTCTGCCTTTACGGACAAGGGGATCTCATTGTTCCGCGCCCATCTTCTGCCTTTTTCGGATGAGCTGGACGAGCGGCACGGGGCTCTCGCCTCTCATCAGCCTCCGTTTGATGGCCGCTCGTTGGCTCCGTTCTCTCTTCGCGTCACGCTCATAATCCGCCCCAATTTACGTCATCCTCACTCTTCCTCATTCCTTTCCTCCCTATGCGTTCCTTATCGCTGTTCGCTAGCGAGTAGTTGTTGAGAGGTCAAAGACGCGTGCAGTAGTCGGAGGAGAGAACGGAAGCTCTCCTTTTGGGCGACCGAAAGGTCACATTCAGTGGAGCTGACAAACACACGCTCTTTGGCCCGTTTCAGACTCCGCGTTCTTTCCGCTTCACTGCGCGCCTTTCAGCCACATTCCAACGGCCTTCCTTCAGCCGTCGAAATGACCAACCAGGAGGACTACGTGATCGAAAAGGCCACTCGGGAGGACCACGCGAAGATCATCGAGTTCCTCAAAGAAGACTTCTTCTTCAACGAACCGCTGAACGCGTCGATGGAGATGGACTTGGAAGCTGCCGGGGAGTTCTTCGCCGGTCAGCTCCTCGCTCATCCCACTTGTCCATCGATTTCGTTGCAGAAATCGTGACCGCCAGCCTGAACGATCCCGTCAGCTACGTGGTGCGCGCCGAGGGCGGGCGGATCGTGGGCGTGCGGCTGGCGGCGATCATCCGCCGGCCGACCGTCGCGGCGGAGCAACAAGCGAGAGACGCGAACTACTCGTACCTTTCGGCCAACGAAAAGACGTGGAAAATGCGTCCGGTGCAGCGGCTCTTGAACCACATGGAATCCAAGGCGAGTTCCTTCCGTCTGCTTTCGACCTCAACGATCTCCGGCAGATTTGGGAGCTCGTGCCCGAGCACGTGCACACGCTCCTCAACTGGCTCGTGCTCTCCGTTCATTGCGACTTCACGCGACGGGGGATCGCCACCCAGCTGATCGAATACAATTGGGACGAGGCGCGCACATTCGGCTGCCAGGGGTTCATCGCCGAGGCGACGGCCTTCAAGTCGCAGAAGGTGAGCGGCGGGGAGCGAGCATTTGATTGAACCCCAAAGATTGCAGCTCTTCGAGCGGCACGGCTACGAGCGGCTGTACGCGGTGGAGTTGGCCGAATGGAAGGACGAGAACGGGGACGTGATCTTCAAGTGCGCCGACCAAACGACCGCCGCAACGTTGGAGTTCCTCCCACTGCCCCAGCCGTGAACCCAAAGAATAAACCGAAAGAATGAACTCACGATCCCCGAGTCGTAGTCGAACGAGTAGTCCACTCGGAAGTCGTCGTTCGGCTTCGCCGGCGGCTGGAAGCCGGGCGGGAGGTCGCCGAAGAAGGCGGTCGGCGCGTAGTCGAACCCCAACGGGTCGACGAGCATCCCCGACGGGCCCGCGCACAACGCCAGCGACTCCAACGACCGGCTCAACGGTTTCTGCTGCTGTTCGGCCAACGCGCTCATCGACGACGCGTAGGAGTTCGCTGAACAGAAAGGATTGAAAGGAAGAAGCGGAGGGAGGACTCACTCAAATCCCCCACGGTGTTGGAGCCGCCGAAGCCCGACGAACTCGTGATGTTCGTCGAGGCGGTGGGCGTCCAACCGCACGTGCTCAACAATTGAGTGGGGAAGCCGTTGGAGCAGGCGCGTCGTTTGTTGCACACGGCCGCCATCTCGCCGAAGCCCGCGTCCGAGTTGATCGCCGAATTGGAGCTGAAGCGCATCTGCTGGGCGGCCGGCTGCGGTTGCTCCATCCCTGAACATGCAAGAGGGTACACGAGAGAACCGAAGGGGACCCACCACTCGGGCAATACATCGAAGTCGAGAGCTCAGCCTCCATGCCGAACGAAGAAGTCGAGTGGCCGCCGACGGCCCGCGCGTTCCTTCCGTCCACTTCTCTTTTGTGCGCAAGGAAGGCTGGAGATCTGAAGGATGATTGAACACACGAACTAACGAATCAAAGCTCTAGGTACACGACTGCGGTCGTCTGCCAACCGTTTCGAATCAATCCGACCTCCTCCAATCTCTCCGCTTTCTTCTTCAACGTGAAACGAAATAAATTATGGTCGATTGGCGGGGTGGCAACAAGGGGAAGTGAACACAGACGAGCGAGCGAGCGAGTGGGTTCATTGGACGTTCGAATCGCAGCCGAAAGCACCGAAAGAGCGAGCGGCGGAGTCTTCTGCCCGGTGAGCAGCAGAATGGCGACTTCCGCTCCGCAAAGCACGACTTCAGTGCTCAAAAAGTGGGGAACGACGGGCCATTACCATTCGATGAATGCGGGTACACGTGAGAGGGAGGGCATTAAGGCAAAAGACGAAATGGAGGGGATATGCGGGGGGAAGGAAAGGGTGGCACTCGAACGAACGGACAAAAGTGAGTGGAACGGAAGAAAACGAGTGTTTATAACCGCACAAAAGGAAGAACTCTCGACGAAAAGAAGCTCATCAGTAGAGGAAGAGGACGTAAGCGATCAGGTAGACGACGAGCAGCTGGAATCCCAACGAGACGAGTGTCCGCGTCAACGACGTGCCGGCGGGGAACGGAACCGAGTGCAGCTGGACGGTTCGATTCGAGAGCGCGACGATCGTCGCCATCGCGTCCGCTCCGGCGCCGGGCAGCAGGCGGGGCGGCTGGCGGGGGTGTTGGATCGTTTGGCGGTCGGGCAGGAAGTCCACCGACGTGATGAACGAGCTGCAAGCAGCAAAGGAATGCTTGAAGATGCAGAGAGGACAAACCTGTTGGTGTTCGGCGATTGGTAGACGCACTCCAGGTTGCCTGTCTCGAAACAAAAGACGTTGCCCTCCAGCGTGCCGCACGCAACGAATTCGCTTCGTTCCGGGCTGACCGCAATGCACGAGACGCGCTGAAAGGAAGGCCGAATGATTGATGGCCGGCCCGGCATTTGAGGCAACGGAACGAAGAGATGAGTGGCTTTTCAGCGATAATTGAGGACCGAAACGAATGATCACGAGTCCGCCGATACACACGAATTCGAAGGATTAGCAAAAAGACGAGCGGATTAGCGACCTTCTTCGATTGTTCGTGTGCCGCAAATGGAACGACCGACCGCCGGCTAATTAATCGGGCGCGAACTCACGAGTTCAACTCCAAAACGCCCGTATTCTCCCACACATTTCTCACGTACAAAGCGCAAAAATCGAGAACTCCCCCGACTGCGTGCTCCGACGGCCGAGTGGACGGCGGCGAGAGGCCAAAGGGCGAGCGAGCGGGCGAGCGGAGTAAATTGAATGAAGAAGAGGGGCCGAGTGCAGGAATGAACGACGGCGAAGAGAAGAACACGAAAAGAAATGAGTGAGCGGCCCTCCCGCAAGTGCCCGAATTAACCCGTGAGAGTTTCGCACAACGCGGAGCTCCCGCCAGCTCTTCGTTGCGGACATGCGAGCAGAAAGCCGAACGTTTCGCCGGTCATTGGCCTTCCGTTCGTGCGGCAAATGCTCAAGCGTTCTTCGATTCGTGCTCTCCGCCTTGTTAAACGCTGCCCACTCCAACGGAAGGAGCGAATGAAAACTGAACCCCAAAGAGCAAAGTCGAAGGTCCAGATTTGATTTCGCGTCCACGAGGTCCAACCGCCCGCGCAGTCGAGCAGTTCGACGCCCTCCTATCCGAACCAAAATCAAAAGACGACATGCGCTCTTCTACTGGCTTTGAGCAAACGGACCCGGCCAACGAGTAGTTCTCGAGTGTTCCGCAACAAACTTCACGCCCTGCTCCGTTTTCCACCTGCCCGCGTGCCGAAAGGAAACGAATTTTCGTCCAAAACTCATTAGTCACATCAGAATTGCGGCCTCGAATCTTCGTATTGGATTAGCAGAAGGACGGTGCGAGCACGTCAAGAATTCTCGTGACCCAAGCGAGCGGGAAACGAAGCGCTGCGTCCTTTCCGCAAATCTCTCTTCTTTGTCACGAGTTGTTGCCCACTTCTCCATTTCTCTAATCCGAGAAAGCAATGGGATTACAAGACAAAGACAAACAATTGGAAAGAATCAGAAGACGAACAAGTGGCAAACGAACCTCGTTCTTGATCGCCCGCGCATTGGCCAAATTGAAGCGCTCGCCGTTGAAGGTCCACAAGGCGACGTACGAGGACTGTTTGCCGGTCCGCACTCGCGGCTGGTAGGCGACCGCAAAGACCGTGACGCGCGTCGAGAGGTTCGTGAATCGAATCGATCGGACCTTCAAGCGAACAATCAGCAAGGAAATCGAAAGACGGAACTCGCCTTGTACTTCTCGGACGGGATCTGGCCGGGCGTGGGCAGCGGATGGCGGGCGCCGTTGTTCGGCAGCGAAATCAAGCCGACCCACTTGTCCGTGACGGCGGCCAACGTCGTCCCGTCGGCCGAGAAGTCGACGTCGTCCACGCAGCCGCCGTTCAGCTGAAACTCCTGGACGGGCTCCCGCTTGTGGTCGCCGCTCGAGCGGAGCTTCAACGACCGGAATGAAAAAAAAACGAGAACGGAGAAGAACGCACTCGACCCTCGACCGCGTCCGAAATGTCCCACACGCGCAGGTGGCCGTCCGAGCCGCCGGTCGCCAACCGCGCCGCGTGGCCCTTGGAGTGGTCGAAGCGGACGCACTTCTGCAACCACCCGTCGATCATTCCGACCATCAGAAGACGGCGAGTACCTGGTAGGGATCGTCCTTGGACTCGTCCGTGCGGAAGCGCGATTGTGGCCGCAAGTTCAGCGCCAGGCGGGGCCGCTCGTCCACGCGCACGTCCTTCTCGTCGCCGTCGGGCAGCGGCGTCTCCACCGAGTAGTTCGAGGTCGTGTACAGCGCGCAGTACTGCAATGAGAATGAAGGGATGAACGCTCAGTGGAGGAGGAACGAACGTCGTCCTCGCCCGTGGCGATCAGAAACTTCTCCTCGCCGTCCAACTGCAGCACGTCCGCGTTCATCACGGCCGCCGTCGCGGTGTCCGCCTTCGAAACGGGAACGCCGACGAGCGGCGGCAAGCCGTCCGCCGTCGCTGCGGTGCCGTTCGGCAGCGGCTGCTGCTCGGGCGGCGCATCGTACGTGAGCAGGTAGATCTGCAAAAAGAACGAGTAGACCGCGGCCTTTCGATTTTTGTACGAAAAGAACGCCGCTTTTCGGAAGAGAGAAACGAAACTTTGCGAAGAAATCCGCCCGACGCGGTTGGCCGACGGCGCGCAAAATGAAATTTGCCGGCCGGCGCCCGTCCGTCAGAAGCGAGAACCAAAAAACATCTTCAGTTTGCCCATAAAAGCGGCCAATCGACTCGCCGACCCGCCCGGCGGCCGCCGACGCGCGTCGAACGGCCCCTCGGCGGTCTTCTTTTTTCGCAACGAGCGGCGGCCGCCGACCGTTTCGGTTCGTCGAGCCGCGCGGCCACGAGACGACGGCCGGCGGCTCGCTTTCGAAATGTCCGCAGAAAACTCACTCGAATTTGATTCGCGACGCCCGTCTTCGCCGCGCCGCCGCCGCCCGCGACGAGCACGTGCCGATGGCCGAGCGCTTTGATCGAGAACACGGGCATCGGGCACGTGGCGATCTTGTGCTGCGCCTTCGACGTGGAGCCACCCATTGCGCGCGGCTGCAAGCGAGTGTGAACGGGCACGAGGAGGAGGACGAAGGAGGTAGTCGAAGCGGACTCTGTCGAGTGACCGCAAGAAATCGAAGTCAAGCACGACAACGACGAGAAGAACGTTTATTCAAAGACAACACTCGAAATAATTAGGAGAAAGTCTGTACAATCCAGAAAAAAACCCGTCCAACGATCATCGCTGATAGGCGGGCTCCATTTTCATCTGCGGAGTGCCCACGTTCATTTGCGGTGTCGACGCGTGCGGGAGCGGACGGGGGAGTCGCTTGTAGAGCCCCTCGATCTGCTCGTTCTCGTCGTACGATTTCACGAGCTTGTAGAGGTTGAGGATCATCTGCACGCACTCGAAGACCTTCTCAAAGTCCACCGAGAACTCCGAGAGCCACGTGCGGACTTCCTTCTCCTTGTAGCGCTCATTCGTCGGCAGCATGCAGGCGACCATGATCGAGGCGAGCGCGATGACGTGCGGAGCGAACAGGAGGGCGGCGTCCGTGCGCAGCGAGTCGTTGACCACGCGCCACGACTCGTGGTACAACTCGTCCACAGCTGCAATCAACCGAAGGAATGAAGGCCGTGGATGAATGAAACGAACCTTTGCAGTTGCCCTGGCCGATGGGCGACGTTCGCATGTCCTGAACTCAAGGAATACAAACAGAATGCAGAAGTTTGCTCACTTGCATCATCTGCTGGAGCGGGCGGTAGGGCTGGTAGACGATCAGACAGCAGTCGAGGATCTCGAGCAGGAAGAACTCGGCCTCCTGCAGATGCTGGGACTTGACCGCCACCTCGCTGCCCATGAACGGGTACTTCTTGGCTGAAGAAAGCACAAGAAATAAGTGGAATGAAGGGAGAAAGCTTACAGATCGAATGGTTGTACGTTCCGAGGAACTTCCCGCCGGACGTGTGCATCCCCTGCTCCTCCACCTTGGCGGCCAGCAGCAGGCAGGTGGGCGCCAGAAGAAAGGGGCAGATGTCCTTGAAGGATCTCCTGAATTCTCTGGTTGTTAAGAGGCGAGTGAGATGGACGAACCGGGCGTAAAATCGACGGAAGTAAACGCACGCCGTCGCGATCACTTGCTGATGGCAGCGGCCCTGGCCCTGCTCTTTTCCGAGCTCGTGGATCACTGCAGACAAAAGAAATGAACAATGTGGACAGTGCAGAAGGCGCCGTCTATTGAAACGCCAGCCCGAAGAATCGAACTCACGATTGCTGAAGAAAATCATGAGCTTTTGGTACTCGTCCTCCGAGAAAATCTTCAGGTCGTCGCCGCGTTCCCGCAGCAGGTCGAATTTCTCGAGGATCCATTGCTCGCTGCAACGGAACGAATAAAAGGAAAAATGGTTAAGATAATTGAGTTAAAAAGTCAATAAAGTATCGTCGAACAAAGGAATCGAAGAGGACTCACCAATGCGACGACTTCCAGAAGTTGCCGGCCATTCCGCCGCTCGTTGGCCACGAGTGGCCGCCGGTTCAATGAGGAGCGGAATGCGGCGCGTGGCCGAAACCAATTCCTCCGGCCGCCCTCTCGGAATCCCCGCCAACCAGACGGACGGGCGGCGGCGGCCGAGCGGAAGGAAGGAGCCGCCGCCGCGGGGTCAGCGGGTGCAAATCGAGCGGCCGAACAGCAGTGGCCGAGTAAAAAGAAGCGAGAATCTCCGCCAGCCGCAGGCGAAGTCGCAAGCCGGCCGGCCGGCTCGTCGGTTGGCTGCGGCGGAACGCCACGAAACTCGTCGAATTGGCGATCGCCATTTCGAACGCGGATTTTCGGGCGGAAATTCCCGCACCGCTCTCGACTGTTTACTGACGACTTTGATTGGGTTTGGTGTTCTAAAGGATTGGAACTGGAAGGAATGAGTTGTTTCATGATAGAGGCTGTTGCATTGTTTGTTGCTTCGCGTTCACTCGTCTGTAAATTCAAGCATTTCGTCAATTCCTATTCCATTGACTGTGCTTTCAGAAGCCGATGCTCCGCGTCCATTCCCGGCTGAAATTGCGGCCGATTTGCTCCGCCCGCTTCGCCTCGACGTCTCGCCCCGCTTCCGGCGATTTGTACTCGACGCTGGGCGTGAAGCGGGACGCGACGGCCAAGGAGGTGAAGAGCGCCTTCTACGAGCTCTCCAAACAGTACCACCCCGATCGAAATCCCGAGGATGCAGAGAAGGCGGCCGCCAAGTTCCAAACGGTGAGCACTTTCCATCTCTTCTTTCTACTGGGGAGTTTGCAGATCGTGGACGCGTACGAAGTGTTGGGGCACGCGGACAAACGGCGCGCCTACGACCGCGAGCATCCCGCCCATCGGCCGGTGGGCGTCCACTCGGCCGCTTTCCGCCAGCGAGGCGCCGATCCGCACGTCCGCCAAAAGCAATACACCGATCTGGACATCGACTTTCGCGACCTGGAGCACTTCCAACGGACTTCTCGGTCCGTTCCCCTCCTTTCTTCCTCTTGTTCATTCGTTCGAGTTCAGGAAACGCCGCGCCATGTACGAGCAGCACCACGAGCTGAACGAGGAGTTGTTCAAGCAGAGCCAAAACTACCACTCGAATTCGGCCGTCGAGCGGGAACGCGAAGAGCGGCGCATCCGGGAGGAAATCGAGCGGCAGAAAGCGGAGGCCCGCTTCCGAACGCCCACCTTCGAGCAGCTCCTGCGGCAAGAGGCGGAGCGGAAGCGAGAAGCCACCCGAAAGCAGATGATTCGAGGCCTCGGATTCGCCGCCATGCTCACGATCTTCCTCTTGGTGTTGGGCGGCACGCGGAGGTTTTAGACAACAGTCCAGTAGGTAGTTTCTGTTCATTTGTGTAGTCAGTGGTCAATAAACCGGTAACGAGCTTCATTCTCTGCCTACTGTACCGCCATTCTATCGAGATTAATCAAAAGATTAATTGAATGCACGAGGCCGATTGTCTTGCTTGGCACGAGTTTCGAAACAAAGCAGACCGAATGAACTCCAGCCCTCCGCAATCCCTTCCGCTTTCTCCGTACCGTAGATGGGAGAAAGCCGAAAGAAGCCCCGCAAGTGCCCGGCCAGGATCTCGGAGCAGAAAGAAAGGACGAGTGTTCATCCACTGCCTCGCCGACCGGCTGCCGAGTGGATTAGACGGCCGATTGGCGAGTGGGTGGCCGTCTGGAGTCGGCATTCCGCTCTTGTTTTCCGGGTATCCGCAGGAAGAAAAAATTGAGGCGGGGCGACGATCCGGTCGGCCCGTCTGTTCGTCAGTCGACTTCCGCTTTCGGACGTCTGGGAGCTCGAAGCAGTTGCCGCTCTTTCCTAACGGGTTGTAGTGCTTCGATCTCCCCCTTATTCCCAAAGATGCTGGAACTCCAGCTGCTCACTCTTGCGGTCTTCCGCTTCCTCCACTCGACCGCCCAATCGGCCGTGAGTTTCCAGTCACCCTCCAATGTGATCGCGCGGTTCAGACGGCCGAATTGACGCAAATCCGAGTGGGTTTCATGTTCCCGCAGAACATCAGCCAGTCGTACACGTTCGAGCGGTCCGCTGGAGCGGTCGGGCTGGCGCTCGACCGGGTGGCGGCCGAACGGTTGCTGCCGGACGGCGTGAACATCACGTGAGTTCCGTCAAGCTCCTTTCCATTCTCTTCTTGTGTGCAGAGTCGAGTGGAAGTTCGAGGACTGCGATCCCGCCCAAGCAGCCGGCGGCGCCTACGAACTGCTCGGCCGGGAGCGGGATCCCGTTCACGCCTTGATTTCTTCCCCGTGCAACGACGGAGCGCTCATCGAAGGCCACCTGGCCACGTACTTCAACCTCCCGCTGATCGTGTGGGGCGCGGCGTTCAGCAGCGAGCTGATCGACGGCGTCTTGTATCCGGCCGTCCTCACCGTCGTTCCGAACTACGCGGGCTACGCGACCGCCCTCTGCGACGTCGTCCGCTTCTACGAATGGTCAGGGTTCTCGTTCGTTTACCAACAGGAGGACAACGGCGGCTGCTTCGAGTTGCAGCGAGAAGTGGACGTGAGTGCGCCGAAGAGAGGATTCAGTCCTTTTTGCTTCCTGCAGGCGATCTCGTTCAGTCGCTCGGATTGTGTGATCGCGTACAAGGACGAGTACAAACGAAACTCCACCATCACGGATCAGGAGTTCACGATCAAGCAGATCGAAGAGCGGTCGAGAGGTCCTTCGACTATTCATTCCTTTCATCCTTCTCCTCTTTAGTTGTGGTCCTCTGCTTCGACAACACGACCGACCTGCGGCAATTCGCGCTCTCGCTCTTCGACCACGGCCTGAATCGAAGCGAGTTCGTCTTTCTGCTCTTCGATTCGGACATCTCGATGGCCAGTGAGTGTTCAAAGGAAGAAGGAAGGAGGAGCCTTAAGTATTCAGTAGGACGAGACGAACAGCCCTTCTGGGTGGGGGACGGCAAGGATGGACGCGATGAGGACGCGAAGGCGATCGGCGACTTGAGTCTCCTGTTGGGCTTTCAAGTGAGTTGCACGAGCAGAAGAGAGTGAAAGGAGGGGATGAGCAGAGCATCTTCCAGCTGGACGAATCGGCGCTAGCGGACGCGAAACTCCAGCGTAAGCGCGAAACCTTTCCGACGGACGCCGCCAAGCGGGCGGCCGGTTGGCCGTTCTTTTGCGCCGAGTGCGACCCCACTCGGAATGTTCGTGTCTTGAAGGAAGGAGAGGAATGAATGTCGTTGTTGCCTGCAGGCATCCTCCTACTCTCGCTTCCTCTACGACGCCGTGTACGCGTACTTCCTCGCGCTGTCCACAATTCGTAACTCGACCGGCGAACCGTTGAGTTCGTTCATTTCGAATGGGACGTTCGTTGCGGCCAACTCCAACGTCGACTTCGAAGGTCCTCTTTCGATCACTCGGTGGTTGACCGGCGGGTGGCTTGCAGGAATGACGGGGCCGGTGAACATCGGCGAGGACGGCATTCGGGACTCCACGTACATCCTCCAGCAGTACAACTCGAAAGGGGAACTCGTGGCCTACTTGTTGATTCCGATCGTTGATGCGGGCACTGTAGGCGACAACCAAACAAGCTGCGTTCATTCTTCCGTTGTTCAGAACGTGTCCGCTTTGTACTCGAACGCCTCCTCTTCGATTTGGGCCTCTCGCGGGGGCGTGAAGCCGCTCGCCGTTCCGCTCTGCGGCTTCGACGGGCTCGGCTGTCCGGTCGACTTCTTCACGGCCAACCGCGCGGCCGTCATTGGGGGATCGGCGGGCGTCGCTGTCGTCCTTGCCGCTTTGATCGCTGCTTTCGTTTGGCTTCTTTGGTAAGTTCCCTTGCGAACAAAGACAAGAAATTGGCGGGATTGCAGGAAGCGGCAAGTCGAACAGGAAATTCGGCGGAACATCTGGAGGATTCCGATCCACGAGTTGACTCGTCAGAAGCACAAGGCACTTGGGTCTTTCGTCCTTCCTTTACTCTTTTCTGCAGCCGAAACGAACGGAAAGCGCGCCCTCGATGTCGTCCAAGTCCTTCACCGGCACGATCTCCACGCGGCTGACCTTCGAGTCGGCCACCGAGTCGAAGAACTTCCATTTGTATCGCTTCCGCAAGGACACGGTGATCGGCTGGAAACACGCCCGCATGCCCGCCCACCTCTCGACTTTGTTGATGGAGCAGCTGCGGACTGTTGGGTTCTTTCCGGCCATCTCCGTTCATTTGTTCGTTCAGATGCAAGCGTTCAATCACGACAACCTGAACAACTTCTACGGGATCGCCTCGGATCCTTCGATCACTCTGTCGGTTTGGAAGTACTGCGCTCGAGGATCGCTTGCGGACCTCGTCATGGGCAATGCGCTGAGCAAGGACGCCGTTCTCGTCTCGACGATCATCAAGGACATCGCTGAGGTTCGTTCATCCACTCCTTCTTTTCAAATAAAGGTTTGTAGGGCCTCCACTACTTGCACCAATCCCAGCTGGGGTTCCACGGCTCCCTCCGCTCGGCGTACTGCCTGATCGACGACCGATGGAAGGCGAAGATCTCCTACTTTGGGCTGGACGAGTTCCGGGCGGGCAGCGGCGTCAAGAGCAAGAGTACGTGGAGGTTGAAAGAAGAAATGAATGACCGGTCGTTGAAGACCTGCTGTGGACGGCGCCCGAACTGCTGCGCGAAACACCCGCCCTGAACGCTCAAGCGAAACGGCAGGCGGACGTCTACTCCTTCGCGATCATCTGCTCCGAACTCGTGAACATGCGGCCCGCGTGGGAGCCGCTGAGCGAAGAGCGCGGCATCAACGCCGACGAAATCGTCTACCAGGTGAAGAGCCGCGCCTTCAGCGACGAGCCCTTCCGGCCGGCTTTCGACCCCGCAGTCGACGATTTAAATCCCGCCCTGCTGCTGTTGGTGCGCGACTGCTGGAATGAGGAGCCCACGAAACGCCCCAAGTCCTCAACCATTCGCTCCCTCTTGCGCGCGATGAACAACGGGCGGTGAGCATCGATTGATGAAAAGCAGGAGTGTTGAATCGATTCCAGAGACCTGAACCTCTTAGATCACGTCTTCAGCAAGCTAGAAAAATACTCAGACGAGCTGCAGGAGGAGATCGCCGACAGAACTCGCGAGCTGTTGGAGGAGAAGCGTCGCTCTGATCTCTTGCTTTACCGAATGCTCCCACCGCAGATCGCCAATCTCCTGAAGGCGGGACAGGCGATCCCGCCAGAGTCCTTTGAATCGGCGACGATTTTCTTCTCAGACCTCGTTTCTTTTACTCAACTGTCCGCTCGGTGCTCGCCAATGCAGGTGGTCGGCCTGCTGAACGAGCTGTACACGAGTTTCGACAACCTGATCGCAGAGCACGACGTGCACAAGGTTGAGACTATCGGTAGACATCTTTCCTTCCATTTATCCTCTAATCTAAATGTTTCATGCGATGGTTACATGGCCTGCAGCGGGCTGCCGAATCGCAACGGGAACAACCACGCGAAGGAGATCGCCGAGTTGTCGCTTCGTTTGCTCGACGCCGTCCGCGACTTCCACTCCGTCTACCTGCCGGCCGGCTCCCGGCTGAGCATTCGAATCGGCTGCCATTCGGGGCCGTGTGTTGCTGGAGTCGTCGGGCTGTCGATGCCCCGCTATTGCCTTTTCGGGTGAGCAATAGAAGCGGAGTTCACTCGAACGAAGGGATTGCAGGGACACGGTCAACACAGCCTCACGAATGGAGTCTAGTGGGAAGGGTGAGCTCTGATCGATTGAAGAGTGGAGTTGAAGGCTTCGTTTCAGCTGACCACATTCAAATCACAAAGGAAACGAATCACTTGCTCGTCAACGTGCTCGGCGGCTTCGTGACCGAGAGTCGGGGCGAGACGATCGTTAAAGTTCGCATCGCTTCTTTCTTCTACACACTTGTTCTTTAGGGCAAGGGAGTGATGGTCACGTACTTCCTGCTGCGCAAAGGAACCCCAGTTCAACGACCGAAGTCCCACTCGCTGCAGCGTTCCGTCTCGCAAGATCTTCCCATCGACTGATCTCTCTTTGTGGAGCGTTCTGATTGAATTCCGTTGAATAAACACGCGTCTTCTTGTTCGCTATGTAGAACCAAAGAGCTAGAGCTTTTCATCGACGCCAAAACGAGCATGATTCAACAAGACTTGCACGAAAGGTCAACTTTTCGATCAATCGATGAGGCACTCCGCTCACACACGCGGCCTCAGCGTCTGCAGGCCGGCGAGATTCCGTTGCTGTTGCATCAAATTCACGCTTTTGCTTGCGGAATTCCGGCTACTCCTCTCCGTTTGCAGCTCCCCGACGAAGATGGTCGAGACGGCCGGCGAGAAGACCGACGAGACGCCCGTCCTCGTGATTGCGAACAACTTCGGCGATGCGGCGGGGAATGAGCAGGCGTTGGTTCGTTCTCCTCCCATCTTTCCGCTTCAATCCTCTCGCCTGTGTTCAGAGGATCCTCGAGCTCACGCTCGACTGGATCTGCTCGGTGCAGCGGGGTGTCGTGTACGTGGCGTCGTCGCCGTTGGACGAGGCGGTGGCCGACGAAATCAAGCGGTTCGTTCGCCTTTCTTCCAACGAATTTCATCGGAGGTTGCAGGAAGTGGAAGTCCGAGCTGAAGGTCGAAATCCTGCAGCTGAAGAACTGTCAAACGTTCGGCGACGTGATGCGCGAAGTCGAAAAGACGCGCCTCATCAAACGGGAGTTCGTTCTGATCGACTCGGTGCCCGCCATCGCCGCCGCTCACTTGAATTCGAGTCTGTTGAAATACAAGTGGGTTCTCTCTTCCTTTTGCTTGAAATGATCGCTTCTTGCTTGCAGGACGCTGCGGAAGGCCGACAAGAACAACGTGATGCTGCTCGTGTGCACGCAGTCCATCAAGAGCCGCTTCCCGTACGTGCTCGAGCGGGACACCAACCGTCTGCTCACGTACAACTCGGAGTTCGAGGAGGTGAGCGTCGTGTTGACCAAGGTGAGGAGAACACGGGCAGGTGAAGCGGAGTGAGCAGTCGCCCGTTTGCAGAAGGACTTCGCGGCCGGTCGGATCGTCCGCTCCGACCTGAAGCCGAGCGGAATTTTCGTGTGCGGCGAGGAGATCCTCGCGCAGTTCAGCGACGACTTCGACACGCACACCCTCGACTACCAAATCCGCAACGTGCTGGAGCACGAAGAGATCCTCTGCCAGCAAATCCACGTCGATGTGCACCCGTTCGGGCCGCCGTTCGCCCAATTCGACGCCGCCCTCTACGCCGCCTTCGTTCCGTTGGACGTGGAGCAGACGAAACGGAAGTCCTGCGTCGCGCATCGCCGCACGAAGTGCCCGCCCCAGTGCGACAGCCCGTCGCATCGCGGTCGCGAGCATTCGTTCAACGACAACTCTAGAGAGTCCAGCCCCGACGCCTCGACGTCGATTTGGCCCTGCTCCGAGCAGACGGCCGCCCCGAAGGCGCGCAAGTCGCCGCGCAGTCGGCGGCGGAAGCTCAACTCCACCTCGAGTTCGGTGGCGAGCGCCTCCTCTTCCGTGATCAAACAAGTGAGTTCCCCTCCCTTCATCCTTCAGTTTCTCTCGTTTTCTGCAGGCTCAACGCGTGGACGTCGTGTACGAAACGACGGCCGTCGGGTTGCAGCGTTTCGACGAGGAGGTGGCCGAAAGCATGCGCAACTCGCTGGAGGCCGAGGAGTGGGCGAGTGTGGACGAGCAGAACAAGCTGATCGTCGAGATCAACAGCTCGAAGCTCGCGTACAACATCTCCATGGAGAACGTGACCAAACACATCTTCCTCGCGTTCATGCAGCAACCGAAATTCGGGCCCTCGTTGAAGGAGATGAAACAAGTGGGTTCTCCCCTCCCTCTTGCTCTAATCGGTCGCTTTCAGTTCACGTTGGCGTGGATGCACGTGTGGAAGAACTACTACAAGAACAACGCCTCGAAGGTCCAAATCCTGCACGCGATCGAGGAGCACGCCGTGCAGGCGACCGAGTGGGCCAAATACGTGCCCAACTTCATCGTCTTCCTCTACAACGAGGCCGACGAGCTGGTCACCGAGGAGTGCGCGTTCGACTGGTACGAGGGCCTGCCCGAAGAGCACCCGCTCCGCACGCCCGACCTGAAGAAAGTGATCGCTTGGCTGCAGGAGAGCGACGACGAGGAGGAGGCGGAGAGCGACGAGGAGTGAGGGCGATGCGGGAGTATTCGACTGTTAACTAGTTCGCTTGCTTGATTGTGCCTTGATAATAAACGGAATTTATTGTGAATCGTTGCTCTTCTTTTATCGATTCCACCGGTTCGACAGCCGTGTGATTTTTTCGTCCTGTTTGCTCTCAACTCTGTTCAATCCTCTCGCTCTTTCAGCGACTCCTCCCACTCGTTGTCGTGATGTCGTCGACTGTGAGTTCCTTTCCGTTCCCTTCGGTTCATTCCGCTCGTCGACTTGCAGACCCCGCGCCCCACGTGCACGGACAAGGACCGCGTGCTCATTCTGTGCTCGCGCGGCGTGTTGGCGCGTACGCGGCACCTGATGAAGGACTTCAAGGACCTCCTGCCGCACACGCGCGCCGAGTCCAAGTTCGAGAAATCGTCGAAGTTGGCCGACCTGAACGAGATGGCCGAACTGGACTCGTGCACGCGCTGCCTGTACTTCGAGAACCGCAAGAAGCGCGACTCCTACCTGTGGGCGGCCGACGTGCGCGGCGGGGCTTCGGTCAAGTTCCTGCTCACGAACATCCACACGATGCGCGAGCTGAAGATGGCCGGCAACTGCCTCAAGGGCTCGCGGCCGATCCTCTCGTTCGATCCGCAGTTCGACAAGGAGCCCCATCTGCAGGTGATCAAGGAGATCTTCAAGCACGTGAGTCCCCCGTCTATTCATCGAGTTCATCTCCTTCTTCTGCTGCAGACCTTCAAGACGCCGCAGTACCTGCCCAAGTCGAAGCCCTTCATCGACCACGTGTTCAACTTCTCGCTCTCGCCCGACGGCCGCATTTGGTTCCGCAACTTCCAGCTGGTGGGCAAGGGCGAGGAGCTGCAGGAGGTGGGGCCGCGCATGGTCCTGGAGGTCATCAAGGTGTTCGGCGGCTCGTTCGAGGGCGAAGTGCTCTACGAGAACACGAACTACGTCTCGCCGAACGTCTTCCGCCGTCAAATCCGCCTCGCGGGCCTCAGCAAGGTGGCGAATCGGGAGCAGAAGAAGAAGAAGCACGTGAAGAAGGCCAAGTTCGCCGAGAACCTCGTCGAGGACTCCGATTGATTCCCATCGCCTCCCATTGTTTGTTGCTGTTATTCCGCTCATTGTTGTTGATGTTTGCACGAAAGAATAATCAATCCGTTGGAGTTGGCGCGTGATTGAGTCCTCCGCAAAGGTCATCCGATGACCCTGTCCACGAATATCTTTCTCTTGTTCGAGTGCGGGAAGCTCTCCTGCTCGCCGGTCGCTAGTCGGACGGTCGATCGCGAACGTTCGTGGGCGGAATGCCCGCGTGCACTTCGCCTCCCTCGTTCACCCGCCCGCTTTCAGCTCCCGCTCGTCCGCTCGAGTCGCCGAGATGTCCGACGAGAACGCGCCGCCGAAGGGGCTGGAGAACGTGCCGCCCGGTTTCCAACCCTTCCCGACGACCAGCGCGGACGACGTGCCCAACGAGAAGCAGCTGTTCCACTTCTCGCAGGAGAGCGCCAAGGTGAGGCGAGATTCTTCGTTCCAATTCTTTCGCTTCTTTGTTTCAGTTGCTGAAATTCTTCGAGCAACGCGCGGACGAGGAGCAGAAGGCGATCGACCGGTTCCTGGACGGCGGCTCGCCGATGATCGTCCAAATGGAGCCGCCCACCATGCCGCCGTCGCTGTTCTTGCAGCCGGTGGCGCCGGTGCGCCTGCCAACGCCGCCGTCCCACTTCGCGTCGCCCGTCCACCGGCAGCCGCCGCCGCCCCGTCGAGCGGCCAGCTTCTCGGAGAGCTCGGGCCGCGGCCAACGGCGCGGCTACAGCCCGCAGACGCCGCCCCGCCAGCCGGGGCCGCCGCCGCGCGCCCGCCACGGCTCCTTCAACGGCCAGACGATGCCGCCGCTCAACTACTTCCGCAACACGCCGCCGCCCGCCGTCCACATGTCGCATTTGCCGCACGTGCCGCCGCACCGCCCGGAGCGCGTGAGTTCTCCGTTCAGCGTTCTCTTGTATTCTCCGTTGTTTGCAGCCGCACTACGTGGAGCACACGCCCCTCGAAGCCACGATCCTGCACGTGATGCGCGTCGCCCGCCGTCTGCCGCACAAGGCGCTCCTCGCCGAGTTGAAGACGGTCATCGATCAGAACGAGACGGTGAACGAGACCGCCTTCCACAACTCCCTCACCCACTTGGCGTCGCTGCAGAATCTCTCGGCCGAGTACGACGACGAGGGCGGTCTCATCTACTCGTACCGCGACTAATCCACTCGATTCTCTCGCCCACCTTCCAGCTCCTTCATTGTTTGACGGTTATTGCATTCCTTCACCGATTCCCACCTTCTCTTTGGTTCTATTACTCCATTTCCGTTGTTCAGACGTGCATTTGGTTATTCCGCCCTATTTTCCGGGTAGTTCTTCGCTCCAATCCTTCGATCGTTGGCTTTAAGGTAGTTAATTTATTGTTAGGACCGCTCACTTCTGCTCCACGACTCACTTGATTCTTTTGTTTTGTTACTCACTGTCCGTGAATAAACAGTCGAGTCTTCCGTAGAGCAGCGGAGAAAGCTAGGAAGAGATGGATGGACAGCATTCTGGGAGGGTGGCAATTGGCGTGAAGCGGAATGAGACGACAACGAAAACATGACGACCGATGCAAATGTTTCGTGCAGTTGTCGGCCGACTGCAACGGCTTGCTTTCGCTCACTTCTCATCTCCGCCGTTGGTTCGGTCCGCCCGCTCTTCCGGATGGTCTCCAAAGATGCGAGCTCGTCGACGACGGCGACGAGCGGCAGCCGCCGGGCGACGCGCCTCCCGCGCCGCCGGCACGACGACGAGGTTTGCTGCTGCTGCATCCCGATTCTGGTGAGCGCTCCTCCTTTCTTCTATCCACTACCTTGCTCGTTCAGGCGGGCACTTAGCTGATCGTCTACGTCGTCGTCTTCTGCCTCGCGTACGAAATGGCGCGCACGTTCGCCGTCGTGATCGGAGCTCCGGCAAGTTCCTCTAGCTTTTTTCGATCACTCCTGCTTGTTTGCAGTCCGCGAAGCCACCGCGCCAGTTCACTCTCAACTACTGGGACGTGAAGGACGACACGGGCCGGAAGCTGATCGCGGCGCTGGTGTGGCAGTCGACGAGCATCTGCTTCGCGGGCCTCCTCCTGTTCGCCGTGTTCACGAAGAACCCTCGCTTGATGCTGCCGCCCATCATCTGTTCGGTCGGTCCCTCAACCACTCCCTCACTCTTCGTTCGTTTAGACCGTCGACTGCCTGCTTCGGCTCGGCTACATCCTCTACCAGTGCATCGTCGTGCAGCGGATCGCCGACAATCACTGGCCCGAGATCCCCGTCCCCAGCCGCACTCAAGTGATCATCGTCTCCTGCGCGCAGATTCTCATGGTGGTCGTGCAAGTCGGAATGCAGGTCTACTTCATCTGGACGGTGGTGTTGGCTCGCCGCTACCTCAAAGAGCGGTGAAAGGCTTCCTGCTTGTTGTTTGCGAGCATGTACATAAACCTTTTCGTTGTTGGTGGATGAGCAGCAAGAGGACGAACGGGAAGAACACGAATGCCGGCACTCGAGTCGCTCCCTTTCGGATTCGCCAGCCGGTTGTCGAGCGAGCGATGGCCGGCGAGGCGGTCGTCCCCCACAACGCCTCGCTGAGACTGATACCGAAGCAAGAGATCATTCTAGCGCTTGTTCACGAGCTGGTTCACCTGCTGGGCTTCGTGCGGGCCGACTGGTGGGTGCAGTGGAGCAGTTCGTCCGCTGCCCACCAATCGGACGTCAACTGCTCTCTGCTGATTCATTCGGGCTTCAAGTGCCGTCCTGTCACGACAGCGAGTGATTCGTGCGCAAATCCTTCAAAATCGTCGAAAATTCGCATTTTCTATAATGTTTTCGAGAAAAATAAAAAGTAATGACCTTGTTTTCTGTTTGCCCCTCACCACCCACGTTGGACGCGTGGCCTTCCAATTGATCTTTTGCCAGTCGATCGTCTCTATTCATTCCCACCGCCTATCCCGTTGTTTGATGTCTTCTTGAACGGCCGCGACCTCCGAATCACGCGTTCTCGCTCGGTCGGGGACCCGGTGCCGCCTCCTCCACGCCCGCTTATTGAAACACAACACTTGTATTTTAACGCGTAGTAGAGCCCGAATAAATCAGAGCAGCAGCATCGTGCGAAAGACCGTCCATCCCAACATCCGACCCCAAATTCGAAAAGAGGACGTTCCCTCCGTTACTTTGCTCCAACCGACCCCCTGTTTTGCGCGCGGAAAGATTGTCAACATTTCGCGTTTTGTTGGCTTCCAACCACTGGCCACTTGCTTCCTTCAACCGTTTCTGTCCGGCGTTCAATGCGTTGAGCAGTCGCGAGCAACCTCAGAAACATTTTTTCTACTTTTTTAGAAGAATGAAGTGCCTTCAGCTGACCACTGCTTTTTTTCTCGTTCTGTTGCTAATCGCTCTGGTCGCTGGTTCGTTTCAAACACCGCCGCCGCTCCAAGCAATCCTCCTTGCAGTGCCCTCGGCCAACGCCGATTGCGATACGGCCAAACTGTGCGACCAATGCACCACGGAGAAGCTCTGCGGGAATCCGCCCACCTGCCGTGCCATCTGCCAACCGGAGATCTGTACGTGTGAACTTGTTGCTCCCTGATTGCATGTTCGATTGATTGGAGCAATAAACGAAGTGTGGGCATTTGATGGGAAAAGGGCTGCACAACTGCGCGCCTGCAATGCCAATGGCCGCAGAACGACTGAACAGTGAGCAAGTTTCGGGTATTTGGAAGCGTCTTCATCGCCTCCCGCAATCCACCGGCGGATCAAGGAAAAGAAGTGACGCTCAAAAAGCGGAGTTCTCGGCTCCCACTCAAACTCGATTATCGCGTTTACTCGGTCGAACAACAACATCGCATGAACACAAACGAATGCACAACAACAAGGAACAGGAGGATCATTGATGGAAGCGAACGGGGATCGGCGTCATCCCGTCGTAGGCGCTCGGAAAGAACTTCTTCTGCAGGACGGCGCTCGACATCCCGGCGGCCTCCACGAGCTCGCGGATCACTTCCTCCACGTGGACGCCCTCCCGCAGCTTCCGCACGGCGACGAAAGCATGACGCAGGAGCGAGTCCGGCTGCCTGAAAGCAGGCGTGAGATGAGAGAGACTGAAGTTAGAGAGACGAACCGGAACATGCGCCGTTCGATCTTGAAACGTTCGGCCGTTTGAACGTGGGCATTTTGCGGCATTTCATGCCATTCGCAACTCATGATGCCGTCCTCGCGCCCGTCTGCCGCCGGGTTCACGACGCACGCAATATCGACGATGTCTCGCGCCTCGACGGGCACTCGCTCCCACTTCTTTTGCTCCACGTCGCAGCGGAAGAGAAGCGCGCGTCCGTCCATGTCGCCGAGTTTTGCGTAGATGCGACCGGAGGGGCTGAAGCGATACCAAAAGAAGGTCTGAAACGTGTGAAGTGCATCGATTGAATGGCGGGCAAAGAAACGAACGTTGTGGCCTCCCTCCAGGCCGTCGAGCTCGTGCTTCGTCCACTTCCTTTCGGCCAGCGAGTACACTTGCAGAACTTGCGGGTGCTCCTTGTGAATCGCGAGCAGCTCCCGCCCGTCGTCGTTGAAATGAGCGGCGAACTCGCGAGCTTGCGACTCGCGAAAGGGGTGCCCGGTCGTGTCGACGACCACGGCCCGCGCCCTGTCGATGTCGGCGGTGAGGAAGACGATCGGGCCGCCCCAAACGCCGCCGACCACCGCCCGCTTCACGTCCACGCCCTGACCGGTGATCTGCACGAGAGCGAAGGCGGACAGGTCGCTGTCTTCGGCGCCATGCAGAAGAGTTCGTTTGTAGTCGTCGCCGTCCTTCGTGAGCCGCAGCAAGTGCAGCTCGTCGCGCTGGACGTCTCGGACGTGGATGGAGACGAGAATCGCGTACGGGCCGACGACCGACATGTCCGTGATGTAAGCGTCGCGATTCCACCAGGCGCGCGGCCTCAGCTGCCTGCAGACGGGCGATCAAAAGGGGTGCAAAGCGGAAAAAGCGTACTTGAAGGTGTTCCGCAGCAGGTCCACGATCGTCAGACGTTCCGTGGAGATTCGGTACAGGTGACGACCGCCCGTCGGCCAATGGCTGGCCTCCGCGAACTGCAGTCGGTGGACATGAACTGAAAAGAGCGTAGACGCAAACGAACCCCGCAGATCTCGTACACGACCGCGTTCTTTGAGCACCGTCGTTCGTGGTCCCGGTTCTGTTGCTTTGCGGCCAGGCGAGCAGAACGACGGCCGAGTGGACGACGGACGGACGCCTTCCAGCACCCTGCACAGCGGCAGAGCTGCGAGAAACGGAGCTGCTCGATCGGTGCGGACTCGGCGGTCGCTTTTCGCTTGCCGCCCGTCGACTGGCCGCTCGACTCGGCCATCACGGCGGCTGGAAGCAATGAAACCAGTGGGAAGTGCGCAGAAAACGACGAAGAAAGCCCAGTACGCGCGTGTGCTTGTCCGCCTCATTTTCAGCGATTGAACTGCGAAACACTTGAAACTCGAACGAAAATAACGATGAACAGCTGGCGAGTGAGTGGCCGCCACGTCACGCGAACCACTTAAGCCCGCAAGTCAATACGAGATCCCGCTTTACTTCTTTTCAGTTGGCGCTTGAGCAAACACCACTCGTTTTTTCGTACGAAAGGAAATCGGAGGCGTGGGTACACGCCCCGACCATTCTCTCATTTGTTCACTCGCTCCTCTTGCGGGACAACGAGCTGGACGGGTGGCTAGTCGACGTCTTCGAGCGGCGGAACGAGGAAATGCGGAGGTGCGCGATAAAATGGACGGTCTTCTGCTCGTTCATCCACTCCCGTTCACGTCGCCCGGCTCGAAGGCGGCGGCCGCGCACGCGGGGGAAGCTCGGCAAGCAGGCGCACTTCTCATCCGCACCGCCGCACTTTGGCGCCTTGCAGCGGACGGTGGAGGGGCGGGCGGCGGTGGGCGTCCGATGCTTGGCCGTCTTGTCGACCGGCAGCTCGACGCGCGCCTCGGCCTTCGGCTGCGGGCGCGCGGGAGAGGCGGTAGAAGAAGGCGCCGTGGAGCCGGCCGTCCGCCTCGAACGAGCGGATCGTTGAAGGAAAAAGTCGCCGTGCTCACCTTTCGCGCGTTTCTTGCTATCCTTCTTCTTGCTCGTGCCGCCCGCCGCCTTCTTCCCGCAGCAGCCCAGGCCGCCCTTTTTTGCTTTCGGTTTCAGCGAACGCGTGTCGCCCGTCTTTGTGGAAGCGCCCGACGTCGAGCGGACGGCCGGCGACTTCAGCAAGGCGGACATTAGGGAGCGGAGAACGCAGCGATCGGGCGGCTGGCGAGAGTCAGCCGGATCGTGCGTGGAGAGGAACCATCAACACATCTATCTCTTGCTTGATGCGAATTTTGATTGGGTGGGGTGTTTGCGTCGGTCAAAAAAGAAGCGGCGATTACATCCATTGGCCACAGCGACAGACGGCGGTCTTGCGCTTTTTTGTTCACACGGAAGCGGCCAGCTCTTTTCAACACGATGGATTACGTTCGATTATCGCGTTTATTCTGCACTCACATAGACGAACAACAGCAGAGAGAGAGCGAAAGATTCATTCGAGACGGCAGACGCGGATGGGCTCCATGCCCTCGTAGACGCTCGGGAAGAACTTCTTCTGCAGGACGGCGCTCGACATCTTCGCCTTGGGCTTTTTTTGGGCCTTAGAGGCCGCGCCCACGAGCTCGCAAATCACCTCCTCCACGTGGACGCCCTCGTGCAGCTTCCGCACGGCGACGAAGGCCTGGCGTAACAGCGAGGCCGGATTTCTGAAAGCAGGCGTGAGATGAGGGAGACTGAAGTTAGAGAGACGAACCGGAACATGCGCCGTTCGATCTTGAAACGTTCGGCCGTTTGAACGTGGGCATTTTGCGGCATTTCATGCCATTCGCAACTCATGATGCCGTCCTCGCGCCCGTCTGCCGCCGGGTTCACGACGCACGCAATATCGACGATGTCTCGCGCCTCGACGGGCACTCGCTCCCACTTCTTTTGCTCCACGTCGCAGCGGAAGAGAAGCGCGCGTCCGTCCATGTCGCCGAGTTTTGCGTAGATGCGACCGGAGCAGTTAAAGCGGTAGCAGAAGTGGAACTGAATGCAAGTAATAAAAGCGTCAAGAGAAAGAAACAAACGTTGAGGTCGCCGTCCAGACCGTTGAATTCGTGTTTTGTCCATTTGCGTTCGGCTAGCGAGTAGACCTGGGGATTGAACGGGTCCTTCTCGTTAATCGCAAGCAATTCTCGTCCGTCTGCGCTCATGCAGGCAACGAATTCGAGATCATTCGCTTCGTCAAAAGGGTGAACGGCGTTGCCGACCACGACCGCGCGGCCTTGGTCGACGTCGACCTTCAGAACGAGGAGCGGGCCGTCCCCATCGCTGAGAAGAACCGCCCTATCCACGTCCACGCCCTGCCCGATTATCTCCACAACAACAAGAGCAGAAGGATCGATGTCGTAGATGCCATGAAGAAGAATCCGTTCGTAGTCGTCGCCTTCTTTCGTCAGGCGGAGCAGGTGCAGCTCATTCCACCCGCCATCGTCGTCGTCCTCGAAATAAACCGAGACGAGCAGCGCGTACGGCGACACAACTAGGAAGTCCGTGACATCGCAGTAGTCATACAACTCGGTCCGCGGCTTCAGCGGTCTGCAAACCAGCAATGGCACAAAAGAGAAATGAACGGACGTACTTGTAGGTGTTCTGCAAGAGGTCCACGATCATCAAATCCATTCCTTCCGAGAAGCGGTACATGTAGCGCCCATCCGAGTCCCAATCGTAGTTCTCCGAGAGCTGCAAACACGCCCGGGTTAGCGACATAACGGACTAAGAACGAACCCCATCGACCTCGTAAACGAACGAGTTCGTTGAGCATTGTCGCTCGTGATTGGGCTGAGCGCTTCCTTTCGCCGTCACCTTCGACTTTTTTGCGGCCAGGCGGGCGAGCGGGCGGCAGACGGCCGTCTTCCAGCACTTGGCACAGTTGCAGAGCTGTTTGGAAGATAGCTGGACGATTGGCGAGTTCGCGGCGGTCAGCTTTCGCTTGCGGCGGGAAGTGGGACGGTTGACTTCAGCCATGACTCGCTGGAAACGAGGAGCAATTAGTGAAGGGCGAAACCACGCGCAAAGCTCGAACAGGATCGAATGCCCCGCACAACAACCGGATGCTCGTTTCCAGCATTTCAGCGCTTAAAAGCGGCCCGGAAAGCACAAGCAGCGACTGACAGTCGGAGAAAAGCAGCGGATTGCGAAAGAAAATCAACGCGCGCATGGACGCTCTAACGCCTCTGCGCAGCCGCTTGACCCCGCTGTGGGAAAAGGTCATGTGTACAGGTTCGTTTCGTGAGTCATGGCTTGCTGCTGGGAAGAGTGCTTTCGGACGGGCCAAAGTAAGAGAGCTAGAGGCGGAAAAGCGGCCGACGCAACGCTAATCCGTGGGAGCGTCGGCACGTGTTCGAGGAGACTGCGCAAGATGAGAAAAGTTCCCGACTCTTTAGTTAAAGAGGGAGTTTGCTTTCAACCAGCGGATGCTCAGAGAATCGACGAACCCCCCATGCTCTTCGCGACTCTCATCCACTCGCATCGAAAGCAAACTGTTTATTTCACGCGTTCAACGGAGAACAAAAGAGGAAAGGAGAGCTCGTTCGAACGGCGACTCCCACTGCTGCTCGACGGGCACAGCGCGGCGGGACTCCCGGGAGCGGGCGGCCGGCGACTTGGGCGCCGCGGTGCGCGACGAGCGCTCCGAGCGGCCGACGCCCGTCCGCAGTGACGAGAGCGCCTCCCCGACGCCCTCCGTCGGGTACGTCAAGCTGGAAGCGGTGAGTGAACGGCGGGCGGGCGGGCAGAAATCACCGGTAGATCTCGTAGAAGACCCACAGGAAGATAATAGCTTGGAGCATCGCGGAACAGACGGGCAGATCGGGTGGGGGAACGGACGGGCGGTGAGCGAGATGGAGAGCTCGAATGATGAGAGCGGGCAGAACAACGTCGAGTACTCGGACCCCTTCGATTGGGAGCTCCGCGGCGTGTCCACGACCGCCGGCAAGTCGAAGGCGGCCGGCCGGAAAGCGTTCGTGATGACTGTCTCCGAGGACAAGAACGTGTGAGTGCCCAGAGGATGCAACCTGCTCTCACCTCTCATTAAAGAGACGTCAAGACGATAGAGACCTCGATGGAGAACCGCCAGCAGACGACCTCCGAGGTGGCGCCCGCCAACGGCGTCCTCCCGCCCTTCAACGCCGTCGACCTCGCCAAGAACGAGCCCGGCTTTTGACCTTCACTTGGAGAACATAAACTCACGATTCACAGCCATTCGGATGATCGGTTGGAGATGGTGTGGGGCGAGAACAAAACGATGAGGAGTCGTCTCGATCGATTGGTCGTTCTACGGCTGCATCGACGAAACGAAAAAATTTGCATCAACACTCGACTGCTCGACTCGTTCTTCGATCCCTCGCCACTCGCTGCGAAATGCCCGCCGCCTTCCGGCCGCGCTTCACGTCCACGCCCAAGCAGACGGTCTGGATCCTGCGCGTTAGCAGGAGTGCGTCTTCTCCATGACCGCCCACCCACTCCTCTCCTTCTTGCAGCCGAATGGAGTAAAATCCAGAGCCTCCGTCTCGCCCGCGACTTCATGGCCAACGCGGACGTCGAGGACAACGTGGAGGCTCCGCGCGTCGTCGCGCCCGCCCGCCCGCAGCCGCCGCCCACCAACGAGCGCACCGTCCTGTTCGTCATCCCGAACAGCAAGCGTGAGTGGAAAGTCCGCCTACTCATTGAGGCTTGTTTCGTTCCAGCGGCTTCGGAAGCGGCGGCGAGCGGGAGCGGTGAGTTCGGGAGCTGGAAGCCGCGAATCCTTTGTAGGCGACGTCCTTGACCACACGGACGTGCAGACGGCTCGCGAGCCGTCTCCTCTTCGCATCACGACGCCCATCCCGTCGCCTGCCGCTTCAAAGGTCTTCCGCAAGACCCCCGCCAAGACGAAGGGCCGCGCGGCCTCCAAGCTGCCCCTCGCCCAACCGAAGGCGCCCAAAACGAAGGGCGCTCGCAAGACGTCCGCCAAGCCGCCCGTTCTGCCGGTCGTCCACGAGCCGGCCGCTCCCTCCACTTCGAAGGCGGCCGTCGAGCATCCGGCCGACGCGCCGCGTCCCCGCCGCACGGCCTTCAATGAGTGGCCGCCGCTTTCCTCTCACTCCTCTCCTCGTTTCAGTCAACGCGATGGAGAAGCTGACGGCCGGCAGCATGAAGCGGGCGAAATCGACGGCGGCCGCCCCGAAGAAGCGCTCGACCGGTGAGTCCCGCCCTTCCACTCGGCCCTCCTGCTCACCACTCGCTTGCAGCCGCCCGCCGCAAGTGATTGCTGGCATTCGTCCCTCTTCGTCTGCAGAATAAACTGTTCAGAAAAACTGGGAGCTCGGAGTGTGAGAAGAAAGCAAGATGATGGACTGCAGAGTGATTTGTGGAAGGGCGGGCGCCTTCTGCTGCCGGCTGGAAGTCGTCCACGAGCTGCCCGTCCGCCGAGCGGTCAACTGCCAAGCGGTGAAATGACGCTCGCCCGCCCGAAAGCCCGCTCGTCTCATTTCTTCTTTCTGCACTCCGAAATGGCGGCCGTCGATCAGCGCGAGCTCTGTGTAGAGGTCGATTCGGACGAGTGGGCGGACGAGGTGACCGCCGCTTCCGAGGAATTCGAAGCGGGCGAACTGCCGGCGCCCGCTCGGGGTCCACGTCCACTTCGGCGATCTCCTCGGCGTCCGCCCACTCGCCGCCGCCCGCCGAAGTGGACGTGGACCCCGCGCGGGCGCCGGCCGGCCTGCTGGGGCCGCTGCCCGCCTTCAACGTCGCCGGTTCGTCCGCCCTTCCGCCCGCCCACTCCTCGCTGCAGACCGCTTCGCGCTCGGCCGCCCGCTGCGTGCGGAGGACGAGGAGGACGTGCAGACGGCGGCCTCCTTCGACCTCCACGAGCTCCTGCACGCCGCCCTCCCCGACTCGGCCGTCGAGACGGCGAGCGACGTCGAGTGGCCGCCGACCGCCCACTCGCTCTCTGCCGAGTCCGTCGGGCACGCGGGCGAAGTCGAAGGCACGTGTCCTCCATCCTCTCCTCACTCGCCCGCTTGCAGCCCCGATCGGCCGACTGGAAGTGGACGAAGAGGAGGCGGCCGCGTACACGCCCCGTCCGGTCGACGTCTTCGCCCGCGCCCAGCAGAAGACGCTCGAGAAGAAGCCGTGAATCCTTGTTGGTTGTGTTGGTCGTGTGTTCGGAGGGAATAAACCGTTGAGCGAGTTGAATTGTCGCCATCCGTTCGTTGATGAAAGAAGACCGTCGCCGAGCGCTTCTCCAGACGAACTGCGATCATCATCGTTTCTGCTCCTGCCACCTATTTGCATGCCAACTTCCCGACCGCTCAAACGCCATACGATCAAGTCCCCGGAGAACTTCTTCATGCTGCGCGGCAACCACGAGTGCCCGGCCGTCAACCGCGTCTACGGCTTCTTCGAGGAGTGCAACCGGCGCTACAAGTCGACGCGGCTGTGGAACGCGTTCCAGGACGCCTTCAACGGGATGCCCCTGTGCGGCCTCGTCGGCGGCAATCTCCTCTGCATGGTGGGTGGAGAGCGAACTGAGCACTCGCTAATCTCTGCTCCCTTCAGCACGGCGGCCTCTCGCCCCAGCTGCAGTCGATCGACCAGCTGCGCACCCGCCCAACCCCTTGATGGGCATCGACCAGTGGGCCACGGGGCTGGCAGGTGAACACGCGCGGCGTCTCGTACGTGTTCGGGCGCGCCCGCCTCGGCATCGACCTCGTGGCGCGCGCCCATCAGGTCGTCCAGGACGGGTGCGTTCAGTCGAGAGAGCGCTCTCCTCTCATCCCACGAGTTCTTCGCCAACCGCCGCCCACTACTGCGGCGAGTTCGACAACGCCGCGGCGACCATGAGCGTGGCCAACGACCTCGCCTGCTTCTTCCACGTTTACCGCCCCACCGCCAAGGCCGCGCGCCTCGCCATGTGCGGCACTCGGCAAGATGAGCGCGCTCCTTATGTTTTTCCTTCCTCTCGCTGATAAACTTCCATGCGGACTCGTGGTTGTGGGTGGTTGCATGGAAGGATGCGAACGAAACAAAACGAAGCTTTGTGGTTCGCTGTTTCTCGCGTGACTTGCTGGTAAAGCGGCAAGACTGGAGAAGCCAACCACTCACGCTGCTCGAGTTTCCGGCGTGAGTCTTCCATTTCGTTCCCTTCCGGCCGTTTGCAGGACTCCTGGTCCGGCTACTTGGAACAACGGACGGCCACGACGGCGCTCGTTAACTTCGGGAAGGCCCCTACGCACGTGCTGAAGGCGGAGCCCACGACTTCGGACAGCCCGCAAACTCCGCGCAGCCGCGCCGACCGTACCGTTAGGAAAAAGGTGTCCTTCAAAGCAGGCGGATTAACGTGTTTGCTACGTGGCGGTTGGATGGAAGCAATGGAATTGAGACGTCCGAACGACCGAAATCCACTGCAAATCCATTAAATTAAATCAAAGAGCGTCGAGGATCGTTTCGAAGGCAAAGAATCGGTTGTAAACACCCGAAAAGCAATGGATTCGCGTTTGCAGCAATCGGAGAGGTCAGAGGTTGCTTCCTGTGGGCGCGACGTAAAGGCGTGTAAGGGTGTTGCTCTCTTCTATTCGTTCCATCGAATTGCCGAAAGGTTACTTGCAAAAACGATTGCTTGATTTCCATTTGAAGACTGCACAAAAGGACGATCAGCCATCGGTTCTTCTCATTCGTTCGCGAAATGCGCTCCACGATCGTCTGCCTGCTGCTCGTCTTCGGAGTGTCACTGGTCTGTGCCGACTACAGTGGGCGATGCGAGAAGAAGTGCTTGCTGAAGTACGGGCCCGACGCGTTGGCGATCGAGCGGCATCACCGTTGCGTGTGCATTCCGAGGATTCTTACCCGTCGCTTCCACTCGGCCGCACTTTATTGCAACCCAGACCATTGCGAAGAGGACTGTAAAGATCGATTTCCAAAATATTGCGGGGGAGTCTGCGTTATTAATTTAGATAAGTTTTATTGCAGTTGCTTTGCCTGCCCATGGCCCTGGCCCCCATTCCGAGTTTTGTATTGACTTTTGACTGAGTAATGCACTGAATAAACTCTTGAGCATCATTACGCTAATTCAGCAGCCGCCCTTGCAGCAGATTCGCCGACAGATTCGAAGAGCATTTGTTTATCCCGCAAGAGTAAACGACCAGGTCGAACGAGGTGAATGGCTGGAATCCGCGGCCCCGTTCGACTGTTTCAAGCGTGGGCGGCGGGAACTCCAGCTCGACGCAAACGACGAGCGTGTCCTCCGCTTGGCTCAAGGCGCGCAGTTCCTCCGCCGACACGTGGCGCCCGAAGGAGAGCCGCTCGCGCCAGTGGCCTCCGCCTTCAAACAAGACGGTCGAGATTTCTGCAGCGAGAGAGAAGGCGGTTGGAGGATCTCTGCGGCGAACTCACTCCTTTTGGCCATCCGCCCGTCCGTTCGCGTTCTCCGCTCCGGGTGCGTAATCGACGAGCAGTTGGAGTTTCTCGCACTCGCCGTGGGCGTTCGGGCGGGCGAGGCGGGAGAACTGCAGGCGGAAGACAACAAACTCGCCGCTCTCTCAGTCGCCCACCGCTAGCAGCTTCCTCTCGACGCCGCCCAGCGGAAAGCGGCGCGCAGTTCGGTGCGGCGTTCGAGCCGCTCGGCCGTGCAGCAGACGGCGAGCCCCGCCGCGCGAAGGAGACGCACGGGCAGGGCGGGCGCACCTCAAACTCTGCACTTCGATGCACGTCCCACCCGATCGATCGAATTGGAGGCAACAAAGGGTTGAACGAAAAGACATAATGGACGCCCAACTCCTACCGCTCATCGGCTTCAGCGAGCCCGCCTCCAACGACGCGAGAAGTTGGTGGTGGAGGCACGCGTCCTCCGCATCGGCCCGCAGCACTGGCGGCGCGAGAGGGCGATCGTCCACCTCGCGATCACGACCAATGCCAGGCAGTACCTGAAAGTCCGTCCTTCTCTCCTCTCGTTCATCCCTGGCGTCCTCTGCTGCGAGTGGCGCCCGTGGAGTGACTGGAGCACGGCCAGTCGGCGGCCCTCGAAATCCACCGTGTGTCGGCGGACTTCGGCGACCGCCAGGCCGAGCTTATGAGGTCGAATGTTGTGCCGAGATCGCCGCCCGTGTTGGTCATCTGCACGACCATCCGTTTGCCCCGCACGGCGCCCGAGGTGAACGTGAGCTCGTAGGAGGCGCAGCACCAGTCGCCCTCGCCGGCGTCCGCCAGCTGCCGCCCGACGGCGTGTTGCCCTGACCGTCCAACGGTTGATTGGAGGCGGAGCACAAGCGGACGGGGTCCTGCTTGAGCGCGGCCTTGCCCGGCCATCCGAACGATGCTTATTGGAGGAGATCTCTGCTTTCACCCACCCGCCGGACGGCTTGCAGCAATCCCAGTAGCGAGTCGTCCGGCCGGTGCCCGAGTGGGCGACGACTGCGCCGAAGAAGAGCGGAAAAATGCGTGAGAACAATAACTGGATTTATTCAACAAGCAACAGTCCACAATCAGGCATTTCTCCGTTTCTCCGTTCAGACGATGTGGACCTCTCGACGCTCAAGGAACTCGCGGGCGGCAGCGAGACCTGAAAACAAAGAAGAGCGATGAGTGCACTCGGTAGCGCGGAACTCACGATTGCGGTCGGCGGTCGAAGTGACCAGGAGCGCGGAGGGGACGTCAACGGCGGGCAGCACGTGGGCGACGAACTCCTCGAACTTCAGCGCGTCGCTCATCTCCGCGCGAATCCGATCGCCCAACTCCGCCGCGCCCGGCTTCACGAAGACGTGGGCAAACGCCCGCCGGTCGGCCGAAGGCGGGAGCTCCCAGCGGGTCATCCGAACGGAGCAAACGGGCGACGGCCAGTTGGACAGCTCGTTGAACACCTCCGAGTGGGTGCGAAGGACGAGGACCTTGAGCTCGACACATTGGCTCCAGGCGTGCGGCAAGAACGTGCCGAACGTCTCGCGGCACTGTAAAAGTAAACAGATGAGCGGAAGATGAAAGGACTTACGAGTTCGAGATCGAAGTAAACGAGGGCCGGCTTCCGGCGCAGATGATCCGAAAGAACGCGCCACGGGTCCTCGTCGACAGCCGGCTGTTGGAAGGCGGGAGCGGGGATCGGCGGCGGTGTGAGTTGACGAGCTTCTTGCGGACGAACGGGAGCCGCCGGGACGACCACTTCCTCAGGACGAGCGATCGGTTGGACGGGAGCGGGAGTCGGCGCCCGTTCGACCTCACCCGTGGACTCTTCGGCTTCTCCATCAACCGGCTCGTCGGTCGGCTCCTCATCGAGCGGGTCGTCCGTCAGCTCATCGGTCGAGTACTCGGTCCACTCGTCGCTCGCGTTCTCTTCCGGTTCGTCCGCCGAGTTCTCGTCCGCTTGATTGCCCACTAGCTCGGCTTCTCCAGTGGGCGCCTGCAAAAGGCGTAAAAAGCGAGTCGTCACTCAGTTCGACCTCAGCTCCCTCTGCGTAGCGATCGTAGTCGTGCATTTCACGTTCGTGCCGATCGCGTTTGTCGACTCGAGTGTAGGAAGAGCCACAAACTCCGCACTTGTGTCCGGAACGCTTCAAATGATTTTCCTCGTGTCTCTTCAGGTTGCCCTTCGGATATTCGATTCCGCAGTGCCGACAGGGAATCTAAAAGAAGAAGTGAAAGGCGGAAAGCAACGAGTAGAACCGGCCTTTTTGTGCGGACGCATGGCCGTCGTCCCACTCGTTTCTTGATTTCCGTCCACTCCTTCCGTGTAGCGATCAAAGTTGTGTTTTGACCGCTCGTGCCGATCGCGACCTTGCTTTTGTCGAAAGCGGCACGTGCACAGCAAGCACTCGTGACCCGTGGTGGCCGAGTGAGCGCGCAGGTGGGCGGCACGGCTTTGCGTCGGGTAGTCCAGCAAGCAGTGCGGGCACTTCCACTAAAACAATCAAGCAATACAATACCCGCTTCATGGGATTCTTACCAGAACATCGTTCTTTTCGACGGTCTAAATGAGAACAAATGAAGGCCGAAAGCGAAAGCCACACACTCACCGCCGTCTCGTGTCCCAAACGCTCCCAATGTCTCCAGTTGGCGGTTCGGCGGAAGTGCTTGTGGGCTTTCCGCTCGTGGTCGTTGCGTTGATACGAGTACCGGAATTTCGCCGTGCATTTGGCGCAAGCGTAGTCGGCCGTTGCCGTGTGAGTGCGCTCATGACGCTGCAAATTCTCCGGCTTCACTTTGCGGCCGCAGATTTGACAAGCCGCCTGCAATTGGTACGCGTGTACGCTGGAGGAAATGAAATCCGTACCGTCTGCCGGCTGTCATCGTGCTGCCGACCGTGGGACTCGTTGGTTGCTCGCGTTTGTCGGACGTTCGATTTGGAGCGAGTGGTGGGCACCATCGCGAGCCCTGCTCTCGCACAGTCGACGCTAGAGAGCTGAAATCAAAGCGAAATCGAAAGGGAGTCAAACGAAAAGCAGAAAGAAATCGGCGTCCCCCGCCCGCAATGAACGCCGTGGAAAACGGGGCCGCTCGGCCCTCTGCCGGCAACCGCCGCCGTCTTCCCGCCGCTTTTCTCTTGGCGACCGACCGACCGGGGGACGCGCGCCTTTCGCAGGGGCAATCCGAACGACGCGCCGATCGCTTCGCGCCGCTCGTTTGGCGCGCGAAAAGCGAGCCGCAAATGTGCGCGTGCATTCCGATGCCGACTTTCTCGCTCTGTTCGGACAGAGTCACTCGTTTGTTTTGCCCAGCGAAGAACGGAGGGGATTGAAGAGCTCGCTGTTGTTTGCGTCACGTAGTGCAAAAAGGACGAAGCAAGAACATTAGCCAAACACCCACCGGAAAGGACTGCTCACGGTCGGATGCAAATCTTCTTGCTTGCGACACCCCAGCGCTCATTCGATGGCGATTCGAACAAAGCGGTCGTCTGCCCCACATGGCCTCACTCACTCGCCCGCTTCACGAGCGAGATGCCCCGCCGCGTTCCTTCTTTGCTGACCGACGGGCTGCAATACCTCATGCACGCCGCCCTCTCGCTGCTCGTCACAATGTCCGGCTCCCACGTGCTTCGCGACTTCGAGAGCCGCCCGGCCGTCTGCCGGCGCCCACGTGCCGACCGCAATCGTCCAGCACGCGACGATCAAAGCGGAGACGGCGGGCAGCGGTCGTTTGTGATCGGGGCACGTAGTACGCTTTTTCGTCTTCTTCACCGTTTTCCTCTTTTAACCTGATCTCTCGCTCGTTCGAACGCTGCTCGCTCTACCGCCAACTGACTTCTTCACCGATCCTTTTCGGGAACAAACACTTCCGCTCGATTGCGTTCGGTTTGGTCAAGCAAGCGGGTGCTTTGTCCGCTTTCCGCCTCAAAATACCGCCAGCCGCTAAATGAGCCGTCCGTTCTTCGAGCGATAATGCGTCTTGCGAATGGTGGTTGGAATCGACGAGTGCAGACCGCTCCAGAACTCTTTTGTGATTCCGTGAAGCGTGTTGGAGTTGGAAACGGAAACAATCCACGATTTATTCATTTCTGACGTTAAATAAAGACAAAGCGCACGTATATTTCGTCCGCCAGCCGCCACGCCCACACGTGCACGATTCGCCTCCAGTTCGCAAAGTCGGCGACCAAAGCGGCGTCGAAATCTTCGGTTTTCAGCGAGAATTTGGTGCGCGAGACGAAGAACTGGGCGGCGGTCGCCCGCGCGCGCTCGTGATCCTCGTGAACACTCGGAATCCTTTCGCGTTCTACCGCAAACCTACGAGCTTGTTCAAGGAACTGGGCAGGTGAATTTGAACGAACACCCGAACACGAGAGAGCCCCGCCCGTTTTGCGCACCCGACCACTCGCAGCGAGCGGCCTACGAGGTAGACAAGCAGCGAGTCGAAACGAACTTCTTGTTCCTAAACTTGAGTTGGAGTGAGCGGTGAGTACGCAGAGGGACCGACCGCAAAGAGTTGGAAATAAAGCCTTCCAATGTGAAGATGAAGAACGAAGGAGTCGTTCAGCGACCGGAGGTTCTCGAAGGCCGTGCGGAACTCGCGAGCGTCTTCTTCGCTGAACGGACACTCGGGCATCGCAACGGAGGGGTGGCGGCAGAAGTCGCAGTAGTTGTCCTGCCGGAGGGTCACCTTTTCGACGATCTCGTTCTGTTCGAAGCTGAACGCCGAGTTGGCGTTTCGTTCATTGTTCAACCTACGGTCCATTCGCTGCAATGGCCCGAATGTTCTCGCAGATCACAATCTAATGCACACGCGAGCGGAAGAGAGGTGCAAAATCTGAAGAGAAGCGAGAGTAAAGGCCATCAAGCGAAGAACTTGCAGAGCAGACTGTCGTGACCCGGATAGAATCTCGCGCGTTCGATCGACCGCCGCCCAAAAACGAGGTGGTCGTGTGTGTTCGTCGAAAAGTAAGTGAGGCTGCAGTCGGGCAGGAAGTCGCGGAGCAGCGGCACGATCCACGTGTCTTTGCGCTGCAGCCACCTGTGCAAGTCGATGCTCTGCAATTGCCGCAGGTCTGAAGAAAAAAGCCAGGGGCTACACTCGTGGGATTGCCTACCTTTCAACGCCCGCAAGACCAGCACCAAGTTGCGCAGTAGATCGAAAGGGACAAGATCAAACGACAAACGATGCACGCAAAGGCCGATGCGACGAACGTGCCCCTGTCTCAACTGCACGAAGCGCACGAGCGTATCCACGCGAAGGTTGGCGTCTGTCAAGCGCAGAAAGCCGGAGGCCGCGAACAAATCGGTCGAGTCTCCCAGGTAGATGTCCACGAGTTGCTCGCTTGTCGGCCGAGTGCTCTTCTTGTTTGGAGCGAAGAAGGCGGTCGAGAACGAGCGGCAGCAGAAGAACATCCGCAGAGTTCGGAGCTGCAGCTCCACTTCTGCTTCGCGTTCGTTGTTCTCCAGCTCCGCACTCAACGCGTGGACCATCAACGCTCGTCGCGCACCAAGCCTGAACTTCGGCTTCTTCTTCGCGTCCATCGAACAAGGGGACAAGGAGAAGGGGACGAGGACGGGAAGCGTTGACCGCTCGACCACACAAGTGGGCAGAAAGCGGGCGCTGATCGTTGGGTTGACCCCGAAACGACGCGCCGGTTCAAATCGGCGGATGCCCGCGCGCCTGCTCGCCACTTGCGCCTGGCCGTCGAGTTCAGCACCTATTCGATGCTGCAATCGTTCGAACCAACCCGACTCGCCGCGCTCCGTTGGAGAAACCCGGTGTGAAATGTGCGCCCACTCGCTGACCGCAAGCCCGCCTTCCGCTCGAAGCAATCGACGTTTATTCAAACAACACACAAAACAACAATGCGAATCATTCGACCTTGACGTCGATCTCTTCGTCCTCTTCGTCATCGCTGTCCCCACCGGCTCGCCATCGATCGTTCGCTTCGGCCTCGATGACCGCTCGCATCTCCTCTTCGGTGAGCGCGTCTTCGAGCTTCGGGTCGAGGAGGAGCAGCCGCTTGGATCCGCTCGTCGGTGGCCTTCTTCCGATTGCGCGTCGCTTGCCGCAAGTCGCGGGCGGTCGGACGAGAGCTCGAATCCGTCCGCTTGCTCTCGGTTGCGCGGGATTGGACGAGAGCGAAGTTCGTGGTCAGATTGCGGAGTTGAACGAAGTGTTCCTGCAAATGCGGAGAAAGAGAGATGAGAGGAGGAGGATGAGGAGCCTTGCCTTCGGGATCTCGACCGCCTCCTTCGTCTGCCGGTGGGCCACGTCCCGCTCAAAGTTGTGGACGTGGAGTTCGTGGAATCCTCGTTTCTTCGCGTCCCCAAAGCCGCTCCCGCACACCGAACACAGGAATTTGCGGAGACGTTGGGTGTGTGTGGCCGCGTGCTTTTGGGTCACCAGCGCGAGCGGAATCCCGCACTCCGCGCAGTTCTTAAAGGCGATGAGATGGTTGTGAGACTCGATGAACGTACCTCGCCGTTTCGATTCGATCGCTTCGCAGCGGAACGGAAGAGCGGTCGTTCGGGTTTGCTCGCGGATTGATCGGCGGTCTCGTCGACCAATCCTGTCGTCTCTTGCTCGGCTTCTTGATTAATTTGCTCCGCGTAGCGATCGTAGCCGTGGACCGCGCGTTCGTGCTCATCTCGGGGCGGGAGTCGGGTGTAGTAGAGAGCCACAGACGGCGCACTTGTGGCCGGGACGCTTCGAATGCGTCCGCTCGTGGTTCCACAAAACATTCGACGAATACTCCACTCCGCAATGGCGACAGGGAACCTGAAGGTGAACTTAATAGACAAAGAACAGCAGGTGGAACCGACCTTCTTGTACGAACGCCCAGCAGCCATCGGATCTTGTTGTCCGCCCTGCTTGTCTCGAAAGCGGTCGTAGTTGTGTTTCGAGCTCTCGTGCCGATTGCGAGTGTCCGGTCGTCCGAAGCGACACGTGCACAACAAGCACTGATACTCCGTTGTGGCCGAGTGAGCGCGGAGATGAGCAGCACGGGTTTGCAACGGAAAATTCAACGAACAGTGCGGACATGTCCACTGAAACGAGCATGCAAGAACTGAGCTGTTTTACGGTCTCCTCGCCTGCTTATCGGGCTCGTCGGTAGCCTGAAATTGACCAGGATAAGGGTCTAAGCCCGATGACTGTACACTCACCGTCGTCACGTGTCCTAAGCGCTGCCAATGCTTCCATTGAGCGGTGCGGCGGAAATATTTGTGTTGAAGACGTTCGTGTCGGTTGCGCTCTTTTGACAGACGGAATTTGACACCGCACTTGGCGCAAGCGAAGGCGCCCGCCGTCGTGTGGGCCTGCTCGTGGCGCGCCAAATTCGCCACTTGCAACTCTAGGCCGCAATGTCGAAAAACGACCTGCAATCGGGGCGAGAAAGCGGCATAAAATCGGGTGAAATCCTCACTTTTCGCCGGCTGCTGTTTGGTTGATGGGCGGAAGACGCAGTGGTTGCTGGAGGTTCTTCCGCTTTCGAGGTGGAGCGAGTCGAAGACGCCATTGCGGGCCCAGTCGCTTGCAATCGAATTCAGAGTGTTGGACCCTCTGAAATCAAAATGAACGAGGGAAAGAATAAACGGCGTCCCCCGCCCGACCGCGACGGCGGCGACGACGGAAAAGAGCGTTCGCTCGGCCGGCGGACGGCGGCCGCTTCCTTTTGGCCGGCGATCGGGCCCGCCGCCCGTCGCACTCCTCTCTTTGCGAGGGCGTTGCGAACGGCCGCGCAAATCGCTTCTCCGAGCTCATTTGGCGTGCGCAAACGAGCAGCAGATGTGCGCGCGCATTCCGCTGTCCCACGCACACAACCCGAAAGGTAGCAAATGTTTCGATGTTCAAAGTACGCAAAGGAGTGGCGGAGGGACTGCAAGAAGTACCTCTCGGTTTTCTGGTCTTTCTTGTGCCAAACACCAACAACAACCGTTTATTGACTTCGAACCACAAAGAAAGCCGCAGAAGACGCAATGGAACTCCGCCGTCCATCCATGAGCGACCAGTTTCGCTCGCCGCCGACTGCAATCGTTCGTACGTGTTCTGAACACATCCGCTCATCAGTTGTGTTTGAGGAAGGACATGGCTGCTGGGGCGGAAACTAGCCGTCACTCTTTCGTTCGACCGCTGATTCATTTATTCCAAGAAGACAACATCACATTCGAAACTTTCATCAACGACCAACGGCGCTCGCTTCTTTCTTGTCTGAGAAGGGCGAAGCCAATGCGGCGCTTCTGGAAGTCGTAATCGTTGCAGAGCGCTCGTTGAAATGGAACTCCTGGAAGCAAAAGGATCGAACGGAGTTCAACAAAAGCGGAAGGCGAAGTCAAGGTCCGCTCGCTTCCCTTCGCCCACGCAATCTGCTAGATGCACTCATTGTTGTTTGCGTTGTTTCAGGTGAGCTCTTCGTGACAGACGGCGAACGTGTGGCCGTTGATCGTGAACTTCAGCTCGAATTTGCGGTCGCAGTCGACGGTCCACGGGTTGCCGCCGCCGGTCGCATTCAACACCCGCACGACGCCCTCGAGCAGCTCGGCGGGCAGGTGGACGAGCGGAGCACTCGAATCCGACGATACGATCGCTTTCGCCGGGTGGACGAAACGGTCGATCCGCAGTGGGGAGACGCAGGCCGCCGTCCGTGAGAGCGGGCGCCCAGCCGAGCACCGGGCCGCAGTTCTTTCTTGCAAACAAACTGGAGGAACGGACCCGCCCAACGTGACCATTTCGCCGTCCTTCAACTCCAGCTCCCAGTGCGGGCGGTCGATGAGGCCCTCGCTGAACGCCTGCTCCACGATTGGCTTCCGCTTGTCGAAGCGCGTCGATAGGCCGAGGCCAAGGATCCCCTGCTTGAAGGCGAACGTCTGGCCCGCTCCGAACACCGCCGTTTCTTCAGCCGTAGCCCCGGGCTCGCACTCGTGTTCCCGTACTGCAACCAGTAGACGGGGCGTTCGATCGCTCCACGTCCTCGAAGTAGCGGCCTCGGACGAGCTTCGGATTGCGGAGGCGGACTGCCGCTGCCGTTCGTTCGACCGAGTGGGTGAAGCCCGCTGCTTGCGTTTGACCCCTAAGTGAGGCGGTTTTCGAATGGTCCGCTGCCCGCGCGGTTCCCAGCTGTCGGCGAGCGTTGGCTACACGGGTCAAAGTCCGAAAGAAGCGAGCTACTCGCCTGCATAAGCGAGCGGCAGCACTGGTCGTTGCTCGCCGCTCTCCTCCGATCCGCGCCTCGCTTAGCTTTTGTTTGTTTCAGATCACCAATGGATGCAAAGAAGCCAAAGATGAAGGCGGACGTGCGCAGGGCGTTGCTGGACCACGCGTTGAACACGAACCGTCCGCAAAACCATTTCCCGCACGGTCCGAATCATCTTCAAGCACGTGCTGCTCTTCGTCTGCGAACTCTGCGGATGTTCTTCTGCTGCCGCTCGTTCTCGACCGCCTTCTTCACGCCGAGCGAAAAGGGCAAAGACCTGCAAGCGAGCAAGTTGCTTCATTTCATCTACGGCCTTCGACCGTCTTGTACGATTCAACGGGCTGGATACCGTTGACCGAAGATAACCTGCGAGTGGATTCGCTCGTGCGTTTCCTGAAGCTAGGACAGGCAGACATCTGCCAACTTCGCGTCCGTCTTTGGACTTCCACATTTCGTCCCGACAGTTTCGAAGGCCTCCGAAAGGCGACGTTGATTTTGCGCGCATTGAAAGGTGATCATTCCACACTCTTTATGTTTATTCGCATGGTCAGACCTTTCGCAATTGGAGGGCGTCGAGCTGTCTTTCTACCGGCTCCGCGGCAGGACGTGGGTTGTCCACCTGCTGAATGACTTCCTGCCGGACTGCAGTGTGGAATGCAGCTCGAGTTTGTATCACGATTCGGTGATCTTCGCCGGGAAGTCAATCGAAAAGGCGGAGATCTGGCCGGTCACCTACCCGCAGCCATGTACGTCCGTTTCCCTATCGAATGACTTTACTGTGCTTCAGATCTTGTTCACCTCTTCCGTTCGTCTGTGCGCTGGATTGTAGCCCGAAAGTGTGTTGCGGACATTGCAGCAAATGGACCGTAAGCACAAACAACAGTCTGCTTACAGCTTTGTTGCCTTAGCTTCGAACGAAACGAATTCGTTGAGCGAATCAGCCTCGACCTCGTAAAATACACAATGTGGTTCAACGATCCCAGCTACGCGATTCCCGAGTGCGTCTTCAGCGAACAAGAAACGCGGGACTTTTGCACGGCCTTCGCGAATCTGCGTCCGATCAACGAAACGTTTGGTCTTCACGTTCTCGTTGGAAGAGTTGATATTGAGAAGTTTGAGGTTCCTTTATTTCCATCTAATACTCAATTAAATGAAGATTCAGAGCCTAGGAGATCGCTTCAACGCAATGCTTTCGTTCCTGCTCGCCCGTTCTTCGCGTGTGGCCGAGTGCGTGAAACAGTCGGGACTCTCGCGCGTGCACATCTTCGTGCAAATCGAACTGCTGAACTTCGAAGAAGACGCGGTTCGTCATTCAAAGATGAGCGATATGGTTCGCCGCTTCAGGAGGATCACGCACGCGCCCTGGCGGCCGCTGCCGAGTTCCTCACCCCGCACTCGGCGTTCACACACAAAACCGCCGATTTCGATGCCGCCGTGGTCGACGAGTTCGTGCGCGGCTGCCGCAAGATCGCGCAGGTTTGGACGCGGAAAATAGACGACGGGGTCGATCTGAGTTTTGTGTTCACTTAATTTGACGAGTGAATAAACTGACTGTTCTTGTACGCAGCAGTGAAGATGCTCGCCATCACGTCTTCACAGACCATTCCTCATTTTGCCAGTCTGCCCACCTTCTCCACCTCTAATTTATTCGTCCGCACAAGAAACAAAAGACAGAAAGCCGACGCCTCAATCCTCCCGAATGGCCTTCAGCTGGGCGGCCTCTTTGGACGGGCGACGGGGCGCACGCTGGGCGGCGAGGAGCGCGGGCGTCTTCGGCTTCTTCTTCGGGAACACGCGCTTCCCATGGCGGTAGACCTCTTCGACCTCCGAGCCGATGTCGTAGACGAGCATGTTGTCGTAGTCCCACTGCACGTGGTCGTCCGGCGAAGGCATCGGCGACTGGTCGTGCTCCAGCTCGTGCTCCTGCAACCGACCGATGGAGTGAGCAATCCTTCGAGCACGTGCCATGACGGTCGGCTGGATCTGTTCGATCTTCAACGAGCCCATGCACTTGAAAACCTCGACGCGAATCTGTTCGGGCACCATCCCCGTTCTGTCGGGCGGCGGCACCGGCATCGCTCAGGTAGACGAACGGCGTGACGTCCGCCGCAAAGGCCTCTCCGCGCCTTCATTCTTTCTCCTCGCCTTTTCCCCTCGGAAAACAAATCGAAACGGGAGCTCTTCCAATTTGTTCAAGACATCTCTTCATCGCAGTCTGCTCGGCATCCAGATGTTTAATGTGTCCACAAGACAGGGGGATCAACCGGCGGCAAATCCGATATTACAATTGAAATGGCCGCAATTTTGCTCTACACACAAATAAACGCCCTGCATACTCGAACAAAACAAATAAAGGGGAGGCGGAGGAGCTCAGAAGACATGGGCGCCGCCGGTAGCCACGAAGTAGCTGCGGCCGGTCGAGTTCTTCGGCTCGTCCTTCACATCGCGCTGCTTCTCGGCCTCCTGCAGCTGCAGACGGCGGAGGAACTCCTGGTGCTCCTTTAGGGCGGCCGTCTTCCGTTGCTCCAGCACGAAGGCGGCCTCCCGCTGTCCCTCGGAGTCGCGGCAACCGTTCCACCGGTTGACGAACATCGGCGGTCCGTAGAAGGCGGGCGGCGGCGGGCCGAAGCCCGGCTCGTAGCTCATCGGAATCCACGGGATGCCCGGGCGCTCCACCGGCCGGTCGGACGGGGCGGGCGCCGGCGGCTGGGCGAGAGGCGCCTCGAAGCGGCCCACGACGTCGAGCACCTCCTGCTGCAGACGACGCGCCGAGTCGGGGCAGCCGCCGTCGTGCAGCTCGCGGAAGATCGCGGCCACGTGCGCGGCGAATGGCGCCGGCGGCTGCTCAGCGGCGGCATCACGTCCATCTTGTGTACTCCCTTGACCGCCCCTTCGACCGCGCGCTCGGCCGCCCAATCGACCGGCGAGTCTGCCGCGTCGAGCGGCCAGCGCATCGCCTCGCGGCTCAAATCGAAGGTCGGCAGGAAGCGGTGGCGCGGGAACTGGTGCGCCTGCGCCAATTGAAACAACGTCCAGCGCGGGTTGTACTCCTTCCTGCAACCACTGGCAATGAACACAACTATTGAACAGACGACTGACGGCTGGTCGTTGTAGTAGAGAGCGGCGTGTTCGTTGAGGACGGGCGTCGGGCGGGGCTCGAGGAACGTCGCCCGCACCTGCTGCAGCACCTCCTCGACGCTCGTCTCGGGACGCCACGAGGCGGCGAGCGGCAGGACGCCCGTGTGGAGGTCGACGTTCGGGTGCCAAACGGGCGGCTCGAAGCGCACTTCGGGCGGCAGCGTCGGGAACTCCTCGGGGAAGCGGAGAACGCGGACGGACTGACGACTCCTCCTGCCGCTCGTTGATTTCATGCGCGCACAGGGGAAGAACAGGATGGACGGGGCAACGGAATGATCGGGGATGCAACGAGGCCGTGTGAACGACGATAGGTGCTCGCCGGACGGGCATGATCTCGCGGACAAGTTGGATCTTGTTTCCATTACGTTTCGTTGTTCTCGTTGGGTCGAGCGACCCGCCCGTCCACATCCTTCGTTCACTGTGAACAGACGATCGAGAAACAACCGAATTCGTTGAAGCCGCTCATTGATCGCCGTTCTCCCACGCGCCAAGCGGCGACTGTCGGCAACATCCCGCCTTTATTTCCGCGACCGAACAGCCACGCGCAAGCAATGAACAAATCGGGGCTTCAGATGTCCAAGTCTGTGCGGAACTCGTGGGCGTCGTCGCGACGTCCGCCGTGGTCGAACTTTTTGTACTCGGTGACGCGGCGCTCGCAGAAGTTCGTCTTGCCCTCGAGGCTGAGGTTCGTCATGAAAGCGAACGGGTTGGCCGCCGCGTAGACGGCGCCAAAGCCCAACGCGAGCAGCGGATGGTCGGCCACGCACTCGATGTATTCGGACATTGAGCGCGCGTTCATGCCGATCAGGCAACACGGCAGGGCGTCCGCGAGGAACTCCTTCGCGATCGCCACCGCCTCGCGCAGGTGGTGGCGGAAAAGGAGGCACGCAAAATCCCGATGGAGGCCCTGAACGACGAGAGAAATTAACGAAGGAAGTCGCAAGAGCAGCGAACCTCGTCGCAAGCGATCAACTCGTTCGACTGGGCCAGGCCGGGCATCACGCCGGGCCTCGTCAGCCAGAAGATCGACGCGAAGCTGCCCTCAACGGCGGCGAAGGCGACCAACCGCTCGCCCAAAAACGCCTTCCGGTCGTCGATCCAGCGGAGGGCCCACTCGGCCTTCCGCTTGATGAACGCGATAGCGTTGAACATCCGCTGTCTGCAAACGAGAGCGAATGGACGGGGGCGAATAAAAAGAACTCGCTTCTCCGCGGCGTCCGTGATGAACGCGTCGATGAGCATCGCGTACATCTCGCTGTGCACGTCCTCGACCGCGATCTGAAAGCCGTAGAAGCAGCGCACTTCGGCCGCGAAGCGCTCCAGCAGATTCTCGTTGACGATGCCGTCCGAGGCGGCGAAGAAGTCGAGCACCCGGACGATGAAGAAGCGCTCCTCGTCCCGCAGCGCGGCCCAATCCCGCACGTCCTCATCGAGCCGCACCTCTTCGGCCACCCAAAAGGCGGCCTTCTTGTAGAAGCTCCAGATGTCCGCGTGCTCGAGCGGGAACAGCGTGAAGCGGCCGGGCGTGTCCTGAAGCAGCGGTTCGTCGTCGACGGGCATTTGAAGCCAACGAAATGACCGTGAAAAAACGATAATTGTGAGCACGTCCGAACGGAAAACCGGAAAGAAAACATCGCGAGCCGCACGGAACGATTCGTAGACAGCGCAAGAACCCAACAGAAAAGTGGACGAGGAATTTCGATGTACTCAGCTGGACGAGGAACGCGCCCTTTTACGGAGAACAGACGACCGTTCGCGACGAACAACAATTTCAAGGACGAAATGCGAAGCAAACAACGCCGATTTCGAGTTTCACGGGACGAGCCGCGAATCTCCGCCCATCACGATCGTTCGGCCGCCCGGTCGCCAGCGGCGATCGCGCTCGCTCTCGTTTGCGGTCGGCCGCTCTTTGGGTCGAATAAATTTGCGCCACGTCACCACGATCTTTCGGTCTCTTTTAGTTGTGGCTGGCGCGAGCGATAGAGGTCAACGGACGACGACAAAGGAGTGAGAGGGCAGCGAGATGGCAGCTGTTCTTTTCGTTTTACTGGCCAGCAGCCACGCATTCCGCTTCGCAGTCCGCTTGCATTTGAATGAGCTCTCGAGCAGCAGCAACAATCCCACCACTTTACTCTCGTTTCATTCGTTCGAGCAAAGCGGCGGAGAAATGCAGCCGGCCGATCGGAAACGCGTGACGTTCGGCAGCGGCGGCGAGCGCGTGCGGGAATTCGAGGCGGACGCGCTCGGCCTCTACGAGCCGTCCTCGGGCACCGCCAGCTACGACTCGTCCCTGCCCGTGCCGCCGGCCACCGTTCGGGATGCCGTTCGCGTGAGTCATCCCTTCCTTTCATCCACCTTCTTCTTCGCTGCAGTGCGCGCAGGACGAGCGGGATCGCGAGACGCGAGCCGAAGAGCGCGTCCTCGCGGCGCCCGCCGACCGGCCGACGCGCCTCGCCGTCGACGCGGCGGCGCTCCAGCGCGCGAACGGCGGCCGGCGGGAGCGGCGGGCGGCCGCGGCGGCGACTCGCGTCCGCGTTCAGCTGCACGACGAGCGCGACCTCCTCGCCGACGTCTCTCCTTCTCTTTCTTTCCGCCCACTCACTCACCGCTTGCAGCTCGTAGCCGCCGCCTGCCGTCTCGCCCTGGGGCCCACGAACGCGCACCGCCGAACGCTCCGCATCGCCGTCGGCACTTCGGGCGGCCGTCGCCCCCGCCGTACCGTTCAGATCACGAGCGAGGGCGCCGTGCAGGAGGTGGGTTCACTCCGTTCCGCTCCTCCTCCCTCATCGCTTGTCGTTCAGGCCACCTTCAACAAGAAGACGCGCGGCAGAGCGGAGAAGCGGCAGGAGGCGAGTCGACCGCCCACTTCCCATTCGCCGCTCTCCGTCCAGCTGAATGCCGCCGCCGGCCCGCCGCTCCACTCGCCGCGCGAAATTCGCCGCCGAACGAGCGCCGTTCGCTCCCGCTCCTTTTCGGCGAGCTCCGCCGGCCGCTCCGCCTTGACGGGCGGCGGCAAAGCGGCAGGATTTGCGGCCAAAGTTCCCCGTTCGTGAATTTCTTGTGTTCGAGTGGGAATAAACACGTTTGACGGTAGACAGTTGTCCGATCGCCTTCGTGCGGGAGTGAACGGGACAAGGAGGAACTCGCAGTTCGCTTTCACACGACCTGAAGAGCGGCAGCATTGATCAGGAATTGGAGTGCATTCGGCAGCCAAAACGAAGAATTTTTATCCACGAACGACTTCACATCGACAAACGATCTCTGTTCACAAAAAGAGAGAAGTGAATGGGAGCGGACTATCGCTACGAAGGAAAGCTTTGATCATTGCAGACAGAAGGCGAACGCAGACGTGTCGGCGGAAGGCGGCCGGGCAAACCACGCCAAACGCACCAATTTCTCCGGCTTGCTGCAAACGACGCTGATCACTTGATGCTCTCTTGCACTCACCTGATCGCGTAACGGTACTTTTTAATTACGGTTCGCCCTTGCTGCTTTTGCTCGTCTTTTGTCAAGATGCTGAGAACCCCGCCGTCGATAGCAGCAGTCGGCATGAAGCTGCCTGTAGTTCGGAATGTCAGCTTGAGTGACAACAGGCTGTTTCGATCGAGATCGTAGTCGAACAGTTCCCAAAGCTCTCCGTACGTGTTCTTGAACGCAAAGAAATGCCCCGCGTCGAAATGAGTGGAAAGAAGGTTGAAATTCTTGGTCCGCAGCTGAAGACGATGGAAACAGTGAATGGATTTGCAAGCTATTCATTCACCTCGGGGGTCTCGACGTTGTGCGTCTCAAAGGTGACCGGTGTGGTTGATGATCGCTTCTGCTGCTGCCCGTTCAAATTAACGTAGCCGAGACTCCAGTACCAATGGATACCACCGGATACTACACCCACAAAGACGAAAAACAGCCTGTCGTTGTGGTAATACGCGCTGATTGGATAACTCCATGGAACTCCCGAGATAGCGCCCATCAGACGATTATTCCGACCATTCCATCTACACGAGTACACGTGCAAATCGGAAAAGTGATCAGGTGACCCGAGCAAAAGATACTCGTGCGGATCGTCCGTTCGAATGACGCGAACAACACTCCCGACAGCGGAGTTTAGCCGTTCGATCGGGTGACTTCCCACGTTGATTTGATTCGAGCGGCTGTCCACGGACAGCGTGTTCCACAAAGCGGTATTGTCGGAAGGAGAAACGTGCACGGCAGTCACTCGGTTGTCGTCCACAAAGTAGGTCGTGTCGCCTCCAATCTTTACGCGCTCTGTTGGCGAACTGAAGTCGTTACGTTGGTGGTAAAATAAAACAATAGAAGTAAAAACTTACATTCGCTTCCCCGTCCACAAATCTTCTACTTGCGTCAGCAGCCATTCTTTGCGCATTTGAAACAAAAACCGGCCGTCGGGACTCAACGCTCTTTCAGGAAGGCCGTGGGTCCAATCGTCCATCAGATGGCCAGAAACAACGACGTGATGCTGGAGCGGTTCCTCTCGCTGGATTCGAGCGGGAACGAGCGGTGCGGGCGCCGCGTCAACCATCTTTCCGAGCACACGAAAGGCGAATGACCACGAAAAGCGCAGCAAGCAGCCAAACCGACTCGCGCGACTCGGAGAGACGCTTACCGCGAGCCATTGGTTGATTGCGTTGGTGGGAATGCGAGTCGTGGTCAAACCGCACTGAACTCTTCGTTCGCCGGGAGAGCAGCGGGGCGAAGGCGGAAATGAGGAAGACGGAGGAGAGCCGGTGCCGCGCGCGGACGAGAAGGAAGACGGCGGGTGAGTTCCCGCTCGCTCGCTCTCCTCCACGCACTCGCTGCAGCCAGAACGTCGCGCTGATTGTCGGGCTGCTGGCGGCACTGCTTCTCGCGTGCGCGGCGACGTCGAGCGGCGGCGCAACAAGAAGCAGGCGGCCAAGGAGCGTGAGTCCCTGCTCATTCGGCTTCCATTCGTTCGTTGCAGACGCCGCCCAGCTGGCGACGAATGCGCGTCTTCTGGACGGCTTCCAATCGAAACAAAAGGCGGCCGCCCAACAGAAGGTGGACGCGCGAAAGCGGCGGCCGGAGCTGCGCGCCAAGAAGATCGAAAGCATGCTGCCGCCCCACCAGCTCCCCGCCCGCCAATTCAAGTACATGAGCCCGCTGCGGACACGAACCTGTCGGTGGGTGGCCAACGATCGCTCAACTCTTGCAGGCGAATGAGGCGGACGACGACTCGGGCCGCTCGCCACCGCCGGACGCCCACCTCCAATGGGATGACGAGCAGAACCTGGTGTTCGACATCGAATCGAAGGTGGAGATCGTGACGCGCAACAGAGTGTCCGTCCCGCCCGCCAAACGGAAGCCGAAGACGCCCGCCCGTCTACCGGCCGCCCGCAATTTGAAGTCCATCCGCGAGGATTGAAGCCGCCCATTTGTTCTCGTTTGTGTCAAGCAGTTTGTTTCTTGTAAGCGGACGAATAAAATGGATTGTATGAGCGGTTGGTTGAAGTGGCGGAAGAGGCTTGACGAATGGAGCGGGGAGCAGTGTGCTCTTTGATTCACGACTTGTGTGTCCTCAAAGATCAGGGTGCAGTTCATTTGTTTCCTTTCACCAGCAAACACCTTGATCTTCGGAGTCAACAAGCGGTCTTTGATCAATTCTTTCGGTTGTTCGTTGGGCAAAACAAGAGAGTGACTCACTCCTCTACTTCGGACAGCGGATGGCGTCACCGTCGGAGTGCACGCGCCCGTCTGCGGACCGCTTTCCGCACCCGCCAGACGAGCGGCGGCAAGCGATTTGGGCGCCGTCCGAATTGCCCCCCGCTCAGGAAGGAGGGCGTCCAGCGGTCGGCCGGGCGGCCGCCGAGAGAAAAACGAAGGGAAGCGGAGGGAAGCGGAGGGAAGATGGCGGGCGATCGGTCTCTCTTCCACGGCGCTTGTTGCGGGCGGAAGAGGCGCCGATTTCGTCACTCACGCGGTTTCGTCTTGATTTCAGGCCGCCCAACATCGACTGCGCTCAAGCTGCTCGGAATGGCGCCCGACACTCGCTCCCGTGAACTCAGCGGCCTCCAGCGAAAGGTGTGACTTTTCTTCCATTTCCGACTGCTCACTCGCATTCCGATTGCAGGCCGCGTGTCGCCACTGCGGCTTGGAATTGACGGCGAACAATTTGTGGCGTCACGAGCGGACCCACGCGGCCACGGGCAACCACGCCTGCGCCAAATGCGGAGCGAAGTTTCCTCGGTCGAATGCCCGCAACAAACACGAACGGCGCCAACACGGGTACTTCCGACGAAGCGCTCGATGGAGACATTGGCGGCGTCTGGAAAAAGAAAAGACGGTGAGTGTGCTGCCTTTGGTTTCGATCCTCATTCTCTTCAGTTTCAGGCCACCAACGAGCACAACAACGAGGCATGCAGACCGTAAAGTCCGCTCATCTCTTGCGTGTTCGTTTCAGTGGAAATGTCCGCACTGCTTGTTGGACTACCCGCCGCGTTCTCGGGTCGCTCACCTGCACACCCACACGGCCAACAGCGGCTATAAGTGCTTTCTGTGCACCTCCCGCTTCCGGAAAGCGGAGACTCGCAACCTGCACGAAAAGACGAAACACAACTACGACCGCTTCCGAGCCGAGCAGGACGGAGCGCAAGGAACGAGTGGAATGAATGCCGAAGGTCTGCCGCAAAAAGTTGGTTTCTATTCGCTCTCTTTGATTCACCCGTTTATTTAGCTTCTCTGTCGCCACTGCGGTGTTGAGTATCCGTACAACGCCTTGGCGAGCCACAAGAAGACGCATTCAAAGCGACGAGGCCACAAGTGCGGCCGGTGCGGCTCTTCGTTCACCCGTCTCGCCAACCGAGATCGACACGAGCGCACGGTTCACGCCTACGATCGCTACACAGAGGGAGCGGAAGTCGAATTGACCATGAGGGACGACTCGATTTCTACGTCTTCTTTTGCAGGCGCCCACCGAAGATGACGAACAAGCTGCCGATCAATCGGGAGAGGACTCGCCGAACGAATCGGAAGAGGACTCGAGCGACGAGGCGGATGACGAGTGGACCGAGTACTCGACCGATGAGCTGACGGACGAGTCGCTCGCCGAGGAGCCGACCGGCCAGCATGCGGAGGAAGAGGGCGGTCAGGCGGCGGATGGAGCAGTAGAGGAAGCCACGAACGAGCCCCAACGAGCGCCGTCTCCCGCTCTCCTCCAACCGGTCGTTCGTCCGCAAGAAGCCCAGCAGCCGGCTGCCGAAGACGATTTGTGGCGCACTCTCTCGGATCACTTGCGCCGGAAGCCGGTGCTCGTTTACTTCGATCTCGAGCTCGTGAGTCGTTCTTCTTCCATCCTCCGTTCATCCCTTCACTCTTGCAGTGCCGCGAGACGTTCGGCGCCTTCGTGCTGCACAACTGGAGCAAAGAACCGTCGGCCAAGGTCCTCGTGCTTCGGACGAAGACGCTCGACTTCGCGGAGCTCGCCGACCTCCCGCCGCCCGTTTGCTCCGCACAAATGAGCCGCTGGGAGCTGCCGCCCACGGACGACCGCCGGGCGTTCGCTCACGTGTTTGTGAAGCCGGACGCACAAGAGCTGGGCGAGCGGCTGCGCGCGGCGATGAGCGGCGAGCTGAAGTTCGAGAAGTTCGTCGCCCACGTGCTGCCCGCCGCTCGCCTCCCGTCCGCCCTGCTCGTCGTTTCGGCCGCCGACCGGGAGCGTGAGTTCGAGTGACCGCTTTCAATTCTCTTCGTTGCTTTCAGGCCTCGCCGCGGATCGCGAGTTCCTTGCGCGCCGAGGAGTCCACATCGTTTGAACGAGAAGCTAAAGTGTCGGGTTGTTGACTGTTGATTGTTTGGAATAAAGCTGATTGTTCTTTCTCCGGCTTCTGATCGGAAAAGAGAGAAGGGGACGACTTCTCGATTGACCGACCGAACGGACGAATTGCTGCCGGGAAAGGCGAGCGAGCAGCAAGCAACCCTCTTCATTTGGGGCTCAGATCGGTACGAGAATCGAGGGCGGCGACGCGTAAAAGGAGCGAGTGGTCATTTCGGCATCGCGCCCCGTCGAACTCAGCAAGCGGATGGTCGTGTGCTCGGCTACTCGCCCTGCTTCCTGTTCGAGAAACCGAGTGTTGAAGTTCACGTGAGATGGAGATCTGCGGTTTGTTTTCGAACGCCAAACAGCGGAGAGAAGCGAGCTGCCGGGCGTTCGGGTTGGCCCGCAAAGGAAGGAGCGAACGGAGCGATCGGCCGCCAAAAAGAAGCGGCGGCGGACTGCCGGCCGAGCGGACGTCTTTTTTCGCCGTTGCGGTCAGCGGGGGACGCCGCTCTTTTCTTCCGTTCGTTCACTTTGATTTCAGAGCGTCCAACAGTCTTCCGAATTCGATTCCGGTGATTGGTGGCAGCGATGACGCCCGCTGCTCGCCCAAAATCCGAGGCCGCCGATGCCGCAGCGAGTGCCGAGTCGCCGGCTCTCGTCGACCCGCCCGCCGCCGCCGCGCCGCTCGCTCGTTCGGCTCGCGAGAAGCCGCGGAAAGTTAGGATTGCGTGCCACTATCGGCAATAAGCGCCTTCTATTTGCAGGTGAGCTGTCGACACTGCGGCCGCGAAGTGTCGCGATCGAATCTGGCGCGACACGAACTTCTGCACTCGCGAACCGACGGCTTTCCGTGCGCCAAGTGTGGAGCGAAATTCCGGCTGTGTGCCGAACGAAACCGACACGAGCGGAAGGTGCACGCCTATTTCCGCCGCAATGCTCAATGGAAACGTTGGGTCCGTTTGGGACACGAAACAAGCGCGAGTGTTTGCCGACGAATTTCATTTTCATGCCACCGATTTCAGGCCACCGAAGAGCAGGACGCTCTGGTAAGCGGACACGGGTTTTCGGTCGACTTCTCGGTCTTTGTTCCAGTGGACGTGTCCGCATTGTGGTTTGAAGTACTGGACGAGCTATCGCGCCGTTCATCTTCGCACCCACTCGTCTGACGGTCGTTTCGAGTGCCGCACGTGCACGTCCCGCTTTCGAGATCCGATGGCGCGGAAGCGGCACGAAACCACGAAGCACAACCAGGACCGCTCGAAGCACGAACGAAACGAACGGAGTCGTGCCGTCGAAAAGGTGGGCGACTTCGACTCGCTTCTCGTCCCCCAATCCCCCACCGTTTAGCGTCCTTGTCGGCATTGCAGCGTCGAGTACCCGGCGAGCAACGTGGCGACACACGAACGGCAGCACTCGAAGACCAGCGGCCACAAATGCGGCGTGTGCGGTTCGCGGTATTCGGGACGTTTCTACCGAGATTACCACGAGCGCACGATCCACGACTACGATCGCTACGCAACGGGAGCGAGTGCCGAGCAAAAGACACTCGAGGTGAGCGGCAGGCTCTGCGGTTCACACTTCTTCTTTTGCACGCGCCTGCTGCCGCCCAACCGGAAGCCGCCGCGAGTAAACCGGCAGACTCGATCCCTCAACCCACCGCCCGCGACTTGCGACAAGCGGCGCGCAATCGAAAGAAGGCGACCGACGAGCGAATCCAGCGGCTGCTCCTCCTCGACCCGAAGCTGGAGGACGCGCTCACCGAAGAGGAGATGCGGGCGGTCATTGAAGCCGAAGCGAACGATCGAGGGCGAGGACGGGCGCGAGACGGACGGGACAGCGACGAGGAGAAGACCGAAGACGGCGAGTCAGGAGACGAAGAGGTCGGCGTCAATGTCGAATGATTCAATCCGTTTTGTCTGTTGAATAAACGAAGGTTGAAGGTCCCCCTGATTGACGAAAAAAGAGAGTGAGTATTCGTTAGGCGGCTGAAGCTCTTGATCACAACCTGCAGTCCCAACGACCGGCCGCCTATCGTTTCACTTCGCGACAACATGTCATTGAGTTTGCCGCGGCTCCAAGCGGTCCACCGTTTAATTTTGGTGCATGTGAGGAGTCCTATTCGCCGCCAGGTTCTGCAAACATGCGAGCGACGAGTCACGCGCCTCGAAGAGGATGCAGTTGGTGGTCAGCAGGCCACCGAGTGGACTTCGGACTGCCGAAACGAGCAGAGGGAGGCGGGTCATGCCGCGCACTGTGGAATCCAGCGCTCTCCAACTGCTGAAAAGCGAGCGGGCAGTCGACGATTCGTAAATGGATGCCGCTTGGGTTCGAACGCAATCAGCGGCGTCCACCTGCTTGATCGAGCGACCGGTAGCGGCAGTCCACTCGTTCCGCTTTCTTTTGCCATCACTGCTGCTGCTTTCGTTTCAGAACTCCAATAGACGCGGAGCAGAAGCTGGAAGGAATAGCGGACGATCAGCTGAGCCGTCCGAAGCCAAAGCCGAAAATGAAGGCAGACGTTCGGCGCGCACTGATGGTGCAGGCGCTGTGCACGAGGCTGGAGCACAACCAGTTCGCGAATGCTCCGAATTTTCTGCAAGCTCGCGCGGTTCTCCGCTTCCGAACCCCCCGTGTGTTCTTCTGCAGCCGCGCGTTCCCGGCGGCTTTCTTCACTCCCGGCGAAAAATATAACGCGCGCTGATGCACGCTTCTAATTTTGAACCAAACGGCCGCTATTCACTCCGCGTCAGGCGGTCCTCTACAACTTTTGCTCAATATGGAAAATGCGAGCATCGTCTCTCTCAAACGCTTCTTTCTGTTGGGTAGAATGGAACTTCGAAATTTAAACCTGAAAATGTACTCCGCCGAAATGCGCACAATCGAAGGACTCCGCAATTGGGCGGAGTTGTTGTCGATTTTGAAGAGTAAGCCCTTCTTTCTTTGCTGCCGTCAAGGTTTCCCTTCGTTTAGCTTGCGAGCAGTTGAACGGGATGCAGGTTTCGAACAGCGGGCGGCAAAAATCGGTGTGGATTGTTCACCTGTTGAAAGACTTCATTGCGACAAAGATCAGCAACATGATATCGCCGTGCCATCATCACTTCCTCGCCGTTCACAAGCCGCCGCTGTCGGGGCTTTTAGGCGCGTGGATTGAAGCTCGTGCCAACGAACAACCCTGCACGTGGCTCCAGCTGTTTACCAATTATTCCAGAGCTCGTTTCAGATCTCGTCCCGTTCTTCCGAGTGCCTGCTCATTCAATGGTGTTTGTCGAGGAGAGTGTGCGGGCAATCGCGGCTCACGGGCCGTAAGTCTCCAATGTTTAAAGACCACACAGTCTTCCTTGTTTAGATGCGAACGGAACGAAGCGGTGGAACTAGTAACGCTCTGTTTCTTCGGTTGGGGTGTGGCGGGCATGCTTTCGGGGATCGACCCCAATCTTGTCGCGTGGGACGAACAAGCCAGCCGAGACTATCGTTCGGTATTTCAGAACCTCCGCTCGTTGAACGACAAGTTCACTCTCGAGTTCCTCCTTGTGGGTTTCCAACTAGAGGCTTTCGGCGTAAGCAATGACTCGAAATGTGAAGATTACGCGTTGTTTAGAACGAAAAAATACGCTTCAAACGGCCCCTTTCGCTTTTCCTTACTTGGCTCTTTCACCTCTTCGGTCTGGCGATTGAGGCGGGCCTCCCGAAGGTCTGCCTGCAAGCCCAGCTTCATCTGCCGCCCACGACGTCCGTATGTTTCCCCCTTCATAGTCGCTTTCTATTGTTGGTTTAGACCGTGTACGGACGAATGCTGGCAGCCACGAAAGAGTTCTTCGCAGAGCATCAGTTCACTCTGCCAACTGTCGATCGTTTGTGGGGGCTTAGAGAGCATTTTCCCGCCCAAGAAATTACTGCAATTTGGACGGCGCCCTTCAAAGGAATCCAATTCAAAGTCCTTCTCTTTGCGAATCGAAAGTAAAAAGGTGTTCGTTGTTTGTGCATCTTTTGAGCGAGCTTGGAAACGAATAAACATGTTGCCATGCTTCTTTCTTTTTTGGTAGTCCTTTGTTCACGGGCCGCTCAAGGTCTGCTGGGTGGGCAAGCGGAATACGGGCAGCGCACGAGCCAAAGTACAGTGCCGCCATTCACATTGCACGCGTTCATCACCTTCCCTTAAACAGTGGACGTCTTATTGGTGCATAGAAAGTGAGACGTGGGTCCTTCGATACACGCGTTCTTGCCGTGACGGAAAAGAGAAATGCGCGTCGTTCTATAATGAAAGCAGAGCCCTTGGCCCCCGCTTTCTCCCGTCAAATCGTTGATATCGCCGGCCGTTCCCGTCCGCTCGAGCGCGTAAAGGCGGCCGGACGTTGCGGGCGAATCATTCCACCCATCCACCGCCCATCCACTCGCCATGTTCGTTCCAAACATCCACTTCCTCCTCGTCCTCCTGCTCGCCCTCCTTGCCGCTTCGACCGCTGCCCAGCAGATAGTGAGTTCACCGTCTTACCGCTCGTCCCCCATCGCGCGCCCGTTCAGCCGCCGCTCCAACTCGATGACCCGCGGCCTCCGCCAGCTGCACGTCGAACGGCAGCCGAACAACCCGGTGGGGCCCGGCCGGTAGTGGACGCCCCCTCAGGACCAACGCCGTGAATATTTCTTTTCACACTCGTCTTTCGTGGAAGAAAGCTGATTGCTTTCTGTTCTTGTGACGAGCAATTCGGACCGCACGCTCCACTCGCCGCGCGGACTTGCCGAAGAAACAAATCGGTGGGCGCGTGGATGGGCGAGGGTCTGTCGGTGTCCTGTAGCCGCCGCCGGTCCGTCCACGTGCTCGTCCGCGCGATTCCGGCGGCCGAAGTCACGCAGCGGCTTGGCCACTGCTCCTCGGCGACCACGACGAAGTGGAGTGAATTTTCGGATGAGTTCGGCGACGGACGCTTGAAGCAACGCCTGCTTTCAGCGATGTCTTTAGTCAGTTCGTTGCTCCAATCGTGCGTTCGACTCCCGTTTGTCGTTAAAAACGTTCTGCCGAGTGCACGACTGGAAGCGGCAACAAAGCGATTTGCGCAAAAAGCGCTGGAATAACCGAGCCGGCGGTCGGTTTGCAACGCCGTCAACGTTGCCTGTGTCGTCTTGACTTTACTGAACGGTAGAGCGGAAAGCTATGCTGCCTTCAATAAACGATCATATGCATCAATCTCTACCGTTGTTGAAGCCATCATCAAATGCACAGTCGACGGATGCCCGTTGGAACCAACAAGGATTGACCTCTTTGCGCTTTGTAGTCCGTTCCATTCCGAACGTTCTCGATCAGAATAGCGCACGAATGACGGAGTAATCAGGAAGCATAAGACCAAGGTAACAACCGTTCTTGGTCTCGTCTTTTTCGATTAGCGATGACTAAGACCAAGATTCAGTTGTCCGTGCAGTTGCACTCTTGACGCGGCCGATAAGAACTTCCGTTCTTCGTTCTTCGTTCAGTCCAACAACACGCACAACAAACGAGTCTGCAGTCGTCTGATTGGAAGCCGAATTGGCGATAACGAGTGCTCGGAACGCATTGGCGGTCGAGAATCGGCAGGATGACGGGAGGGCAGCGGAAAGAGGCGGGATTTCGTTTTCTAGCCCCCGCTTCTAGTTGGAATCAAGTATAAAACAATGCAGATCAGTCAACTATCGCAAAAAACGACAACCGTCAAAATGAAGACCTTCCTCCGTCTCCTCCTTGTCGTCGCCACTTTTCAGCTGGCCTTGTCGGCCGTCTTCCTCGCGCCGATGACCAAGCGAGACACGCTGCAAGCGAAACTCCTGCGAGAAAGTGAGCAATAGGTGTTTCTTCTAATCACTTCAATTCCTTTGTTTGCAGAGCGGATGCACGAGTTCCGCGTGGCCAATCGAGTGTACTTGGCGAAATTCGCAAAGGGCGGCGCCCACCGAGCGGCCGTCGCCCAGACTCCGTTCTACGACTACGGAAACATGGAGTACCAGATTCAAGTGGGAGTCGGAAGCCCACCGCAAATGTTTGAAGTGATCCCGGACATGGGCACGGGCCAGGCTTGGATTGTGGACAGCACGTGTGATGCGAACAACTCCTACTACGATTGCCCCATCTTCTGCAAGGAGTCGCCCGGTTCGTGGCACGAGTAGCTGCTTTGGTCAACCTTCTTTTTAGTTATGTGCTCGCAATTGTGCGAAGACTTCTGCTGCCCTGCGAACTTCACAACGCCCGTGCCGAACGCCGCCCGCCGGCTCTTCGACCACGGTGACCCGTGTGCCAACAAGCCGCTGTTCGACCGCGCCGCTTCGGCCACCTACGAGTCGACGGGCGCCACCTTTAACGGCTCCAACGAACTGGGCGACGTTTCGGGCGTGCTGGGGCGGGACACGTTCGCGTTTGGCGACCTCGCGATCCCCGCGGTGACCTTCGGGCAGGCCGACCGGCTCTCCGTCGCGTTCACGAACGTTCCGTGGGCGGGCGTCGTCGGCCTCGGCTTCGGCCGCTCCGGCTTCGACAACCAGCCGTCTGTCATCCAACAGGCCATTGATGCGGGGCTCCTGGACTCGCCGCTGTTCACCGTGTGGCTGGAGTCCAAGAGCGGCTTGCCACTCGACCAGCCGGCCGGCGCGCTCACGCTGGGCGCCATCGACGCCGACCATTGCTCGGCGGAGATCAACCACGTGCCACTCACTTCGGACTCCAGCTACCTGATCAACGTCGACGCGTTTGGAACGAACGGCGCGAAGATCAGCGACACTTACAAGGTGGGAGGCAACTCCTTCTTCTCTCGAGTCACTTTCATTGTTTAGACTCTTGTGACGATTGGAGCGGCCCAGAACATCGTTCCTTTGACGGCCATGCGCGACGTGACGACGGCGACGAACGCCGAGTACGACTGGGATTACGGTAAGCAGTCGCCTGATGTCTTCTTTCATCCATTGCGGACAGGCTTCTACGAAGTGGACTGTTCGATCCAATTCACGTGGAGCGTGTGGGTGAAGAGCACGAGCGAACTGAAGGTCGACCAGTCAACCCTGTTGCTGAACACCCCCGATGGCCGCTGCTTCCTCAGCTTCGTCTACTTCGAGGGCGGGATTGGCGATGTGGACCTCGTGCTGGGCACTCCCTTCCTCCGCCAGTACTGCTCCATCTACGAGCCGGCCAACAAGTCCATTGGCTTTGCCAAGGCTCTCTAAATGCCCTGACTGATGGACTTTGCTTTGAATAAATGACAAGCATTGACCCGTTTAAATCTACCGTCCTATTCAACAACAACACCTGTTCTCCGTTTAGACGATAACGAAGTCACCCGAAGCGGAAGAAGTGGACGGAAAACGAGGGTGCCGCCGGACGAGCGAAAAGAATCGTCTTCGTTTAGCAGCTCGTCGTCCGAATCGATGTCGATGGCTACTCGTAGGCCATCGGTCTTGCCTGGAGTTTCCACTCGTCTTCCACTTGCTTCTTCGAGCGCGCACGGAAAAAAGATGCGTTACATGAACTTTGGTGGACGAAGGCGGACGAGCGGCCGTGGGATGGTTGCGGCTTCTCGAGATTTTTCTGATGGCCGGTTGGGTTTAGGATTCAATCTTCCTCTCGCCTGGCGGCGGGCAAGAGGATTTCGGTGATCAAGGATGACGGAGAACGACGAAACTTCGATCTGTCGGCTTCAACCGCCTTGCGCCCTCGCCAAAAAAACAAATCGGCGGACGCGCCGTCCTCCGAACGAGCGGCCGTTTCGTGTTCCCGACTGACGGAAGGCTCGTGGGGCTGTCAGCGGCGCGGTCGGCTGAGCGAAGTTCAGCGGAGAGCGGCGGGAGTCGAACGGAACGGCGAGGAACGAGAAAAGGAAAGGCGAAGAAGCCCTGCGGCAGCGGGACGATCGACCAACCACTCGCTTGTGGCGGCCGGCTGCCGTCGCCCTCGAACGGCCGCAGCTCCCGCCGGCCGTCGATCAGCGCGTCGATTGTTGCGATGGTCGCCTATTCGGCAGCCTTCTTTGCCTACGCTTTCCGTGTCAGGAGCTTCGAACGAGAGACGATCGTTCGCCATCCAGCGACGCCTCGAACTGACCGCAGCGGCCGGAAAATGTCCCAAAATAGCCGCCATTCGCGTTTTTTCGACGAGCGGGAAAACAAACGTAAACCAAAAAGAACCTTTAGAGTGCCTTAGCCAAGACAGCCGACCAGCCGCAATGAAGCTATTTAGTCGATCTGATACTGCTAAGCTGACGGATACGTACCGGTTGCCCGAGTAGATGTGAACCCCAAACACATGCCAAATTAACTTTGTCAGCTTTGACGACCCGACCGCCCCGCAATCCCGCCGCGTTACCGACTGGACCACAGGAACGTACTGCTCGGAGTGTGGGAACGCGCGCTTTACCGCGGGGCAAGCGGGCAGGCGTGCGCTCGCTGGTTCGTTCCCTCTCGCTCACTTGTTGCACGATCGCGGGGAACGAGGCTCGAAATGCGACGGCAGTTCGCTGCAGTCGGCTGGCTGCAGCCGAGAGTCGCAGCCGCAGCCGACTTCCAAAACTGGCTGCAGCTAAGCGCACCGTTTGCAGCCGACGTCCTATTTTTTGTGCATGAAATAATGCAGCGGCTGCAGCTGGGCGATTGAAGCTGAAGGTCGCAGCGGCGATTTCAAACGAGTTTGATTCAGACGAAAATGGAACGCGCACTTGCTTAATACGATCCCCAATTTGCGATCAATTTTCGTACGCCTGCGCTTGACGGAATCGCCGTCCAATAATCCCCAACAACATTACAATTTGATCTCTTCTTTGCCCCGAGCGAACGATTACTCCTCTCGTTCTTGTTTTGATCTACGGAGGCTCATCGTTGATCGGAGGCCCGTCCAATCCGCCGAGCAAAGAACCTTCCGCTGAGGTTTGAATTGCAAACAACCGATCAAACGCCTGACAGAGGCCGGCGTGTATAAATTCGAACGGCGGAGAGGCGCTCATAACCCGCGAGCAAAAGTTGTTTGTATTTGATAAACGGAACTAACAAGGAGATGAAAGCGCTGCTCATTGCTGTTTGGCCTTTGTTTTGCAAACGAACGCGTTACGAAGAGCTTTCGTAGTCGAGAGCATGTTGGTTTAGAGCGGCAGTCACACGTCTTGTTGCTCGAACGGAGGTCAGAATATAAATAAACGATTTATTCATTTCATGAACATACAAACGGTAGCGTAAGCATAACACCCCTTCTTCTCCGTTCTCTTCGGCTTATTAGTCTCTTTCGTCGGACGAATCGGCGTAGCCGAGCTCTTTTTTTCGCTCGTCGAACTCCTCCCGACTCAGGCCGCAATCGAACTCCAGCTCATCAAACTCCTTTTCGTACATGTGTTCGTTGCCCGATGCTTCGTAGAAATCCCACATAAGTTCCGTCGTCACTTCCGTGTCCCTGATGGTCGACACTCGAATCCACTGAGTTTCCTTCGCTTTTTTGCCGTCGATCTTCGGACCGTAGTTCGCCGCTAAGTACTGTTCGAACTTCTGCATGAAGTTTGCGTCGTCTTTGGCCTTAAAAAAGTCGATGGAGTGGCTATTAATTATGGGGTCGAACCGCTTCGTAGAGCCAAATTGTGACCTCCAAGCGAAGTCCTCGCAAACGAATCTTTCGCTGTTCGAGCTCCGAAAGCAGGCAGTCGGCATTCTGCTTAATTTCTGCGAACTGTGCCGTCATGTCCGCGATTCTCTGAACGACAGTCGCATGCGGCAGTTTGATTTTTAAACCAACCGCAATTAAATCCAATTGTGCCTTGATGCGCAACACGACAATGGGCGTTTTTCTTTGCGCAGTCACTTGCAAAACGCCATCCCCCAATTCCCGCGATTCGAGCGCACTCCACACGGATGGAAATTCTAATCCGCACGGGAACTCAAGAATTTCCGTTGATTTGTGTAGGGGCGGGCTAAAACGAGCGGCTGGTGCTATCTACTGCTTTCTGGAGGACTTACCGGTAGTAGTTATCGAACTGCTCGATGCCTCGGCCGTTGATCACGATTTTGCGGGCGTTCAGCGGGTAGAGAACGAGTTTGTCTGCAATCAACAAGTCAGAGGCACTTCGTTGCTGGTATCACCCGAAATGTCTATAACGATCTCGTCGCATCTGTCTTTGCGTCGGATCAAGTGCCTCATGTCGCTTGCCGAACCTGCGAAACGAACGAGCGAAGGCGGGAGGGTTTCTAACGTCCCGTATGGCCACTTCTCGTAATTCATCGCGTTTTGCACGTCAGCATCGAGCGACTCCAAGACGGGCATCTCTAAAACAAGCGTAAAGCAGAGAGGTGGTTGTGAATACTCCGTTCATTCTTATGTCCACTCTACTGAGAACTCACTCTTGATCGTTCTGAACATCTGCCGAGCAATGAATCGCCCAACAGTATAAAGTTTCAATTTTAACCGGCGTATCGAACTCAATCTGAGCAACGCGCCCATCCCTGCGTATGGCGGAAAGCAGAGTCGATCGACCGCCGATGGGAAGAACTTGTCGATGTCCGTCGTGAATGTCGCTTCTATTAAGTTCCCGCACAGCCCGCACACGATCGTCAGTTGGCGGCCAAAAAAACGTGGAAATGTGTGCGACTAACGAGCTGAAATGCGATGATTTGGGAAATATCAATAAAAATGCAAAGATTTTCTCCCAACTCATTAACGTCTCAAAACTTCGAATCTCTGCCCCCAACTCACAAGAAATTGGATTGTCGCGCGGGCATCATTTGTGGGCGCCCATTGATGTCGTTCCACGACTTTTGTGTGGCGCAAGTGGAACGAGAAGAGCGACTGCCGCGGACAGGGCTTTAAACGGGGACGTGGGCAATCTCGTGGATTCGCCTGTTTGCACGGGATCTGAAACAACGACCGTAATGTACGAAAGAATCGCTAGAACGCACGATGTTTTCCCACTACTCCGCTTTCCAACGAGCGTTTCATCTTCGTTCCGATCAGAAGAAGAAAAACGAAAGAGACTGCTTTACGCTGAAGAAGCGTAAGAAAAAAGAGGACGTGGGCCGGCGGTCGCCGTTTTTGTCACGCGCTGCTTCGTTTCGCTAATTGCTTTTGGTGAGAAAAGATAAGAACAGCGTGACTTGGTTTTGAAAGTTACTTGCTTGGCGAGTTCGGTTTTGTTTTCGACGGACGCTGGAGCAACAAGACGTAAACACTGATCGCAAGGTCAAAGGCAATTGACTAAAGACTAAATGAGAAGCGAACGGAGCGCTGGAATCTGGTTCCAAACAATCTGTCGATTGCCGACGCGTCGTCGCTTTGACGCTTATGTTGGCATTGCCAATGTTTTTTCTTTTAACTGTCGTTGCCGAGCTGTTTGGCTTGCAGAATGAAAGAAAACAGAAACGGATGAGCGAGGTCTCCTGTGGCCGCAGCAGCAAGAATTTCGAGTCGCCCACAAAGCGGCCTTCAAACGACTACCGGATGGCGTTTTTCAACGGCAGAAAAGGCTGTTTAGCTTTGAATCCAACACGTGGAACAGTGTCCGTTTATCGCGTCAAATCAATAAAGAGAGCGAACACGAACGCGGAACGGCGCCGAGCGAGCGGTGAAGTCCACGACCGTCCGTTTGCTCGGCGGTTGCTGCAAATCTCCCGGCTCAACGTGGAAGCGGTTGAAGAGGTTGGCTGCGATCAGGAAAAGTTCCGTTGGAGCCAGCGACTCGCCCAAACAGGAGCTCCTCCACCGGCTTCAAGTGGCCGGCGGCGGCGGCGTCCAGGAAGCGCTGCGGATCGAAGGTGTGCGGGTTGGGGAAGAGCTGAAAGAAGCCTCGAGCTCAAGAATTGCTCGTTTGTTTGCACCTCCTCGTCGACCAGAACGGCGGAGATCTGCGAAACGATGCACGTGCCGGCGGGCAGCCGGAAACCGCCCACCTCCACCGCTTTCGTGTTCGTGCGGAAGAGATTCGGCGGTAGGAGGTTGCGGAGGCGTTGAATTCCTTCAACCGAAAGGCTCTTTAAGGAGCTTCCGTGTGGAACTCACGCAAATGAGAGCAGGGCGGAGCGGTCGGCCGTTTGGATCAACCGCCCGCTGCCGATCTTCTCCGCCTATTCCTGCTCGATCTTCTGTTGAATCTCCGGGTGGTTGACGAAAAAGCCGCGCGTGTTCGAGGTCGTGTCCTGGCCGGCGAGAAACAGGTCGAGCACCATCGCTCGCAGGTGCTCCTTGCTGCAAACAAACCAGCGGGAAGAGGCCTGAACGCTGTGTTCTTCCCTAGTGGAAGAAGACGAAAACGAAGTCGTCGACTTGGTCCTCCTGCACGTTGCCCGCCTTCAGTCGCCGCTCGTGTTCGTCGATTTGCCGCTCGAAGAAGAAGCGGAGCTTCTCGCGCTTCGCCTTTCACTAGGCGTATCACGAAGAGAAGAAGGGGAGGTGTTTGACGCCTGACAGCACACGAGTGCACTCGACTCGTCATTGCCAAACGATCACGGGATCCAAGAAGTGTAACCCAAGAAGAAACAGCAGCCGTTTGTACTTGCGGAAAGCTTTTTGAAACAAAGCAATGAGTAAGCAGATGAATGGAATGGAGGAACATTTGCAAAACCCGCTCCAAACCACATCCGGCAGATCACACTGTTGGCGCACCGCTCGATCATTTCGAGCGGGTCGATGCTCTCGTTTGCCGCTAGCTCCTCCCGCATTTCGGCGATCAGTTCCTCGGTTCGGGCGAGGATCTCCTGCGCCATCAGGTTCCGTCCTTTTCCGAGTGGAGGGGATGGAACGAAGAGGAGAGTACCGGAGCGCGTGGAGAGTAAAGCGCCGCTGTTCGCACCACTGGTCGCCCTCCACCTCGAGGATGCCGAAGCGGCCGGTCGGCTCTGAGCGCCCAACGAGAAGCGAGGCGCAAAGCACAAGTTTCCGCCTGCTTCGGCAGCGTCTCGTGGATCTTCGCAAATTCGGCGAACACGAGGCCGCCGCCACTCGTCGAAACTCGCGTACGGGCGGCGGCGAAAGGCGGGCGGCAAACCTCGTCGTTTCCAGTGGAAATTGTAGACGAACAGAAGGACGAGAAAAATTAAGTGGCGGCCCCAGCAGATCGAGAGGTGATCGCTGCAGTTGTGGCGCAAGTCCTCTTGCCTGTCCGCGCGAACACAAACAGCCGACGACCCCCTCCGTTTGGAGGGACCTTTCGGCGCTTGCTGCCCGCTCGGCGTTGTTTTGGGCGGCAGTGGCGGGCCGTTTGTCTACCGCTCGTTTTCTGCTCGTTCTTTCGTTTGCCCGTTAATCCTTTCTTTTCTAATCGAACGTTGCTTTCAGAAACCTTTGTTTTTCAAATGAAGTCGGCCTCTTCTTCTGGAGCAGTCAGACGGAAAGCGGATGAAACGATCGATGCGGAAAGCACGCAGCCGAAGATTCCAAAGGAGGATTCCGAGCTGCCGCCGAAGCCCAAGATGAAGGCGGACGTTCGGCGTGCTCTCATGGTCCACGCGTTGAGCACCAACTTGAAGCACAACGATTCCGTGAATGCCGCGAATTTCGTTCAAGCACGAGACACTCTTCGGCTCCGCACACTGCGGATGTTCTTCTGCAGCCGCGCATCCCCGGCCGCCTTCTTCACGTCGAGCGAGAAGCAAACGGAACAAACGGCCCCAACGCTTCTCTTCAAAAATCGAAAGCTTTGGTTGGCGTCTGCTTCGAAAGGAGCGTTGAAGCTGTGGCTGGGCAGAGATCGCGGGATTCTTGGCGCGTGCAAGCGAGTTCTGCTGCTCGGGCGGCCGCACGTGCGGGAGTTGGAGGTGACAGTCGAGTCTACACGCCTCTTGACCGTCGAGAAGCTGGCTGCCTTGACGGAGGGTTTGTCGCAACTGAAAGGTCGGTTCGTTTCGTTTGCTTTCATTCTTCCGTTCGCAAAGGCTTGCCGCATTTGGAGTCGCTTTCCGTTCGGATTGCGCGCAATCGAAAAGCCACGTGGATCGTCGCGCTGCTCCGCGACTTCCTGCCGCCGAGAATCGCCGACGTCTCGTCCACCTTCGATCACGACTACCTCCTGCTCGCCTCGCATTTGCTGCCGAGCGCACGAGAAAAAGTGGTGGTTGTTTTCGCTCAGAGCAGGCAACCCTGTACGTTCTGTTGTGGGTCGAACGCCTGAAGAATTTCGTCGCTTCAGATCCCGCCGTTCGTTTTCGGACGCCCGCACGCGTGATCGAAGTGCACGGCTTGCCGGCGGCGATCCTCGCGAATGGACCGTGAGCAGCGGAAGCGGACGTGATTTCGAACACTTTCGTTCCTTTCAGCTTCGAGCGGAACGAAGCCGTCGAGCGGGTGTCCGTCGATCTGTGTTGCCTCTACCCGCAAGGCGGGAGCTTCTATTTCGTTCCCGCACCGAGCGTGAATCCCATCGAGTACAGCGTGCTGGTCAAACCATCCTTCGACGCTCCGTTTTGCCAAGAAGCAACCAGTCGACTGCGCGCGACTTTCGAGAATCTCCGCTCGCTGAACGACAATCTTGCGCTGCGCGTCATTCTCCCCTGGCTCCAGCCGTCACAGGTCAACCTGACTCCATTTTATTCTTTCTAAACACGGAAGAACGTTCAGTTCCCCGCCCTCTGCCTCGAAAGCGCGCATTTCACCCACTTTCGGCGCGTGGAGCAAGCCGCCGAGTGCGCGAAAGCGGCGGGATTCGCGAACATCGAGATACGGACGCAAGCCCGCCTGCCGCACCCGAGCCATTCCGTACGTTCGAACCAGTCCAAATCAAAGGAACCTCTCAGGTGTTTAGGAGACCCTCGAGCGCGTGCTCCGTTCAAGCATCCAATTCTTCGAGCAATTGCGGGCGTTCACCCACGAAAGCGGACATTTCGATGCTCATTTGACTGCCGAGTACGAGGCTGTCGGCAAGCAACTCAAAGCTGTTTGGACGAACCAAGTAGATGGATGTGCTCTGCGTTTTGTCTTCTTTCGCGAGCGCACGTGAATGGTTTGTTCGGTCAGTCTCAGACGCGATGTCTGCACGAATTTCCGGCTCTTGCAATAAATGACGCTTCTGTTTGTGTTGTAAAAAAGTGAACGATAGTGAAACAAAGCACTAAAGCACCGTCGGTAGTGCGCGACCGGCAGCTTCCGCTGCCCAGCTCCGCCGACAAGCAAGCAGGCGTGCATTTCGAGGGCGCCATTGCTGCCTTTTATTTACGGCAAGGAATGTCGGCCGGGCGACCGCGGACTTCGACATTCCGGCGGGCGCACTCGCCGGCTGCGCGGGTTTCTTCGCCGCCGAATGCCTGAACGCGAGCAGGAAGCGGGAAGAAGCGACCGCCCAGATGCTCCCGCTCGGCGCCGTCGAGTCGAAGCTCGGTAGGACGCCCGTCTGAAGTCTTCGGTCAGTGGAGAGCCGCTAATAACTCGTGAGCTGACGTGGCTTGATAAACGGAGCTGGTCCGCGAACGCATGGAGGTGCTGGCCACTGCTGCTTTGACCACGACTGTTTCGAAATACTGGTGCAGGCAAGGAGGTTCTTCGAAAGGGCGGCAATGACAGGAAACGTGTGATTACCTGAACACAAGACGCAATCGAACGAATGGTTTATTGATTCCATTGGTAAACAAGCGACAGAGCTCACTCTTCGTCGCCCTCTTCCGCTGGCTCCCCTCCTTCGTCGGACGAACCGGCGTAGCCGTTCTCTCGCTTCTGCTGGTCGAACTCCTCCCTGCTCTCGCCGCAGTCGAACTCTAGGTCGTCGAAATCGGCTTCGTAGAGCTCGTTGTTGGCCGAATCGCAGTAGTGATCCCACGAGATGCGTAGCGAAAAGTCCGTTCGCTTCTCGCTCTCCAATCGAATCCACTCGCTTTTTTCGTACGCGTCTCGTGGGATGTGCGAACCGAACCGCTGCTCCAAGGCTTTCACGAATTTCTCCATGAACTGCTCGTCGCAAGTGGCCTCAAAGCGGAGGGTTGAGGGGAGTGTCCGTGGAACTCACGGATTCGAAGAGTCGAATGTTGAGCTTCAGGCGGAGCCCCAGCAATCGAATCTCCCGCTTCTCGCATTCCGAGAGCAGAGTGTCGATGTGCCGCTCACACTCATCGATTTCCGCGATCATGCCCGCAATGTTCTGAAAGCAACGAGATGGCCGCCGCTTCGCTGTTCCACTCACCACAAAGCCGCCCACTTCGAATCTCGTCTTCAGCACAAGGAAGGGCGCCTTCCGCTCGCCGACCACTCGCGCGACGCCGCCGATCACGCGCGGCAGGTGGAGTTCCCGCGAGAGCGAGCACACCTCGTAGTTCTCTGGCTGGATTTGGAAGGGGAATTCGAGGATCTCCGTGCATTCCAGCGGGAGGGGGCTGAAGCAGGACAGGAGTGAGTGTGGAGAAATCCCGCTTACCCCTCGTAATCCTCGAACAGTTCGATGTGCCCGCCTTTAACGACCACTTTAGGGGCATTCAGCGGGTACAAGACCGGGTCACCTGCAACCAACGAGGCTTTTGCTAAATGCTGCGTTTCTAACCCCCATAAATGTCCATAACGATCTCTTCGCACTGGTGCTCTCGCCCCACCAAGTGCTGCACGTCTATCCAGCGACTCTTGAAGCGGACGAGCGAAGGCGGAAATGTTGGGAAGGCGCCGTCCGACCATCCGCTCCTGTAAGTGGCGGAGTACATGTCTACGCTCAGCCATTCCAGGGCGGACATCTCTGCATGGAAAAGCATTTAATTAACGCCTTGATGCGCTGCATCTGACTCACTTTCGATCGCCTCGAACATCAACTGAGCAAGTTGCGGCTCCACGCGAGGTGTTAAAAACTCCAGCCGCCGCACCGAACTCAATCGAAGCAACGCGCTGATCGCTTCACCCGCCGGAAAGCAGAGGCGATCGACCGCCGACGGGAAGAATTTGTGGATTTCGGTCTTGCAAACGGCGTCCACAAACTCCTCGCACACGACTTTCAGTTCGTGGGCGAAGAAGACGTGGAAGTGGGCGCGACTCACGAGCTAAAAGGCGGCCATTAAGATCAGACGACTGCAGTTTAAAACAAGTCATTGCAGTCCCTGACCTTCGCCCCGAACTCACGAGAAACCGCAGAGCTGCGCGGGGATCGTTGTTGGGCGTCATCCAACGCCGCCTCTCGTTTTTCGTGTGCCGCAAGTGGAAAGAGAAGAGTGACTGCCGTTGACAGGGCCCCAGACGGGGACGAGGACGGGCATTCGACTGTTTGCACGGCACCTGCGAGCACAAAAAATGCTAATGAATTTCACTCGTACTCACTTCTTCTGCCATTTCCCCGGTTTCCAACGAGCGTTTCATCGTCAAGTGAAAAAACGGAAAGAGTCGTCTTTTTATTCGTTGGGGAGAAGCAGTGGCCCGCCGCCCGTTGCTTCCGACACGCGCTGCTCGTTTCTGCCGATCACTCGTTTCGTGTCTGGAGATAACGTCATCAAGAGGACGAAAGTTGAACGGAATTTGTGTTCGTTCTTTGCAAGTAATTGCACGACTAACGAGTAAAAGTTAATCGCATTTTTGTATCAGTTTATTCAACACAAAACGAACAACAATCTCACACGTTGAGGAAGCGCTTCAACGGCAGCAAACAGCCGGCGGGGCGCGCAAAAAAGGCCAAGTGCGCGAGTTTCTGCGGGCGTCTGCAAGAAGAAAGAAGTGAGTGAGCGGGCAATTAGAAGGAAGAACCGCAGATCGTAGCGAATTGAGTCGAGAGTGTGCGGCTCCTGGGGGTCTCGGCCACGATTCTCCGCGTGGATTGTGAGGCGGCCCTCGTGGACGGCGAAGCACTGGAACCTCTCGCCCCACTGCTGCCCGAACACGCGCGACGACCAGCAGTTGGAGGTGAGGTCGTAGAGGAATAGGCGGTAGAAACGATCGTTGCCAATCGCCTACTTGCTCAGCATAAAGAGGCAGTCATTCGCCGCCGCCATTCCGAGCAGCGAGCAGTCGGGGCCGATCTGAACGACAAGTGAGTGAATAAAAAAGTGATTACCAGCGTCGCTCACCTTCTTCGAGCTCAATTGGGCGAACGGGAGCACGCGGAGCTCAGTGCGTCGGAAATCCCGCTCGTCAAGGTCGACGGCCAACAGGCCGTTCGAGAGAGAGCGATCATCTGTGTTCCGATCGTTTCCATGCAGCAAGTAAAGCGTGTTGTTGTGCACACACGCCCGCCGCTTGGTGAGTTTGAACGGAGGAAAGTCCACGCGGCCGATCGTCTCGCTCATCCGCGCCTCCAAATGGAAGCGGTGGATCTCGGCGGCATCCGGCTTAACGAACAGCAGGAGAACGGTGGCTGCCTGGTCGGTGGCGAGCAGGAAGCTGGACGCGAACTCGATCGGCTGCTCCATTGCAATACCGCGGTAAATGGGCCAGGGCCACGGAACGGTTTGCCAATCAACACGAACGTTTCGCGACCGGGAGGAACCTTTGGACAAAGTGGCAAAAAAGCAAGGAGTGACCGCCGTGGCGCCGGAATGGCCGATGGAGCGCATCTTGTGGACTCTACACAACAAATAAGCCAGTCGCGCTTACGAGTCTCCACTCACCGTTGAATGTCGCCCGTGAACGTGTCGACCAGCTCGAGTGTGTACCAGCGGGAGTCGCGCTTCGCGTACAGAAAGTGGCGACCGCTCCGGCCGAGCGTCCAGCATCGCAACGGCGAGCGCGGGACGGCGATCGACGAGTAGCGAACGTCGTTCGGGATGCCCGCTTCTTCAAGCGGTTGGCCGAGCGGCTGATCATTTTCCATTGCTGCCTGCAAAAGGAGCCAACAGAAATTGGGGTGCGGTGCAAAAACAAGCGGCAATTCGGGCTGTTGAACAAAATGACGCCCCGTTGCTAGTCCGCTCATCCCGTGTGGGAGGTCGACCGACGCCCGCGTGGGGTCGAACGCAATACGCATGAGAAAACGAAAGCATTGGTCAGGTGTACTTTGTTCTCATACGTTTTCCTGCTTTTCTTACTGCTGTACGATTGACAAGAAAGCGAGTGGAATGAGTGGTCAGTGAGAATTTGAAGCTGCGATCGAAAAGCGGACACGCTCAGATGGACGAGTCGCTCTTCCATCCACGTAGAGCCCGGAAGTTCCTTCACTTGCGGAAGAACACAAGAACGAGGGACAAGTCGAGTGCTCCGACTCGCGTCGTCCACACGCTCCGAGCTTCTGCCGGGAACCCTCGAAGCGGCGCACGTCGGTCGTTTGCGAGAAGAGCGGCCGTTCGGCGAAGAAACGAGTGGCTATAGCGCGCATTCGTTCGTGCTGCTCAAAGAAAAGAAAGGGAACGAGCGGGCACGGAGAACTCACCGCTTTCTTCACGGCACTCGGCAGGTGGACGAGCGTTCAGATCGCCGCCGCCGGGAAGCCGGCGGCCGTCGCGCAGTCGGCGACCGCAAGCGACCGCTGGAGCACGACGAGCAGCATCGCCTCCACGTCGCTCCATTCGGGCTCAACGAGACCGTTCGATTTGGATGACGGAATGAACGCACTTCCGATTCCACAGCTGAAAGGAAGGAAGTGATAGCTGGGGGGCGAGGCGGTCGTTCAACGAGCAGAGATTCACGAGAGCTGCGCGCAACACTCGTCCGTTGCTCCCAATTCACCCGCCTCCACCGGCTGCAGGCGGGTTGGACGCCCCTTCAGCCGCTTTGTTCGGCTGATCGATCGCGACGGCCACTTTTTCCACCACTTCGTTCGGCTCAACGCTGAACGAAACGACCGTTTTCTTCCTCCCTTTCGTTCGCTTACGGCCCGTGGGCGGCGAGCTCGCAAAGGACGTCGCAGATTTCGATTACGCGTGCGCGTACACGGAAGAACGGGCGGAGATCTGAAGGATTGCAGTGAATTGAATGGAATTAGTGGACTTACGAGAAGAAGATGGACGAAGCGAGTTTCCGAGTCGCACTCGTTCGAGAATCGTCGCTTGCGGCATCTGCCGGAGCACGAGAAAGTGGTGACTGCAGGCCGACGCGAAGCGAACGAGCGAGCGCGGAAGGAAGTCGCGCAGCAGCTGGAAGATCCACGGCGACTTGGAGAGCGGAACGATGTCGACTCCGATCGACTGCAAGTGCGGGAGTCCTGCAAACAGGCGGATCAGATCGAGTGAACGAAAGGAAGCGCCCACCTCCCAGCACCGACAAGCGGCGCGTCCACTCGCGGACGTGGGCGGACGGCGGCTGTGCGTGAGGCCGCAACTGCAATTCGAGCCGCCGCACGTGCTCTCGCCCCAGCCGCAACAGTCGGCGCACATTCTCCCAGCTCGCGTTGTCGCTTCGGACGGAGAAGAGCAGTCCTCCGCGCGAGGCGGCTCGCAGGACGGTCAATTGACCAACGAGAGCGAGAGTGACCGTTCGCTCGGCGCAAAGAAGACGGTCGGAAAGGAGCGGCAGCAGAACATCCGCAGAGTGCGCAGTCGAAAAGCGGCACGTTCTTGGAGGAAATTCGGATCGTAGAGGTGTTTCTTGTGGCGGTATTCGGTGCTCAACGCGTGGACCATCAGGGCGCGCCGAACGTCCGCCTTGAGCTGCGGCCAGGGCTTCGGGCTGTGCAAGATGGTTCGTTGCTTGTCCGTGACCTCCGGTGGTTTATCGATGAATTCCCACGAGCCGAAGTCTTGCGCTTCATCGAACGACATGCTCGCTGCAAACACGAGGTGAAATGAGCGAATGGAAGGTTCATAAACGGGGTTGTTGACGACTTGTGGCCCGACTGGCGCGTTGAGTGTCCGCAGACTGCTGCCGCCTTTCGCCTTGCAACGCAGAAGAACAACCGGTGCGGCGAGCTCAACCGCTGGGGTGTGTGCGTGCGCGCTGATCGAGCGGGAGCATGAGTGCGTGTGAGCAAACAGACCAAGGCGCGGTTTGAAGTCGCGTCGATCGGCTTCGTCCACTTTCTGCTCACCCGCCTGATCGAGCGGGCGGTGATCGCCGAAGCGACGATCACGATTGCCCCGACTTCTTCCGTCGGCCTCGGTTTCATTGGGCGGTCGGCGGACGATTCGCTCTGCGACAACACCGCGTGGAGGAGCGTGCATCCGGCAAATGGAATAAACTGGTTTCTCGAAGCGAAATCGATTCAAACCAGCGGCATCGCGGCCTCCGGCCGCGACCCGCTTCGAGTCCCAACACCAAATTCTGCATACGAAGATCGCTCTCATTTTCGCTCGGTCGTTCCGCCGCGGTCGCGATTTTGGTACCTTCGCCGGGAAATAACTCAATTAGAAATTCGAATTTCGAAAAACCAAAGCCGGATTCGCGATCAGCGTGGTCGACTTTATCAGCATGAGTTTTTTGGGATCGCGAAACGGTGACTTGGATCCGGACATACATTGCGGTTTAGGTTGAGGGATTGGCGACCTCGTGTTCCATGACCAACTCGTGCGTTCTCGTCTTTTTGGTGAGTGCGGAGTGCTTTTTGGGCCGTCATCCCAGTCAGAAGGACGAGCCTGAAGCCGAAAACAGCAGCAATGGGTGCCTGAAGAGCTTTCAAACGAAGTTCCCTTACACGGCACACCACTTTTGGATGATCACTGCCCACTTCAAGCAGCCGCGACTCCAACGCACGTGCTGGAAGTGCCCGACGACCTCCTTTCGCAACTATTCAATGTGAGGATGCTCTTTTAAGAAGCAAAAGAGATCTTCCTGACGGCCGCCTGCAATTCGACCGCCCTGGACGTGATCGGTGAGTTCGAAGGAGCGGAGATCACGATCCCCTCCTCCGTTTTGGTCACCGACGCCACCAACGGGGCAACCGGTGACTTCTCGACACTTTTCAACTGTTGTACGAGTGTTCAGGCCATTGTTACACGCAGTTCACTTCGATCCCGGCCCCTCGGTACGCGCGAACAGCCGGCTGGACGGTCGGCAGCTTCTTGGCCGCCAAGTGCTTGCGGCTAGACTACGAGCAGCACTCTGTAAACATCAGCGATGCACTTTCAATCCAAAACAACGAATAAACACAAGCAACTCGTCAAATTACGGGCGGCGACCTTGAGCGATGTGATCAAGCGGTCTCGCCGCCGCTCCCCTCGCCCGACCGCACTCGAGCGGATTGTTTCCGCCCGATCGGGTGGCGTTTTGCGTCAGCTCGCGGCAACAACTCGCTTTTCCGCCGCTTTCTTTCGGAATTTCGCGGCGATGGCGGCCGTTTTGCGGACGATCCGGCCGCCGACCGTCCGGTCGAACACGCCGCTCGTCTTCCTGCTGGGTTGGGGCGGCGCGAAGGAGCGACAGCTTGCAAAATATGCGGAGATTTACGAGCAGAGGGGGTTTGTTTCGTTTATTCTTTCGTTTAATTTGTTTCTTGGAGTTCAGCTGCGAAGTGGTCGCGTTCATCGCGCCGTTCGGGCGGCTCTCCGGCCGCTCGTTCGCCGCGTACGGGCGCCACGCCGCCGACTTGTGGACGCGCGCCCTGGCGGACGTCCGACCGGAGCGGCCGCTCCTCGTCCACGCGCTCTCGATGAACGGGATCTCGGTGCTCGCGCAGACGTGGGACCTCTTGGCGGAGCGGCCGGACGGCGCCGAGCTGAAGGCGCGCGTGCGGGGGCTGGTCTTCGACAGGCACGTCCACCCGCCCGCTCTTCTCCTCATTCGATCGATTGCAGCGGTCCCTCGGACACCGTGCCGTGGACCTCGGCGATCGCCTTCAGCACGGCGACCTTCCCGCCGGGCACGGGCGCCGCAAATGCGGTGGGGCGGGCGGCGATGCGCCTCGTGGTCTTCGCGTACGTGGGCGCCTTTCGCCTCGTCCAGTGGGCGCGCTTCGCGGCGGGCGATCGGCGGGTCTTCGAGCGGGAGATCTGCTTCTACCGAATGCTCGAGCAACGCGACCTCCCCCGGCGGCAGTTGTTTCTCTACTCGACGGTCGATGCGGTTCGTCCACCCACTCCTCCATTCACTTCTTTCCCATCAGATGATCCGCGCCCGCGACGTCGACCGCTTCGCCGCCCACCAGCGACGGCAGGGCGTCCACGTGCGGCAGAAGTGTTGGACCGACTCGCCGCACGTCCAGCACTTCCGCAAGCACCCACTCGAGTACACGCGGCTGTGCCACGAGTTTGTCGACGAGTGTCTTTCCGACCGCTCATCGTCTGTTGCCGAGAATAAACCGTAGGGAGTGAGCGACCGGAAGGTGGCAGGACTGTGCATCTATTGTCGCTTCTCGCAGCAGACGATAGAGTAACGGATTTCGAAAGAGGCTGTCGAGGGTCCTCGCTCTCCGCCACGGACTGCCAACGGATCGAACTCCTTGCAGGGCGAAAAAACCCGTGCATTGATCACTCGGCCGTCCGCCCGTTACGTCGCTCCACTGATCGAAGGAAAAAAGAGTATTCACTGGTCATTATGGCCGAGAAGAAACCGGGATTTTGTTGCCGGCCATCGCCTTCGTCCAGCCACGAACAACGCTCGTCGGGGGCGCCAGTTTGATCACCCGCACGCTGGAATCCTCAACGACGGTGTCTAACGGGAAACTTCTCTTCGGCGAAGAAATGCAGCAGCCGCCGACCGCAATCGCTCGTACGCGTTCAAAACAGATCGAAACGCTGATTGCGTTGAAGGAAGAACTCCGCGCTGCTGTGCTGGGAGCGGACAGTGCGAACTTCGTTGACGGCGGCAGGATCGAAACGCCCACACTCCGCACGAACCGCAGAGTTGACAGGAGCGGCTGATCGACGCCGATTATGATCTTTTGATGTCCGCTTTCTTCTCCGAGTTTCGTGGCGACGTCCACTTGCGCTCACGCTCACGCCGAAGCCTGCGATTGGAAACCAGGAAAGTAGACGGTAGAGCGTGAGCGCTTCGTTCAACGACGGGAGGTTCGGAATTTCTGCCTTTCTTACCGCCCAAAGCGAACGTTTACAAAACGATCAAAAGGAGCGGACTCGGCGCCTGACGTTCGTCATTGAATTTGCTCGCGAACCCGCGGAGTCGTGACGCGTGCCCACGGCGAGCAAATGATAACGCCCGCTCTTCTAGCGGAAAGGATTGATTGGGAGGATTGAAGCAGCGAAATGAATTCCAATGGAACATTTCGATCGATTCTTGGCTTCATTGGCTCCGCGTCGAAACGATGCGTTTATCCTTTCGACTTCCGTTGGAGGCTTCCCTTCTTTTGAGCGTTGTTTTGAAGGGCTTTGCTGAAGAATTCGTGCGCATCGAATTCCAAATCAACGCCGGCGGTGAGCTGCGGCCGTAAACCTTCGAACATTTCGTCGTTACCTTCAGAATACTTTCGTTTGTACGTCGGAACGCCGTGGCAATCGAATTTCGCGACCTTCGACCTGTTCGAGCGGGACCTGCTCGTCATCGATCACAAGTGCGGGCGGCTACGAACTGACTGTCCTCGCTATTGCCAAGACGGTGAGCGAATCCATTAGACTGTGGAGCATTCCCCTCTTTAGTCCTCTTCTTCTCCGTCTTCTGCCCGCCGGCATGCGATCCCGCCCGCTCGGACATCACGCGCACAAAGTACTGGGGCGGCCAAACGAACCGTTTTTGGGCGGAGAACTCGACGACGTGCGTTGACGAGCGGCCGCCGCACAAGTGGACATTCCGGTCGCAGAACTACGAGAAATCCACGGGTCGCTGGGTGGAAGACACGCTCGAATTCTGGGCGAACGGCCGCTCCAGCGTCGTCTTTGTGCCGAACGTTCGCTTTGTGCTCGTCGAGTACACGGACAATCGGTGAGTGCGGGGGGCTTCAAATAAGAGCTTAGATGGCACAGTCGATTGAAGCAAGAGGATCCAAGGAATGCTCCGTGTTCAGTTCTTGACAGTTTCGTTTAGTTTGTTTCGCAACTGGATAGTTTCGGGCGACGCCGTCCTCGGATTGACGCCCGGACCGACGGCCTTTGTGCCGCAGCTGTTCGAGCGGCGGCTGATCGCCGAGGCGACCATCACGATCGTGCCCTTTTCGCTCAGCGGCGGCTACGCGTTCGTTGGCCAGCCGGCGGACAATTCCTTCTGCAACAACACCGCGTGGACGGGCGTGCGGCCTCTGAATCCAACGAACTGGTTTCTGGAGGCGAAGTCGATTCGAATCGGCAACTTTGTGTTCTTTGATCAACTCGTGAGTTGTCGTCGCATTAATGAAGGGGAGCAGACAGTGGCGGCTCCATTTTAAGCGTTATTCCAATGATAGGAACGAGCTTAGAGCCGAAAAGAAAGCAGCAATAGCGTCAAAAGGATCTGCCCAACCCGAAGCATAATGCGCTCCACCGATCATCGCTCGCTTCAGGTGGCTCTGACTCCGACCCAAGTGTTGGAAGTGCCCGACACCCTCCTTTCGCAGTTCTTCGAGGAGAGGATGCTCTTCGAACAGCCGGGCGAGCTCTTCCTGACGGCCGCCTGCAACTCAATCGGCCTGGACGTCAGCGTTGAGTTCGAAGGAGCGGAGATCACAATTTTCACCACTCGTTTGGTTGACAAAGAAAGGCAACCGCTAACTGGTACGTTCGTTTACGAACCCTTCTTGATCGTTTGTTCAGGCCGTTGCTCCACGCAATTCGCGTCGCTGCCGGCCGCTCGGTACGCGCGAACCGCCGGCTGGACGGTCGGCAGCTTCCTGGCCGCCAAGTGCCTGCGGCACGATTACGAGCAGCACGCGGTGGGCGTGAGCGACGCACTCGCGTGGCGGGCGCGGAAATAAACACGAGAAAAGCGGTGATCACCCGAGTGCGCAACAAGCGGCCGGAGAAGCGGGGGCGGGTCGTCCACCGGCAGCTTCAATTATTGGGTTGCTGTAAAAGTTTTCGGACACCCTGGCACAAAAGAAATCGGCTCGAACACTTCGTTTAAGTAACGGATGGGCGTCGAGCGGCCGGGCGGCAGCACAGCTCGGCGGGTCGATCCCTCGTAGAGGAACGGGGAGGTTGGGGCCGACTCGGTAGTCTAAAACCTTTCGAGGTTTCGCACCCGCACGAAGAAGGAAGGCGAAGGGAATTCTCTGTCCGGTCGTACGACCGTCACGATTAACGAGCACGAGCTCCAATCTCCACGAGGAGTGCGGAATGAGGTGTCCCGGCTACGCCGGTCGCGGAGTCAGGCGCCCTGCCCCAGCAAGACCCACAGACAGGAGAAGAGTGAGTTTATTGGCGAGGGAAATGGGCGAGAGTCACACGAGTGGAGGGAACGCGGTAAGGAGATGAGAGGGCCGAGCGGTCGGGCGACCGCTGCGGCTCGGAGGGGAACTGATCGCTGTTTCGTGTCGGCCGAGCGGCTTTTTATTCGGTGGAGATCCCGGTGACCGGCGGGCGGATCGCGTCGTCGTTGGGCGGGGCGGCCGAAGGGCGCGGCGGCGGGCGTGCGGCCGGAGAGCGTGACCGCTTGATGGCGGACGAGAGAAGGCCGGCGACCGGCGGGCGACCGGGGGCGTTCGGCTAATGGATCCCGTGGAGAGCGGACGGTTGACGTGACGATCAGGTGGCGTCCCGCGGGACGCCGGTCTGGCCGCCCGTTCGGACTTCCGTTCGGATTCCATTAACATTCCGATGGCAAAGGGCGATCACTTGATCTTTTGCTACCCGCCGATCGTACTCCTTGCTCTCGTTCGTCACGCGAGTGCGCGACTGCTAATTGCACGGCGAGCTCCGATTTACAAGTGCGGCCGGGAGGCGGAAGTGTGTTTCTTTTTGAGGACAACACTTTCCCTTTCGTTCGGCTTGCAAACCGGCGATCCAAAGCCTCGAGTTCTTTGGGATTTCCTTTGGATTTTACGCTCATTATTCGGTTACAGAGCGGCCGCCTGCTCGGCGGACGTTACATTTATCGCTTTTGCCCCGCCGACTACTTTTGCTTCATTTCCACAGAAAGTGTCCGAAAACTTCCGCAGCAACTCAATAGGAAATGCCCGTTCGATTCGTTGAGGCTTACGGCTTTCCGCTGTTTCTCTGGCCCGAATCAAACGGCAGCTTTCGAGCAGTTAATTTGCATTAAACTCGCCGCATGCGCAAAAGAAATAGAATTCAGTTTATTCCAAACAAACAATAGGCAACAAACACAACAGAACCTCATTCGCTTCTCTCGATCAGAACACGTGGATTCCTCGAGCGGCAAGCGAGTCACGGTCAGCAGCGATTCCTGAAGCAAAAGAAACGCGATGAAAGCAGCCAACGATTGGAACTCACGATTCCGGTCAGCAGCAGAGGCGACAAGCAAGGCAGACGTGATGCCGACGGCAGGGAGCACTTGGGCGGCGAACTCCTCAAAGGTCAACTCGGCGGCCATCGCTTCTTGCAGCCGTCGGCCCACTTCTCCCGCGTCCTCCTTCACGAACAGGTGGGCGAACGCCCGCCGGTCGGCCGTGAGCGGCAGCTCCCAGCGCGTCATCGGAGCAGAGCAGACGGGCGGCGGCAATGCGGGAATCTCTGTGAAGTGAGCCGAGGGTGTGCGGAGCACGAGGATCTTCGCGGTTGGGTCGTCGCGCCAAACGTCCGGCATCAAAATCCCGAACTTGGCGCGGTGCTGGAAGAAAGAAGGGAATGAACGGAAAACCAAAGGCGGAATCACGTGTTCAAAATCGCAGTAGAAGAGTTGCGGTTTCTTCAGCTCCACAGCGAGAGCGAGCCACGGACTGCGTTCGGCGAGCGGCGGGAGCGGCTGAACTTCTTGCGGAGCAACGGGGATCGGCGGCTGCTGAAGCTCTTCGTCCGGCTGCGCACGAGCGTCCACTTCCGGTGGGGCTTCCTCTCGGATCTCCGCCTGCAGCTGTGGGGGCGTTTGCTCGCGGTGGACCGCTTCTTGCGGAGCAACGGGAGCGGGCGGCATCCTAACTTCCGCTCCCGCACACTCGCCGTTGGACGCACTGAAATCAAAATAAACGAACGGAAAGGAGAACGCGGCGTCCCCCACCGCGGCGACGGCGGCAACGACGGAAAAAAGCGTTCGCTCGGCCGACAAGCCGCCGCCGCCCGCTTCCCGCTTTTGGCGACCGGCCGCTCGTCGCACTCCTCCCGTTGTGGGGGGCAATTCACACGGCCGCGGCCGCGCAAATCGCTTCTCCCCGCTCATTTTTGTTTGAGAAAGAAAGCCGCAGATGTGCGTGCATTCCAATGACAACACCCTCGTTTGTTCGAAAGAAAGAGTGAGTCACGGATTCCTTAATCTCGTTCTTGCCCAAAACGCCACAAGCAGGGCACATTCTGAGACTTGCACCGACAAAACCTTTAGAAAACGAGTGCCTGAACGCCTTCACAAGCACAAACAACGAGGCGGTTTATACAGTCTCGATTACACACGAAGAAAAAATTTGAAGGAAACGCCGTCGAAGCCCAACGTCCACACTTTGTGGGTTTTCTTTCCGGGAACATCCAGTGTAAGGCAGCCCACGTACTCGTCGTCTTGCGGAGAGCACTGTTGCTCGGCGAAGAACTCGCTTGCGGCTGACATCACTCGTTCGTACGCCTCCTGAAAGGGCAGATGAACGAATGAGATCAAAATAAGAAGTGAACTCTTACCGGCTCCCTGCTGCGATACGGCGGGTCGAAGTGAACTTGCAGCTGCACGTCTGAGATGCCCTTGTCGGTGGCGAAAGCGGCGAGAGCGAAAATGCGGGTGAGAAAGCGCAACAAGCGACGTTTGAATTGCGGTTTTTGCTTCTGAACAGCACGCGAATCGACGCTTACAAACGTGCACTCACCGCTCCAAAGTCGTTCAGTTTGAGGCAATAAAGATTGAAAGTGAGGTTGAAGTGATCGTTCAACGAGCGAAGATTTCGGAAGGCCGCGCGGAACTCGTTGACTTCTTGTGGCTTCCACGCGGAAGTCCCGGGTGCCATCTGAGCGGATGTGTCGAACCATTCGGAATAGTGAGAGTTTGCTATGACTGCTTTTACACTCGGGTTTAAGTTGCAACTAAAACCAAATTAGTGCCTTCCATCTTCAAACGTTCTTACGGTCCATAAGCGACAATGGAGGGCAGGTGAAACTCGGAGGTCGCGAGCACACGGGCCGGCTGACGGAAGAATGTGGCGGGATCTGCAAATAGCAATTGATCAGCTTGTTGGAAGGAACTCACCAAAACAACCGCTAAAAAAGCACTCCAGTCGCATCCGTTCGAACAACGACGCTTTGGGAGCGAGGAAGTAGTCGAGATAGCACCACGAATAAATGCTTTCGATCTTCGGCGGAAGAAATTCGCGAAGCAAATGGGCGAGCCACGTGCATTTGCGCAACCGGTAGAAGTCCATCCGCACGCGTTCCAAATTGACGATGCCTAAAGTGCGAGTACGTAAACGAAAGAAAGGGGAATGACTGGCCGTTCAAAGGCGCTAGAACTTGTGCCCAACTGCGGACTGTTTCGAACGACCGTTCATCTCCATCCGAGATTTTAAGATCTATCTTTCGCACTATCGTTCGTCCGAGCCGTAGCAATCGGTTCATCGAACCGGCACTCGCATTTTCAGGGTTGATTTTCAAGCTCAGGTACTTCTTCCAGGCGGATTGAATCGTGAGCCGCTTGCCCATTTTAATCCGCGTTCCTTCGGCGTAGTCCTGCTTCTCACTCAAAGTGAAGAAGGCGGTCAGAAAGGTGTGGCTACAGAAGAACATGCGCAGACTGCGAAGCCGAAGAGCCGCACGGGGTCGAAGATACCGGGGATCGTTCGGAAGGTAGTTGAACGGCAGGTATTCACTCAACGCGTGGAACATCACAGCGCGTCGAACGTCTGCCTTCATTTTCGGCTTGAGGTTCGGCAAGACCTGCTGCTCGTCTTCCATTCCGTTCGGATTCTTAACGGCGTCCATCATCGAGTTCTGAAATGGGGGAAGTGTTAAGGAAAGGAAAGCGGCAGCGAGCAGCGAACGGGAAGCGAGCGAGTGAAAACTGCGCGGCCGCTCGCTCGAACCAGCCGCTGAACGCAGCTGGCTGCGTTCGAACCCAAGCCGCGTGCACTTTCGACCTTTCCATCGCCCACGCGTCCCGCCTGCCTGAGAGTGTTGGTTTGCATAAGCAGCGGCATGACCCGGCGGCCTCTCTCCGTGCAGCAGTCCAAAGTTCATCTGGTGACCTGCTTGACTACGCAGGGTTCTGTTTGCAAGGTCAGGCTCGTCTGCTCGACCTTTTCAAAGCCTGACGGCGTGGAGGACTACACATTTAAATCAGAAAGCGGATGCGAACCACGAGCGACTCAATTTTTCGTAATCGCTTCGTCGTTCGGGGGTCACAAACTCGACTGATGGTCGCGCACGGAAACGAAGAGCGGACGCCGTTGACGATGCGTAATTCAACGATTCCCACCGCGATTCACAAGCCTGCTGTTTATTCACGACCGTTCGCAAAGGAGAACAAAGTCGAAATGCACGTTCACGGCGCGTGCCTTCCACACGCGGACGAGCTCCAAGGAGTCGGGGAGATCGTCGGCGATTCTTGACAACTCGTGCGTACCATTCTGTTGATCAAACGGTTGTTTGGCGAAGAACTCGCTAGTGGCCGCCAGCAATCGTGCATGCGCGTCCTAAACGAGCGGTCAGCGAGAGTGAAAAAAAACGAACGTACGGAAGCCGTACGGGAATTTGGGATCACGAGGGGCATTTGAATCCGCAGCTTCGAGAAGCCCGCATCGATTGCGATGCCGGAGAACTGGAAGCCGCGAGCGGTCATGCCCGTCAACAAGTACGTAAAGTCATCTTTTTCTTCCTAAACATTTGATGAAACCAGCGTGTGACGGCGCTCCGCGCCGTCCCCAGCTGGGGGAGCCGTTAGACTGGTGCGTATCGAGTGATTTTGTCGACTTTTTAAAACCAATTGAGTGCTGGTCGCAACGCGAGAACGCCGAGTCGTGCTTCACAAACGTTGGGCTTTGATTGAAACTCGACAAAGAGTCAGTTTGTGAACAAAGGCAGCCGGCTATCTGCACTCTGCTCTTACGAACCCAAAGAAGACGGATACGGATAGGAAAAGCCGTTTGCAAGTGCAGTCTTCGAGCACGGCAACGCGCACAACGCTGTCCCCGGTGCGCAAACAATGCCAAATATGTCGTTCTAGCGCCACCAAGCGGGAAGAAGGGAATATCGGTTGTCCAAGCAAAGAAACCGACCGCGAGCCCGAGTGCAGAACCCCATCACATAATGTTTCATTACTTCTTGACAATCACGCGTTTAAAATTTAAAAAATCTGAAACGGTGGAAAGAAGAGCAACTTCATGCTCGACATTTCTGCCAAATTTCGCCAGGATGCGTCCACCCGTGTCCAAACCCGTTCGCTTTTTGCACATTTTCAAAGGTACGGTTCACGTAAGCCGCAGTGGCCATGTGGGCCAAGAACGACAACAACTTGCACACCATCGTGAAGCCCGCATTCTGCACTTTCGAATGAGCCTAAACACGTAACGTCAAACCCGACAGTCGATGAGAACGACGGATTTGAAATTCATCAAAATTTTCAAACCCACACAAAATTTTCGGTCCATGAGCCTGGACTACTGCCAACTCCTCCTGACTTCCATGCGGTTTTAAAAGATGCCCAAGACCTTTTTCTAGGTACTTTTTTTCGTTTGCCAAAATTAATTCGAAGAGCCGAGAACGGCGCGTCCGAGTGCAGACCTCTTCGATTTTCCGCCTCCACCTTTCGACTTTGGGCGATCACAACTTCCTTCAACGACGTTTCCTGATGATGCCATCCACTGACGAAATGTTCCTTTTTCCAAGGCGCATCTTTTCGTCTACAGGGCAGGTGAATTTGGCCGTGCGCAAAAACGGTACGGCGCGGAACGTTGGCACGGAACGTTGAACGTGCCCGCCGACGGTCGAAATGCACATTTTCGGACTTCGCGCATGCGAGTTACTCTAGCCAGAAAAATTTTCAGCTCGATTGGAGCAACGGCTAAAAAGTTGAGGGTGCGAGTCTGACGAACAAACGCACAATTTTACGCGCTTTACGGGGGGATGACTGTGAAGAATGGAGCACTCACAAAGACGTCCGAAACATGAGCCTCGGGAAAGACGACTTGCAAAGTTAGCTCGTCGTTCAACAAACGGAGGTGCTTGAGAGCGGCCCGCAAGTTGTGAGCCTCGTGCTCGCTCCACCCGAAATCCTCCTCCAGAACGGACTCCGTTCCCTCCGCCGGCACGAAGTCGATGGTTGTGAGCTGCAATCGCACTTCTTCCACGAAGTCGTTTCGTTCGCATCTAAAGAAAGAAGTGTCGCTTGTATATCGACTTCGTGCTTACGGTCCGAGGGCGACGATTGCGAGCAGGCAATTGTTGATCTCCAGCGTACGAGCGGGCGTGCCGAAGAATGAGGCAAGACCTGAAGAAAGCTTTCGGCTATGCAGCCAGAGATCAAAGGAACGTACAAGGCCGATGTTGTGCTACAAGTTCGGTTTGGGCTTCCTTCATGACAAACGGGGGCGGCTTCTGGACGAGGAGAAAGTCGTGGGCACAATTTGACTCAAATAGGTCGATCTTCGGCGGCAGGAAATCTCGCAGCAAGTGGACGATCCACGACGACTTGTGGCGCCGTTCGATCCTGACATGCACGGACTGCAGCTGGTCGAGAGCTAACAAAAAAGGTAGCAACAAATGAAGAGATGTCACTCACTTGGCAAGAACGACAGGATTGCGGCCCAATTGCGGAGGTCTTCGGCAGTCGGCTGTTCGTCGGCAAAGATCACCATTTGGACCTTTCGCACTTCCGTTTGCCGCAACAGCAGCAATCGTTGCAACGAGTCGACGGCAGTCGCCTCATTGGAGTACAGCATCAAACGCAACGGTTTGAAGACAACGGATGCCAAAGCGACTGCTGCGCCGTCCAGCACCAACAACGGAGCCCGGCGGCTCGCTCGTGTTCCGGTCGGGCTGAAGAAGACGGCCGAGAACGAGCGGCAACAGAAGAACAGCCGGAGAGTGCGGAGGCGAAGAGCCGTTCGTTGTCGAAGGAAATTCGAGCCGTTCGTCGGCTTGTTGTGCTTCAGCTTTGTGCTCGACGCGTGCAACATGAGGATTCGGCGAACATCCGCGTTCATCGTCGGCCGGGGCTCCGAGCGGGGCATCGGCGGCATTTCGTGTTCCTTCTCGTCCTGGACCTTCGGCTTCTTGCGCTCTTCTTCCATGACGGCCTCCGCCTTCCGCTTGTGTTCGCGGCGAGTCATCGAACGGGTCTTGCGGGGCGACATTTCCTGAAGAAAGAACAAGGATTACAGCAGAAAAAGAGTGGACGAACGGCAGTAACTCGTTTGCAGCGAACAAATGAAAAGGAGATTCGTTTGCCCAGCTGACAGTTCCTCCCGCTTAAACTCCGCTAGGTCGCCATAGAAAGTGGGGCGCTGTGGGAAAAGTGGAAAGTGCGCAACTCGCGTTTCCGCGGACGCAATTAGGGATCGGCGACCGAACGACCGATCGAAAACGCGGTCAGTGATTCCCATGGGGTCCGAACTGCATAGGGAGGTCAGCTGAGATCGTGAGGTAAATCCTCCAGACTCACGTGTCGATGCAGCAAACAATCACAGAAAAGGCCCGTATTGACGGCCAACCGTGTTCGACGGGAGAACATTCGAAGGGTGGAAAGATTTGAATGGCGGGGCAAAGTCAAGCAAACCACTGCTCCTCACTCATCATCCTCCAATTTGCTTCAACCGGTCGCTGGACGAAATGAAGATGGCGGCTTGGACGGTCGTTTTGCTCGCGGCCGCGTTGATGATCGCCGCGACTTCGGGCGACAATTCGCCGGCCGAAGGTGATCGTGAGTTCTCCTCCCTTCATTCACTCCTCTGCTTCCAGCTTCCATGCCGGCCCCGCTGTTGGACGGCGAAGTGGAGGACCGCGGCTTCCTCGGCTGCTGCACGAACGCCTGCTGTGAGTGGTCGTGCTTGGATCGGGGCGCCGTCGTGGGACGAGAGGAGAACGCGAAGCCCGCCGGCCGGCTCACGAACGCCACCGAATGTCTGTGCACGTGCTCTTGGATCTCGCATTAGTCCCTTGATTGTGTACGAAATAAACAGCCGATCTACCTTTCTTGTGGTCGACCTTCGACACAGTTGTTCGAATGCTCGTACAAGGCAGCGCCTTCGCCCCATGTTCATTTGATTCTTTATCTCCAATGCAAGTTATCGATTAAGCGTGTTGTTCTCATCTTGAACAAGCGATCCTTTTTGCGTCGTCCGTTCGTTCATTCGTTCGTACAATAAACAAAGCAATCGGTAAGCATTAAGCTTTGTGAGTTCGTGCATCGATCGGCTACTGGCCGGGCCACTTGAGGGCTCCTGCAAAGGATCGAAAGAATTGTGTGAAGTGTAATGTTCGAGAAACTTGCCCATGTTGACGGGCGAGCCTTTGATTTCGAGCTGGCGAGCGATTCGTTTCGGAAGTGCAGCCCCCGCATTCACGGCAACGCTCTTCGGGCGGAGGTTGTAGTTGCCGGCGCCCTCGTTGACGAAGAACGGCTGCGCGGCCTGATTGCGAACGTCGATGGAGGGCGGCGCCTTGTCGAAGCCGCTGGCCGCTACGAATCCCGCGTGATAGACGAACGTCTGGTTGCCCCTGCAATCTATTGATCACTTTGCACCTCTTTCTTCTGCTAACCATTGGAACGGCCGAGTACCGCTGGCGTTGCGCTGGTAGTAGCCGTTGTGGTCGAGGATGCCGAAGGTCGTCGCGAGATCCGCCTTCGAGGCCGCCCACACGCTCAGTTGTCGCTCGCGGTTGTTCGAAAAGAGATTGTTGCGCACGCGAAGAAGCGAGTTCTTCCTGGGCGCCACCGCCGTCACGATCAGTCCCTGCTTGTTGCCCACGAAATCGTTGTTGTAGACGAACGCCTCGGGGCACGAGATGAGGTGCATTCCGATCGCGTTGCCCACCGCAACGTTGGACGCGAAAATGCTGTCGTTGGCACGCGTGAACACGAAGCCGGCGAGCGCGTTGCCCCAGGCGAGGTTGCGAATGACTGAAGTTGGAGTGTCGGCCGTCACGCGCAGCCCGTTCGCCCCGTTCGAATGGAAGGTGTTCAAGTCGACGCTCACGGAGCCCCCACTCGCGTGGCTGATGTCCACCGCCGCCAGCAGGCACGAGTCGCCCGTGCACGCCGAGAAGTTCGGAGCTCGTTGAAAGTTGAAGCTCACCGAGTTCAAAACAACCAACGAACTGGTCGATCTAAACAGTAAGCATGTGAATGGATTCAATAAACGTCGTCTCATCACTTCTTGACGTGAATCCCGCGCATTCCGTTGTAGTTGATGGCGCTGAATTGGACGACGTGGTGCGGACCGTTGAACATTACACCGTCGCCGGCATTTTGTACAAACGAACAGTTATAGAAAAACGAGTACGTGTCGTTTGCACCGTTTGCAATCACAGCGCCGTGGCCCAAATGACTTCCGTAATGCGCGAAGCCGATGCCGCGAAAGCTCGCCGCGTTGTTTAGCGAAAACGCGCTCTCCTGCACGCTCACTTCCACGGTGCGGCCGGTGGGGTCGCTGCCGATCACGAGCCGGCCGGCGGCGTTGTCCACGAAGAACGTGCCCACCTTCACCTCGCTCTCCGCACCGACCTGCAATCAATCGAATAAAAGAAATGGAATAAATAGAGAGCGCACCTGAGTCAGCAACTCGCCTCCGACGAACACCTGCTCCGGCCGACACTTGAAGCCGGTGTCGTCCAGCCGCGTGCACTCGGCGGCCGGTTGGTAGGCGGCAAAAGGGTTGTTCCACTCGACTGCCCAGTTGGCGCCCCGCTTCGTCCACCCATCGACCGGCACGGAGCCGAGCAGGTAGACCTGCTCGTGCGGGAGCGCATGAATCGTTATCGCCTTCGTGATGACGCCGAGCGAGATGTTGTAGTAGAGACCGCCGTGCATGATGATCCATTCGCCGGGTTCCGCTCGCTCGATGGCCGTTCGGAGATTGCGCAGAGGAACGCCTCGAGTGCCCCCATTCGCGTCGTCTCCGTCCAGAGAAACATGGATGACATCAATGTACGGGGGCTCGTAGTTCGTGTCCGGCACGGGATACTTCGTCGTGTTGAACGAGTGGGCCAGCGGCAAGAGGAGAAGCAGGTAGGCGACAATCATCTTCGGCGAGCAGAGGGCAGAGCGGACTGAATTGCTTTCAACGTCCGTCTGCCGGCTTTTATGCGGGCAAGTGGACTACCGAAAGACGGAAACTTTCTACGCAGAGTCGCCGTTTTCCACTGGTGGGCGGTTCGCGATTATGCGAACGCGTAGGGATCGAAAGAAACCAAGAGCGAACGTCGAAAAGCGCCCTTCCGTGTTGTTGGTTAACCATAACCAAGGATCAACATGTTTTAACGTGTCCAAAATTCCCGTTTCCTGCTTCGTTTCGCTGCGATCCCACGCCCAAACGCACGTGTAAGCCGCTTAAAACGGATCGTCGTCGCTCGCCGCCCCTTCCTGTTTTCTACTTATTTTTTTGTCCAAATGCACAAACGCCGGTTGTTGCAAATCAATCCGCGATCGACGGCGATTGGACTCGGTTGCGCGGAGACATCCACCGTTTACTCCGGCGATCAAAAACGTTGTGAACTACAAATGTTGGAGGCGATCGTCCCACATTCTAAAGACGAATCAACGAGGAATAGCCGTCGTCTCCGCTTCGATTCTCTCGGCTTTTTCATCTGAACAACAGCGGCAAAACGACGTAATTTCAGCGCTCAAATTCTTTCGAGTAAAATCAAAAGAATGCCGATCGATGTTGTGTGTCGCTCAAGCCTCGACTAATCTACGAAAACAACGTTTGTTCTTTCAAGTCGTTTGTTCAGGTTCTTTTCAGGTCTTGAAACACGAGCGACATGATTGCTTCTGCCTCCACATAGCATTATCTATTTGATTATGCTCTGTACTTCTTGATTCAAAGAGCAGCAAGTGGATTCAAACGGAAGCCGGCTCGTCGTCGTGCGGCAACTTCAAGCAGACGGTCTTCTGCTCGGTGAAAAAGTGGATCGAATCATCGGTGCCCTTGCGGCCGGTGCCCGACTGCTTTGTGTCGCCGAACGGCATGCGAAGGTCACAGACGACTCGGCCGTTGCACCCGGCGGTCCGAGCATTCGTTTGATCCCAGCCAACGCAACGATCGCCGCGCGTCCGCTTTCCCACAGCTCCACTGCGAAGAACCAAAGGGCGGAGTCGAAAGCGGTGTGCTGACGCAATCGCGCGCCCTCCTTTCGCAAGGCGGAGGTCGAGCGGTAGTCGAGAGTCCAGCGGTCATTTGCGGCTTTCTTTCTCCCGATCGCTCGCTCCAGGCGCTGCCGACAGCAAGGATGCCCGAATTCCACGACCTTCCGAACAGCGTCTGCTACTCGGAGCTCGCCGACCGCTCAGCGGCTTCGTTCTTCGACTGCCGCCCGGACGGCCGCTCCGTGCTTCTCCGAACGAAAGAGGGCGTCGAGGAAATTGACACGTTCACTGGACACGTCGAGCAGTAAGCAAGGAGAGTCATCCCCTTAAACCTTCGTTGCTTGCAGGCGATGGCCTCTCAACCTTTCTGTCCCGCTTTCGCCGCTCAGATACCAGACAATCGACCGGGGGCAGGTGCTCGATTGGCGTTGTGAATTCCGGTGGGACACGAGCGAGCGCTGGGTCTACCTGAAGACCGTCAAGCTGGAGCCGGATGGAACGAGCGTCTGGCGGCTCACCACCTGGCAGGAACCCCGCGCCATTGACCTCGAGTTTGTGATGGCGACGAACGACGCGAACGTCTTTCTCGCCTTCTCTTCTGATCGCTCCAAGGAGTTCACGGTCGTCCGCCGGCTGAACACCGCAACTAAGCGGGCGGACATGCTGGGGCTTCTCTACCCGGCCTGGACTGCCGATTGTGCCGACCAGCTCTGTTTCTACAAGGACCTCCTCTTCATGGTTGCCGCTCGGCCCGCCGCCGGGTACCCCGCACTGCTGACCGCCGGCCTGGTGGCCGTCGACCTCGACGACTCGCGGCGGGGGCGGTTCGTGCCCAACGGTCGGCCGTTCGAACTCCCGATGATCCCGCTGCCGAACAAGAAGACGGGCGACTCGGCGGATCACGAGCACGTGGCGGTGGACCCGAAACTCGCCGCCCACGACGACCGCGTGTTTGTCCTCTGGAACGACCGGCTGGACGGCCGCCTCGTCCACAAACTCGTCGTCTGCGACCTCCGCACCGACCGCTACGAGCTGTGCGTGCTCGGACGAGCGGACGGCCTCTTCAGCTTCGAGTTCGCCGTCCACGACGGCTTTCTTACAATCCACGGCCGGATGGGCGAGTCGGGAGGGCGGCTGCGTTCGACTCGCTACGCCTTGAGGTTCGTTGATCCACACACTCGCTTCAATCATCGCTGTCTTTTTGTTGCAGCAAACCGGAAAAACTCGTCCACTTGGCGTTCTTCGCCCGACAGCGCGACATCTGCTTTCCGTTCGAAAAGTTCTCTCTGTGATCGGATTGTCGTCCAATAAACAACTGTCTGCTGCAATTTGTGTCGTTGTTTGATCGTGAGTTTGTAGCTCGACGGGATTCATTTTGGTTGCTGGGATCGAATCGCAGGAATCTTTTGAGACAAAACCGACAGCAGACCAAAGCTTTCGGCGAGTGCCACCGATTTTTCGCGTGTTTTCTGGAGAGCACGCCAGAAATAAAGGTCGATTTGATTTCGCCGCCGCTCACCGGCAAGCAGATGAAACGCGGTCTCCGATCTTGCCGGAGGAAGTGAGCGTTTGGGGCTGCAAGAATCCAGAGATGAAAAGCTGCACGTGACAAAGCGCAAAGAAGTGCGGGCATGTGTTATGTTGAAGCGGCAATCTTTTCTTTGACATGCGCCAAGTGTTTTGGGTTTTGGATCAATTGCCTGTTGGAAGAGCTTGCTCGTTTGCGGCTGGTCGTTGGTTTATTGCGGCAGCTTTCTAACAGCAAGTTGGATTCCTTCAGTCGGCTGCAGCAAGAGATGGCGGACACAGTCAGCAAGCACAAAAAAGACGTCAAAAGCGATCTGAGCTCCGCTGAAGAACGCTAACTGCCCGCTGTTCTGACCTGACATTTGGCCCCGCATTTCTCATTCGACGCGCGATTCATTTGCGCATTGAAAGCAAAGGAATTCGGAGACAATCGATTGGTTGCACCTGCCGCCCATTTCACCTCCGTTCGGGCCCTTTCGCTCGCTTCTCGCTGATGACTCACTCGATCGGCGGCCCGAATTGCGCGCCAACTCCTGTTCGAACGGCGAAATGGACGCCGCTCGGCCCCCTCGCAAGCGGGCGTTGTTTACGGGCAGTGCGGGCAGGAAAGAGGGCAGGCAGCCGGGCGGGCGAGCGGAGGGCGGCGGCCGGCCGTTCGGCTCTCCGCAACGGCGATCGCGGTCGGGCCCTCGCTTTTCGTGTTGCCCGCATTCCTCCGAAAAACGGGCGTCTTTTGAGCGCTGCCATCGCATTCGGGCAATCGTGCGGTTGGTCGTGCATTCCGTCCGTTCACTGCTGCTCTTGCTGCTTTCTGCTCTTTACTCGTTATCCTTTCCGCGTGGTCGCGATTTCGAAATTCGTGCAAATCTCTCGGCATTTGACCCACCAAACGATTGCTGCTTTTCAGTCCGAACTCTCGTGCTTTCGATCGTGTTACCGTCCGACAGGAAATCGCGATGGTGAGTTCTTCACTTCCACTTTTCTCCCATCAGTCGGCCATTTGCAGAGCCAAACGCCGAAGAACGGAGGAGGAGACGCGTCGCAGTCGGTGGCCAGCGACTACACGGTTTGTTTTCTCTTCATTGCCGCCCACTTACTTCGGACTGCAGATGGTCGACGCCGAGGTGGTCTCGTGGATGAACGAGTCGGTGGAGCTGGAGACTTCGGGCTGGGAGCGCGCGACGCCCACGCCCCAAATGTTCCGCGAGATGAACAAGCGCTTGCGCACGCTGTTCGCAGACTGCGGCGAGGAGTACGGACCGGACGCCAAGAACAAAAAGGAGATGGAGGAGCGGCGCCAGGCGGCCATCAAGATTCGCAACGAGCAGTTGTTGAAGGTTCGCCTAAATCCTCCCAATCCCGGTAACAGTCTTCCCTTCCAGACGATGAAGAAAATCGGAGCTGCCCGCAACGTGGACCTCTGCTTCGTGGTCGACGCCACCGCCAGCATGCTCGGCCATATTCGCGGAGTGAAGGACGCCATCCGCGGCATCGTCAACGAGCTCGTCGTCAAGAAGACGGGCGACCAGAGCGGCAGCAAGGCGGCGGTCAACGCCCTCCGTCTCGGTTTTGTGGCCTACCGCGATTTCGGCGACGTGCCGCAGTACGACGTGCTCCCGTTCACCGAGTCCGTCGACCAGTTCCACGCGTTCTGCTCGTCGGTGGCCGCCTTCGGAGGAGACGACATGCCGGAGGACGTGCTCGGCGGCCTCAACAAGGCCCTCGGGTTGGAGTGGAACAGCGCGGACAACACCAAGGTCATCTCCAAATTTGCGATACGGTAGGGAGTTCTGTGCCCTAATGGCATTCAGCTCGTTTTTCCGTTGCAGCCGCCGCACGGACAGCAGTTCCACAACGCGGGCGAGGCGGTCGGTGACCGCTACCCGAACGGCGATCCCAACGGCCTCACTGCGGACGGGATCTTCGAGCGCATCTCCGAGAAGGGCATCGACTACCATTTTGGGAAGATCACGGAGCACACCAAAACGATGATCAAGAAGTTCAGCGATGCGTTGGGCGACCGCATCGACCAGTTCGACATCAAGAACGTGCAGGAGATCTCGGTGTCCGTGATCTCGGCCGTCAGCAAGTCCGTGGGCAGCTCGATGCGCAAAACGGCCACGAACGGCGCCCGCCCGGAGCGCGCCTACCGCATCGACTCGGCTGTTCCGACCAGCTGGGACGCGCACGTGATCCAAAGCGGCAAGTTCATCGCCTACCAGCTGCCGAAGACGATCGACGACATCGTGGACGATGTGCCGCTTGAGCGCTGCCGCCCGGAGATCGCGCGCATCCAAATCGCCGCCCAGCCGTTCGCGCGGGGCACCGAGCGGATCGCGTACTACGGACGGGACCTGCAGACGAACGAGGACGTCGTGCTGAAGGAGTACCGCCACAAGGGAAGCGCCGCCGACTCGGCCCGCCGCCACGAGCTCGCGAACCAGCTGCAGACGGTCGCCTCGTACTTCGCCGCTCTCTTCATGGCCGCCTGCGAGGAGAAGATGGCCGCTGACAAGATCCCCGCCTCCCTGGATTTCCTCATGATCAAAACGCTGGCGATCGGCTCCGGAGCGCACGTTCGTTACATGAGCTGCGAGCCCCGCCTCGACCCCTCCGCGTCGTACATCCGCTTCACGAACAACTGGGACTTCGTGATGCCCGAGGCGTGCGTGAAGTCGAAGGGCATCTCGGCCGAGCTGCTCCGCTTTGTGGTCGCCTTCTCGCACTACACGTACACGGCAAGTTCTCCACACTTCCTTCCCCTACTCATTCCTTCCAAATTGTAGGTCAGTGGCGGCAAGCTGATGGTCGTGGAACTGCAAGGAACGATCAAGCCGAACACGAGCGGCGGCCGCCCGACCGTTCTGCTCACGGACCCCGCCATCCACTCGGAGGACCGCACTCGCTTCGGCGTGATGAACCACTCGATGCCGGGAATCTCCTACTTCTTCGAGAACCACGTCTGCAACGAGTTCTGCAAGGCCCTGCAGCTGCCGGCGGTCGACCCGGCGAGCGTCCTCAAGACCAACTGAACTCCCATCTGTTGATTCGTGCACTCTTCCACCTTTTCTGTTGTTCTGTTCTTGTTTCGAGCAAATTCTAAAGAAGAAGTGGCCAGCCGATTGTGAGGCGGAGAAGCAAGTCACAGGAGTTTGGCTGGCAGGGGTTGCTGTGCGAATTTGCGTGATTTTTTCACCCGCCTCCCGTTGCTGCAACCTTCCCTCATTCGAGTTCTCCGTTCTACCGACCGGCTGTCCGCTCTGCTCCGTCTTCCGCGATGCTCCAAGCGCTCATCTTTCTGCTCGTCTTCTACGAAATCTACCGGCAAGTTCGTCCACTCTTTCCCTCCATCCACTTCTTTCTTGCAGGTTGACGTACGCGACGTCGACGGAGAGCGGCGGCGAATTGGCGGTCGCCGCGATCGTCGAGGCGCCGCCGTCGCTGCGGACGGGCGTCGAGCCGTCGGAGCGGTCGCTGCACACCGCCGAACTCAAGTCGCTTTCGTTGAAGTCGTTCCGTTCGCTCCGCACGGCGCCCGTCGGTCAGCACTGAGCTCTCGGGGGCGACGGCCGGAATCCGAAGATCAATCCTCTCTTCTTTCGTTTGAACGTGCGAAATAAACATTGCGGCTTGGATCCGAGTGGGCGAAAAGGAGTGTGTTTTCGGAAGATCAACGGGAAGGCGAACTGGCAATCTGCCGGCGAGTCGCGATTTCCATCCAGCGCTACCGATGGCTTCCCTGCGGCCAAAACGATCAAATTTATTTAACAAACAAGGCAAAACTCAACAACAATCAAACGGGTCGACAGAAGAAGTCGTGAGCCAGCACCGGGCGGAAGGCCGACTCAAAAGTCGACGCTCTTGGTCGCGCTGCCGTCGGCGCACGCGCAGCCGCCGCCTCCTCCGCCGCAATCGCCGCTTTTCGGCATCCGCTGGACGGACTCCACGACATCGGACGAGAGCTTCTGAACTCGAGGAAGGACTGAATTGGAGTAGTTCCGCAGAGGACGGACCCACCTTGCTGATGCCGATGGTCGTGTCGCCGGTCTGCAGGCCGACGAGCAGCAGGCAGGCCTTGCAGAAGCGCTGGCTGCTGATGTAGCCGCACCGCTCGCAGGTGCTCATCGTCTGCTGCGGGACGTCCTCGCGCACTCGGATCAACTCGCCCGCTCGAATCAAATCGAGGACGGCTGCCGGCCGATCTCGTTCGAGGTCTTTGATCAGCGTTCTGCAAACGAGCGAGCAATCAACAGCCAAAGGAGGGAACGTACCGCGCGTGCCCCCGAAAGGCGTCCGGCGCGTACTTGCACTCGGTGGAGAAGTAGTTGAGTTGTTGGAAGTGGGCGTACATCACGATGTCCTTCTCGAAGGACCACTTGAACGGCTTCACGCGCGGCAGCGAGCCCTCGGCGCCCGTGATCGCCGACGTGCAGCGTTGGAGGCGCGGGAGGTCGCCGCGCAACACGTTCAGCAGGACGGTCTCCGCGATGTCGTCCGCGTTGTGGCCCGTGGCGACCTTGTCCGCGCGCATCGTCTCCGAGCCGTTGTCCAGTGCGTGTCGACTGCAATCGACCGAAGGATGGAAAGAATGAAGCGAGGGGAACGAACCGAAACACGCCGCAGTACGTGCAGTTGTTCTTCGCCCCGATTTGGGCGTGAATTCGGTCCATCGTGTAGCCGTAGAGCTGCGCGTAGCTGACGATCTTCAGCGGGACGCCGAGGTCGCTCTCGTTCTTGCGCACCTCCTCGATCGAGTGGTCCCGGTAGCCTGGAGCAGAATGAACAGTAAGCAATAGAATGGAAGCGAACCTTCGATCCCCTCGTCCACACACACCAGCACCAGCTCCAGCCCGAGCGCGTGCCGCCGGTTGACGATCGAGAGGACGTGCGCGAGCACCGTCGAGTCCTTGCCGCCCGAAACGCCGACGGCCACACGCTCGCCGGCGCGGAAGATCGCCTCTCGGCGGATGGTCGCGTGCACGTCCTCAACTCCACACAATTCAAAGAAAATTGAGCGAAAGAACTCACTTCTTCGAACCAAAACGCGAAACAGCGGCGGCAAACGACGGCGTTCGTCTTCCGCACGCGCAAACTCGCCGCCTCGCCGCACGTCTCGCACGTCAGCCGACGGTTCGTGGCCATCCGAACGGTCGGCAGTGGATTGAGCGAGGAAGTTGGAGGATAACCGGAGATTTACGCCGAATTTCCCGAGGACTTTAGCTGATGCGAAAAGACGGTCAACAGAGTGCAACGGCCATCGATTTTCCATTCGTCCTTCGAGTTCCTTGTTCTTCCTCCTCTCGCGCAACAAACGGCAGCTTCTCGCCGATCGTGAGGGCGGACGAGCGGAAGAAGGCGGCCACTGCCGCCGTTCCGCAGCGACTCGACCGCCGACTGGACGCCGCCTTCCTCCTGCTCTCGAAATGTTCGCATTCAATGACTTCTCCTTTCGCAGCCCACTCCTCTCGATTGGAAAGTTTATTCGAGACGAACAGAAGTCAAAGAATTCAGGCGTCAACAAAGAGAGGATTGCACTGCAACATCAAACGAGTAAAGAAAAGAGAACTCGTGTCTAATTCGAAGAGTACCCAACGAAACGAAGTGGAAGCGATCAGAAGGCCCTCAGATCTTCACGTGGGCCGCCTTGAAGAGGTTGACGAGCTCATCGACGAGCGCCTCGTGGCGGAACGAGACGCGAATGTCCGGAACGTTCGTGCGCGCCACGTCGTTGCCCAGCACGCCCTCCTCTTTGTAGTTCGGCCCCAACCAGTGGATTTTCACCTTCTCTTCGAAGCCCGACTGGAGGACCGAGTTGCGCGCGAGTTCGCACATGTCGCAGCTCGAAAGCTTCCACACCTGCAATCGGAAGATGAAAGAAGAACAGAGAGAGCTGGGAGGTGCCTGGGCGGCGATGCTGAACTCCTCCATCAACGCCTCCTTCGTGAAGTGGAACTGCAGCGGGTCGTCGGTGGAGATCGACACGTTGAGGCCCTTCATCAGGTACTCGGGCAGCGGATTCCGGTGGTACGAAATGAACAGCGAGTTGTTGCTCAGCGGCGACATCGCGATGCCCATTTGGGTCAGGTAGAAGAGGTACTGCAGGACGGGCACCTTCCGAAGCAACAGGCCGTGCGAGATGCTCTCCGACGTCAAATACGCAACGACCAGGTGGTTGATGTGGCTGCAAGCGGGAATAAAGAAGGCAGAAGGGGATGTGCTGAGTACCCGGCCTCGCCGCAATGCGGCCGCAAAGCGAACGTGTTCAGACCGCGCAATCTGCAACCAATCGATCAACCTCACGTTTCCTTCGAGAACGAACCGTCGGAAGGCGTTCAGCGCCGTGAGGTTCGCGTACATGTAGAAAATGTAGTACGAGTAGGGCGGATTCTCGCCGTCCGTGTACTCCTCCGGGTAGGGCGTCGACTTGTCGAACTGAACGACGAAATAGAAGGTGAGGGAGAAGAAAGGGAGGGAACTCACGTGCACGTACTCGTGCTTCGATTCGTCGTCCACCGAGTCGATGCCCGTGATGTTGGCGAGGAAGCGCGCGAGTTCCGGGTGCGAGTCGGGATCGTTCGTCGCCTCGAAGAGGGGCGTGAAGACGTTGGCAAGGAACTCGTCGAAGTTGGCGATCATCTTTCGCTCTTTGTACACGTCGCTGTAGTCGAGTGGTCAGTGCGACTGCTTTCCGCTCGAAGGAACTCACTAGAGCCGCGGGATTTGAATCATCCAGCGCACGTTCGGCGACCACACGTCGTTGTTCAACGCCCACTTGGCCAGCGTGTCCCACTCGTCCTGCTTGCGGCCGTAGATCGAGAGGCGCGGCTCCGCGTGCTGGTACTTCGAATCCTCGAGGTCGGACAGGACTTCCTGCAACCACCACGAGTTGGAGAACTCGCAAGAGAGCACGCACCTTCAGCAACTCCGCAAAGTACTTGCCGTTCACGTAGTTGTCCACCTTGATGAACACCTCGCGCAGCACCGACTGCCCCACCGGGTTGTACTTGGTGTTGAACTTGTCGAAGCGATGGAACGTGTTGCGGTCGGCGTGCACGTCCAGCACGTCCACCGACAGGTCGTAGGCGTCGATGTTGAACTGATCGAACATCTGCTTCATGGTCAGCGGTTGGCCGTTCTGCAAAGAGATGTAATGAGTGGAGAGGGGATGGACGAACCTTCTCCATGACCACGTGATCGCTCTCGGTCTTCAGCTTCTTTTTGATGAACCGCAGCAGGTGCTTTTGGTTCATCGACGAAGCGGCGTGAATGTGGGTGTCCACTTTGCGGATCTGCAGGCCCGCAATCACTGAATGAAAGGATGGAGACTCACATTGTAGAAATCGCGGTGCGGGACGCTCTTCTGCTCGTGCAACTCGCGAACTTCGTTCAGCAGCACGTGCAGCTGGAATTTCGTCTGCAGGAAGCTCAAACGGCGGTAGCAGAAGGATTTCCTGCAAGCAGCGCGCACTCGTCGGTTGCTTGAAGTCTTTCGAAGGACTCACAGCGGCCCGTCGGCGATCATCAGCAGCAGGCGCTCGTAGTCCTTGAGGAACTTCGTCTTAGAGATGTAGAAAGGCTCCAGTTCGGGCAGCAGTTGGCCCTCCTCGTTCAGCACCGTCACCTGAACGAGGGGATCAATGGGGGATTCTTCCAGCGGGAACTCACGACTCCCTTCGCGCGGCCCAGCTTGAACGTCTTCTCGTACTTCGGCAGCGGCGTCTTCAGCCCCCAGTGGTCTTCGGGCGGGGCGGGCGGGTTGAAGGACGTGTGGGCGGCTGCAATGAGGGTCTGTTCTAGCTGATTGGAAGGGATGAATGGACAGAGTGTTAGAGAAAGAAGGAAGAGGTGGACGGCAACCGATTGGAGCACGACACAATGGAAAGGAAGTCAGCGATTAGCGGGAAAGAACACCAAACGCTCGCAATTAGCCGACAGAACGAAAGAGGAAGAGGACAGAGAGCGGAAGAATGGGTGGTTGAAGTTGGAAATCGAAGATGTGAACTTTAGTCCAGGTTGCCACGATTCCCCCTCTTGATTAGCCACCCGCTTAGCGAACTGCATTTCGAGGAAATTATTTCAGTTTTAGTGGGAGTTCACTCCAATCGGCGCACTTTCAGCCGCTTTACCTCGCTGCTTGATCGCCTCGTCTCTTTCTTCTTGCGTTACTGCAACGGAACACGGTCATTGGCACGAGAAAGAAAGGTGGAAAGCGGAGACAACACCGAAGAACGAACGAAAGCGACGAGTGCAAAGGCCACCTTCAGATCCCCACAATTTTCGGAGTGCTCAAAGAAACGAAACGAGGGTGGTGGGCGGACGGAAAGAAACGGGCGAAATGCAAACTCACACATGTAATCAACTGAAAGCAAGCGATCTCCTTCTCGTGGTTCTCGTCCGTGGGTGGGTGGGTGTGGGAGGGAAAAGAAACGAATGAATCAACGGTAAGCGGTCGATGACAACAAAAGGATTTCCGTTTCAGTTTTGCGCACTCGTGAAAGCGGGCGAGCGAGAAGCGAACGACAACGAGCGAAGCTGAAGGCGGCTCGAAACCCGAGGATTTCGTCCCCGCAAAAGAGCAGCAAACAATCGTCGATGAAACAAGTGGATCGAAGAGAACCCAGTGCGCACTCCCGCACTCTTCCCATGAGAACTCACATTGCTCCGTGTTCTTGCGCCGCTCCTTTGGCAGGTTCTCGGGGAAGTCGCCGTTGAGGAAGGCGGACGTCGTTGTGGGGAAATGGTTCCCGATGCGCTCCATGTACTCCTGCCGCATGTGCAGGGCCTTCACGATCTGAGTCGAGGCTTCCTTCACGTCTTCGAGCGGGACCTGCAACAAACGAGTGGATTGGAAGGAGACAGCGAAAAGAACTCACTCCCGACAGCTCGTCGCCGGTCAACGCCATCCGCTGGTAGTTGACGTCGATGGCGTCGCGGAAGGTGTGCATTTCGATGCCCTGCGGCGACTGGACGTCCGCCCGGCCGGCGGCGTCGCCGGCCGCCATGAAGCCGCTGGACGAACCCGAGGGACCGGTCGGCGAGGTCGCGCCGAAGCCGAGCCGCTGGTTCGCCGTGGAGAAGTCGGAGCCGCCGACCGGCGACGCGGCCCCCGACAGGTGCGGACTGATCGAGAGGGCGGCCGTCTGCTGCGTCGCCGAACACAAGCCGTCCGGGTACGAGGCGCTCGGCGACGGCGACAACGCGCCCGGACTCACCGCCGCCGCTCCCGAGCCGCCAGACGGCGCGTTCGCGAGCCCGCTGGACGCCGAGCTGACCGAGTTGTTGCCCATTCGTGTTCTGAAACAAGATTAGGAATGAGTTGGAGGAAGGAATGAGCGAAACGACAAGTGTACGACGCCGAAAGGTGCTTTGAATTGAGCTCATTGGAAAAAATTTGAAGCTAGGGACAGGAGAAACAAGCAGACAATAAAAAAAGAAGTGGATGGCCAGAGACAGCAGTCGGCCGTTCGATCGGCTCTCTCGCTCAGATCTCGCGCCCGCTCGCCCCAACTTCGATCCCGCAGACGACGAGAAGACGAATTTTTCGCACGAGCGACGGATTCGGACGGCCGTTCGTTTTTCACGTCGTCTCGCCAACATCCCACGTTTGTCTGGGAATTCGGCCGCGATCACGACGATCACAGCCGTAGGATCCATCTCACTGCAGAGTGAGCAGCGAGCATTCATGAGGCAGAGACCATTCGAATCTGAACAGCGGACAACAAAGAAGATCCACCTACACACGAAGAGCGCAAGAAACAAGAGGTTTGATTGCACTTGTGACCGAAAAGAAGATTCGAGATCACATTATTTGCCTGCTCCGCGCCAAAGCGGGAACACGTGAACCAAGAGCAGCAGGAAGTTGCGATCCCAACGCTCCGCCATCTGCGATCTTTAATCTGCTTTTCGTCTGCAATGAGTTCATTCCTTCCGCTTATCTGTGGATCGAATTGAAGCGAGCGAATGGAAGTGGAAGGAAGAAAGAAAGGAGTGATAAACTTCTTGTTCCTCGCTTGTAATTCGGACGGAACGGCGCCAGCCACTCACTCGTCTGTGCTTATCGCTGCGCCGATTGACATCCTTCCCGACTTTCACTCTCGCTCGCTCGTTCTCGTGGACATTCCTTCGTGCACGATCGCTCTTTTCGCTCTCATCGTTCGATTGGATTGGAAGTGAGAAAATTGACACGTTCGGTGGCCGAAAGCGGCGATAAGCGGGCGGGCGGTTGAGGCGGGAGAACGCTCCTACTTATCGCACCTTTTGCATTTTGAGCGAAAGTGATTGAAAGCGGCAAGCAGGGCATGCGGAAAGCTTTTGCCTTGCAAGTGGCCGGTGCGCAGGTGTGAACGACAAAAATTTAAAGCAAGCATCTGAAGAGAGCGGCGCTCTCGCTGCTCAAAACCACGAACACGAGCACACACATACATCGAACGACCACAAACACTTCTTCTTTCCAGCACCGACGACCACCACTTACTGCAAAGACCAGCGCCTGCTTGTGTTATGCGGGCATCTGCAACGAAGAGGAACTTGGGGGTTGACAACTGAAGGCCGCAGCAAGAACAAGAGGAAGAAGGGGGATTTCGACGAAATGAACGCAAAAGTTTGCCGCCGAAGTCACGTGCGGCCGAACGGACTTCCGCTCGGCTGACCGCCGGCCTTCACGTGCGCGCTCCAGCTCGAACTTCGAGTCGAGTGGACAAAAATAGGTGGACGTCATCAAGACTTCCGCTTGACCCGCCTGCTTGAATGAACGAGCGGCTCTCCCCGTTCTTGTCAACAAAACCGTCTCGAAATCCCCGCTGTCTGCTCGCCGCGGAGCGAAGATCGCCGCTCTTTCGGCGACAACCCACCAGTTAGAACGCAAAAACGGTGCTCTTTCTACTCACTGGATCCCCACCAGATCCTCCCGGGATTCCCATCATTCGAACGAACGGCAATCACTCGGCTGTCGTGTAAACGGTGACCCAATTGTCCACCCGCACTCACCGACTGTTGATTTGTCGCTGGATCGCCTTTTTGTTCTCCTGGATTTCAATCGGATAGTGGGGCGTTTCGAAGGGCGACGAGACGACGTGAGGACCGGAGCCGCCGACCGCCGACTGGAAGGGCGACGTGTCGAACACCTCGGAGTCCACCGACTCTGCAAACAGCGGGGTTGAGTGGATGGACGGCGAGCAGATCAAAGAACGGAAAGAAAGGACAGACGGGAGAACACAACAGCAACGGGAACAACCGCTTTCGATGGGAAACCAACTCAATTGTCCGTCCACGATGTCGCTCTTCAACTTCCAGCTGTCCATTTCGAAACGAAAGAAACGAGCAAAAGTTTGGAGTGAAAGCAGTCGGGATTCGCCGAGCCGAGCGGCCGCCGCCCAATTGGCCGCCGATTCTTCGCGTCCGTTCGTTCGGCGCTCATTAGCACGCGAATTGGACGAACGAGTTGGAGGAACGAAAGTCATTAGTCGGCTGTTTTCACCGGGGGATCGCGTGTTCACTCCAAGGCAGGTTGTTGGACCGAAAGGAACGAAGCGTCCAGCCGAATTCCCCGGACTTTCAACCCACATCACAACGAACACAACACAAGAACGAGGATGCGAACAAAAAGAAGCTGAAGCTTGGAAGCCCACGGAAACGAAACGCCGCCGGCCGAAGCACAACCAAAAACTCACTCAACGCGAAAAACTGTTTACCGTCGGCCTCTTTCTTCAGGGCGGCCGTCTCGCGGCGCATCTTCTCGAGCAGCTCCTTCTGCTCGGCGGCCTCCTTGTCCGCGTCGATCGCATCCGAGGTGTCCTCGTCGACGCTGTCGTTGTAGAAGGCGACGCGCGCGGCCGGCGGCGACTTGGCGAACTGACCGTTGGCTTTGCGCGAGGCCATCGCTTTCGATTCGATTCGCTTTGGATTGATCTGAACAAAAGGAATGAGCGGAGGAGCACAAAGATCGAACGATAAACGCGTGAAATTCGGTCGAAATGATCGCGAAAGAAAGAAGACGAGACGCCCCACACGCTCGCCCGCCCGTCCGTCTAATCATCCCGCCGTCCCGCCCGCACGCCCGCCCGCTCGTCTGCTTCTCCTTTTCGTCGACCGACCGACGATCGCAATGCCGCTCGATTCGAAAAAAACGGAAAGAAGACGCCGCTCGTTGCTTGCTGGAAGCGACCGCCGTCTCGATTGCGAACAGCGGTCGCTTGCAAACGGCGGCGAGCGACAAAAGAAATCAGTCGAACGAAGAAACCTTTGGAGTGAACTCGCGACAATCTTTGGGCAGACGAGCGTTGAAGGTTGCGGGTTGATCGAAAGTCAGAAGAAACACAGCGGTTTTTATCAACAACCCGCAACGGAGCTTGCAGAACGGAGAGAACATGCCCTCGGGGCACACCAAACCGCGTTGCCTGCAGCAAAGGGGGGCGATCGTAAAAGCGGCGGGTTGTAAACGACGCGTGAGTTCCCGTCGGCAGTTGACAATCGCGGGGTGATAACAGCGAAATTTTAATAAAGAAAGCAACGCGTTCGAACAAGCGAGCCGGTTGGAAACAACCCGAAGTCTGGCCGCCTTCCGTCGCTCTTTCGCAATTCGGACGGCCGCCTAATCCGCCTGTTTGCCCTCCGGTTTTCCGCCCGCCTTCTTCGCGCAATTCGGGACGAAATGCGGACGAAACGAGGAGGACACGAACGGAACACGTGCACTCCTGCTTTCCCAATCAAATCGAGCAAGCGGCTGCGAGCAGAAGACGGCGGAAAACAACCGTCTTTCCGCTTGCAGGCCGCCCCGTCTGCGGGTCAATTTCGCCCCCATCTCGTTGTTGTTCGTCGGCAGGTCGACGAGACGAGCCGCGGGTTCGCGCCGTCCAGTCGGCCGGCCGCAACAAACGAGCGAGCGAGCGGGCGGGCGGCGATAAATCGGCGCCCAAAGGTCGGCGGGAAGATCGAACGGGTGTTCCGAAAGAAAGAACGTGCACTCCTTTAAAGATTCCGATCACATAGCGACTGTTTTGTTGAGTCGAAGGAAGAAGGAAAGCAAACGACAGGCCGGAATGCACGTGCACAATCAAACAGAAAGAAGCTTGATCGTTGAGTACTCGACCGCCCATAGCAAGAAGCAAACTTTCTTGTGGGGCTTCTCGTTCGGCATCAACGAGCGACCACAATTCGGACGAGACGACTGGAAGCCGTAGAGTGAAACGAAATCCCCGTTCGCTTCTCTTCGATCCCGAAAAGGAAGCGGACGGTCGCACATCTGCACAAACGGTCGGCCGAAATCCGAACAAATGGCGATGAACGGAGAAGAAGGAAGTGAATTGAGCGCGTCACACATCAAGCGACTACAAAACGGCCATTAGCTCGTCGTACTTCCTTCTTTTTTGAAGAAGGCGGCAATTAACGGACAAATGGTAAAGAAGCGTCTTCGGACGCTTAAACATCGCTGTAGTTCCGTAAAATGGCAAGGAGTATCCAAACGAACTTCTACCGTCTTTAAATCGAATAATCGCAAGAGAAGAACGTCAAAAGAAAGAAATGTTGCGTCGAAAACAACGCCGCAAGCCGTCCGCTCGCCCGCTCGGCAAATTTCGCTTCTTTTTTGTCCAAAAAGCGAAAAGAGCGTCCTCCGAGGCGGCGGACGGGCGGCAAAAAGAAGTGGACCGCCGGCCGTCCGGTCGGCTGGCGGCTCGAGCGAGCGCGTGGTTCGCGGGTCGTCCGCCTGGAGGCCGGCCGGCCGGCCGGGCGCCGCCGTTTGGTCGTCGAATGCACCCGCAGAGGACCCGAGCGAGCGGGCAGGAGAAAGACGGGGACTTTCCGCCCCTCCAATCGGCCTTACCGAATGATCCACTAGTTTGTGGGTGAGCGAATGATTAGCCGCAATATTCGTGAAGGAAATCCATGTCTGTTGCTCAATAGAACGAAGTAAACGGTGCTCTGTTTATTCTCGTCCACACGGGCGACCGCAAGCGATCAGTTCGACGAGGCCTCCAGTTCGGGCCGCTCCGATTGGCTTCCGCCGCGTTCGCAGCGCCGTTTGGGCGTTTCGGCGCGGTAGTAGCGAGTGCAGTAAAAGGCCGCAACCGAGGCGACGACCGCGAGCAGCAGCAAGACGCCAGCGACGCTGAAATCCGCAAGATAGATGGGGAGAGACGAGGGAAAGGGCGAACGTACATGATGACGACGATCCAGAAGCTCGAGAGTCCCTGCAATTCGACTTGATTGCGAGGAAGACAGAGGAGAACCCACCGGCTCGGCGTGGGGGGTGGCCGCATTGGCCATTTCGGCGTCCTTGGGCGTCGGGTCGGGCTGATCGCAGTGGCAGGAGTTCTTGCCGATCGGGTGCTGAAACGAAAAAGGATTAAGCGGAAGAGAGGAGAACCAACCGCAAAGATCTTAAGGCCAGAGAATTTGTCGTCGAAGTAGAGGTTCACGTGCGTCACCTTGCCGATCGTGTCTCGCAACGCGCACTGCTTCAACGACGTGTTCCCGTTGTGGTAGAGGTGGCCCGTCAACTGCACGAACTCGAAGTGGACGTCGGAGATCCCTGAACGAGAGCGGGAGGTAAACAGGACGAAGAGGAACTCACTTTGGCCTTCGTAGAGGAACACTCCGCTCTCTTCGGTCGTCCACAGGTGAGCCAAGCAACCGTAGACGTCCACCGTGATGCTGAACACAGAGAGGAGATGAGTAGCAAGAAGGGAATGTGCACTCACTTGTGACCGGCCGGAAAGGGTGTCTCGACGGTCGCTTCGTCGGCGAGGAGGTCGAGTTGAAAGCCGTAGTGGTCTTCGCCGGGCACCTTGTCCGTGGCCACCTTCTGGTTGTGTTCGTACGTGCAGTCGCTGTACCACGTGTTGTTCCTGAAAGCGGGGGGATCGAACGGAAGCACGCGGGAGCCCTCACCAAGGCTCGTCACAACGCGGGTCCTTCGTGGTCGCGGGCGGCGGCGGCGGCGTCGTCGGGAACTCGGCGGTCGGGTCGGTCGGGAGCGCGGAGCTCGTGGATTCGTCCGTAGTCTCGTCGGCCGCACGAGTCGCCGCGAGAGCGGCCAGCAGGACGAGCAGCGCGCAGAGGGACCGCATTTCGACGGAGTGAACGAGCGCTCAAATGATCCGGTCGAGCGGCTCGCGCCGAAAAGCCCCGAATTCTTCATGCAAATCGATCGATTGCGTTCACTTGAGACAACGGTGCGTTCCAGTTTATTCGTTGCGCAACAAACGAACAGCCGGCGGTCAATCCTTTCCGTTGGAGACGTCGTTCAACGTGCTCTGCGCGACTTGCAGCTGTTGGTCCATTTGGAGGATGGCTTGCAGGTGCATCTGCAACCAGAAGAAGCGAGTATAAGCCATCGACCGGCGCCCACCTTCAACGTTCGATTCGACTCGGCCAGTCGCTCGTTCTCGTCCTTCATTTTCTCCTCCAACAGCTTCACTTCTTCCTCTTTGACGATTCGCTCCTGCTTCAGCTGCTTCTCCAGTTCGTCCACCTCAAAAGAGGATAGAAATGGGGCAGATCAACGGGCTCACTCGTTTGCTCAACTCCGCGTTCTTCGCCCGCTCGAGGTCACGGTCGAGGATCGCTTGCGACTGCTGCTGCTCGACGAGGATCGCCTTCCGGATGCCGTAACCGATGGAGGATTCGAGGAGCGACTGGTAGGAGAGGATCGACAGGTGGATTTCGTCCCGCACGCGCAACAGCAGAAGGCCCCGCTCGGCGCAGTTGATCGTCACCTGGCGGATCAACTCGTCTGAAATCCCCGGAGTTTCGTCTTGAGTTTGTTGGGAGTGAACAAACCGAACATCTCATCGTAAATCCGCCGTCGAATGGGGCAAATGCCGAAGGGTTTCGCGCGAGCGACCTTCAGCTCGTTCTCAAACTTTTGCTGAAGGCCGAGGATGTCGAAGCGGGTCGACGGGACCGTGGAGGCGCGCTCCAGCCAACTGCGCCCGTCGATCTCCCGTTTCCTGCAACGAAAGTGTTTGTTTGCTGCCACGTGTCTCCTCCGGCTCTCCCGCAACGATCCTCGAATTACGGTGAGCGTTGCGCAATTTCCCGTCCGGAAATTTTCGCAGGCTCGTCGTCGTTGGGCGGTCGGCCGCCCGCTCATTCCGCTTTCCGGGCGGCCGGTCGGGGCGGTCGCCGGCTTCTCCCTTTCCTCCTCGCTCTTCTTCTCACTGATCCCCCTGCTTGCAGCCACACATCGATCGACCCGAAGCAATGGCCGTCAGCGGAAAGAAGAACCTGCAGTCGAAGCAGGGCGGCAATCAGCAGTCGCGCTCCAACCGCGCGGGCCTCAACTTCCCGGTGGGCTGCCTGCACCGCATGCTGAAGAAGAACGTGAGTCCGACTTCTCGCCCTTCGCTCCAAACCGCCCGCTTGCAGAAGGTGGCCGAGCACATCAGCGGCGGCGCGCCCGTGTACATGGCGGCGGTCATGGAGTGAGTGGGCGCCCTTCCGCCCTCCCTTGCCGCTCGCTCGTTGCAGGTACCTGGCCGCCGAGCTGCTGGAGCTGGCCGGGAACGCGGCGCGCGACCACAAGAAGACCCGCGTGAATCCGCGCCATCTGAACCTCGCCAGTGAGTCCCCTCGCCCTCCTTCCGGTCCTCCACTCGCCGCCTTGCAGTCCGCGAAGACGAGGAGCTCACGAAGCTGCTCGCCGGCGTCACGATCCCCGAGGGCGGCGTCCTGCCGAACGTCCACGCGGCGCTCCTGCCCCAGAAGACGCACGGAACGACCACTGCGGCGGCCGCCGACGAGGAGGATTGAGCGGCGCGGCGAGCGAGTGGACGACCAAGTCGAGAGCTTCCTTCCCTCTTCCTTCTGTGTACGTGTGCTCCCGATTAAACCCTTCTGTTCCTTTGTTCTTTGTGGTTGTCTGAACAAATCGGTGCTCACCTCGGCGGCAAAATGCAGTCCATGATGGCGCGCAGTTGTTTCTCCGGCTCGATGGGCGGCAGCGAGCACGAGGCGATGCGCCGCAACTCCTCCACCGGGTTGGGACTCTCGTTGGCGCCCTCGTCGGCGGGTGCGGGCTCCGGATTGTTGTATTGGACGAGCGAAAGCCGCTCGCCGTGCGGCATCCGCGACTTGCGGCGCGGCAGGAGCGGCGCGGGCGGCAGCCGCAGCTCGGCGGCCGCCGACGGGCGCGGCGGCGTCAAGCGGAGCGATTCGACGGGCGCCGGCTCCACCGCTCGACCGTTCGCCTCGACGGGCGGCACGTGGGACGAGCGAACCGATGGGGGCGGCGGGGATTTCCGTTGGATTTGGTCGAACTGCGCGGAGGGTGGCGGGCGGTCGGCCGGCGGCGACCCGACGGGCATCTTCAGCGGGGTGGGCGGCTTCTGCGGCGGTGTCCCGGGAAGAGCGGGAGCCGCTCCAGCGGCAGGAGTGGGCGGCTTCGTGCCCGCCTTTGAGTCGGCTTGCGGCGGACTCGTGGGCGGCAGTTTGACGTCCTTCGCCGACCTGAAGCTTCCGATCAATCCCTTGCATTCAATCCTCGGCTTACCGCAACTGTTTCGGTGTGCCTTGGGCGGACGGAGCGGCCGTGGGCGCGGCCGACGGCTCGCCGGCCGCCGCCTCGATTTCGCCGAGCGGCAGCGGCGGGAGCGCGTCGATCTTCCCGCTCGCTTCATTCTTGGGCGGCGAGGTCGGCGGGCTTTTGGCCGACGCCGGAGCGACCGATCGGGGGGCGGACGGCGGCGTCGGCGGGACGGACGGCGGGGCCGACGGCTTCGCGCTCGCCGGAGCGGACGGCTTGGCGGACGGCTGTTGGGAGGCGGCCGATTGGGGCGCCCCCGGCGACGGCGGGACGCTCTTCTCGTCCGCAGTTGACATTCTCGATCAAACGAAGAGTTCGCGGAAGAAAGAAGCGGAAGGTTGGAGCAGAAAGGCTTGCCGTTTTTGCCCACTACTTCCTTCTAATGCCGAAAGCCGAGTGTTCACTCGACCGTGATCCCTCCTTCCTCCTTCCCACCATCAGGTTGCTATGGCCGAGAGTCGTGTGCACTCGAGCAAACACAAACGGTTTATTCAAATCTGCAGATCTTTGGTCGTCTCGATAAGCTGGAGCATCAGCGAGTGGTGGGCGGGATCCGCGAGCGCTCGCCACCCGTCCGTCCGAATGATTTTGCTTCGATTCAACGCGACGAACGAAATGCACTGCTGTTTGAGGAGCTCGGCGCCGTAGATGTCTGCGTGGACGAGGAGCTCGCAAACGTTCTCCACTTCGATGCGCCCGACCAGCGATTCCTGTGCGAGGTTCTGAAGGACCAAAGGAAGATAGAAGTGGGTAATGAGAGGGGAGAACTCGCCTTCACGCCCTCCACATCGTACTTGTTGCCCGCCTCGAGCAACGAGAGCGCCGTCTCGACGTCCAGCTCGCCGCTGATGCGGCCCGTGTACACGTACTCGAGGAGGCGGCGGATGACGTCCGCCGAGAAGTCGGCGATCTCCACCCGACCTTCGGTCGCCTCCTTCAGGCCGCACGTGAACATCGCTTTGAAGACGGACGAGCGGGCGGCGAGGACCGCACGGGAGATCTCCAACGAAGATTGAGGGATTTGAAGGCCGAACTCACGAAGAACTCCTCGCCGCCCACCGCGAGAACACCGTCTGAGAACTCGTGCTTTTCGTAGATTTGATGGAGATCGTCGATGAGCTGCGAGTAGTGCCGATAGCCCTCGATTTTTGTCGTGATGCCGTAGGGGAGCGGCGAGGAGAAGAAGGTGAGCTCGCAGCGAATGGTCGCCACTCCGTCCCGATGGAAGAACTCCTCGAATTCGGCGGGGTTTTCGACGACGAACGAGGCGAGAACGTCCGACTGCTCGGCTTCGGCGGCGCCCTCCTCCGGTGGCAGCAGCCGCTCGGGATTCACGTTGATATCTGAACGAAAAACGGTGGGAAGAAGGCGGAAGAACGAGACGGACCCGCACTGATCCGATGGTCGCCTTCGGCGCTTCGATCCAACAGAAACAGACGGGCGGTCATGAACTTGACGCTCGTTTCGGCCCGCTCGACCACTCGCAGTTGGAGCGTGAAGTCGCGCTCGCCGGGCCGCCGCTTGCAGGCGAGCTGAAAGGCGGGATCGGCGGGGCCGAGCGGGTGGAACGGGCTGGACTCCACCGCCTTGTAGTCCGCCTTCAGGAAGCGCGGGAACTGATCGATCGTCCAGATGATCGAAAAGGTGTCCGATGGAAGCCGCGTGCACGTGTAGGTGTCCGCTTCGAACAGAATTCCGTCCGCCATCGTTGCGGGGCGGTCAGTCGAGAGAAAGAAGTTGAATAGAATGGATTTCTTCCGAAGAACAAGAAAGAGCGGAGCGGACCGGCAGATGTGCCGTGCCGCCGGCGACCGCCCGCTGGCCGGCCGTCCGGAAAAGCAGCTGCTGTTTTTTGTTTTGCACGTGAAGTCGGGAGTTCAACTCGAAATACTCCGTTCTGCTTTCTGATTACTCCGTCAATTGAAGGCAATTGAAGACTTTTGTACTGTCCGTCTTCTGAAAGGTTCATCATTCTGCTCGCAAAACGGCTTGATGATCGCTTCGACGCCGCCCTGGCGTTCTTGAAGCGAATATTTGAGCGGAGGAGCGTCGTGGCATTCCGCCGCTGTCTGCGGCCTTCGGGCGAGTTTGCTCGTGATTCTCACCCTCCGCTTTGATCTAACAACCGGTTCAAGGCCACTTTCAACCGTTGGATTGGATCCTCGTTCATGTCGTGCCTTCACCGCCCCCAACTCATCTGATCGCTCAAATCTCGCTGCTTTCAGCTTCCTTCGCCCGTCCGCAATGGTCGAAGTGAATCCACAGCCGCCGGGGCTCCTCGACGAGCCGACCGTCGAGGTCGAAGCGGAGGATGCCGCCCGCATCGGCGAGAAACGAGCGACCAGCGAGGAAGCGGCGGCGGACGAGCCGCAAGTAAAACGACGGCGTGGCGACGACGTCGCGTGCGAGTCGTGCCAGCGGGCCGCCTCGAAGTACACGTGCCCAAAGTGTCGCTTCCGCTCGTGTTCGGTGGAGTGCGTGAAGGCGCACAAAGAGGAGCAGAAGGTTCGTTTATTTCTTCCCATTTCCTTCGCATTCTCTCCGTCGTTTAGTGCACGGGCGAAGCCCAACCGAAGCCGACGGGCGGCGCGTGGGCGCCCGTCCCCAAACTGTCCGCTTTCACCGTCACCCACTCGCTGGACGATCAGGAGTTCCTGCACGACGTCCGCGAGCGTTTCCACGCACAGCAGCCGGCCGGCGCGCCGCAGCGCCCGCCGCTCGAACAGAACGCGCCGGTCGGAGCGGCGCCGCAGCGAACGGACGACTTCCGCTTCTCCAAGACCACCGGCCTGTTGATCAAGAACGCCCGACAGCGACGAATTTGGCTGAAGGTTCAGGAGGAAGAAGGTTTGTCCGCTTCATCGCTTCTTTCTTGCATTGCTGCCCGCTGCTGTTTTAGACGTGGCCAAATCGCACTACGAGGGCTTCTCGGACACCGTCTTCTGGACCGTCCGGCTTCGTTTCGTCCAATCGGTGGGGGCGGACGGCCGCCCGGCCACTCTGCTCGTGGCGCCGCCGAAGGAAGCGGCCGTCGAGCGGAAGCTGCCCGGCCTGGACGTGTACCACTCCTCGGACGAGAGCGCGGCGGCCGAGTCGCCCGTCAAGCCGCTCGCCGGCGAGCAGAAGCCGGAGGACGTCGAAGAGGGCGAACTGGAGGACGAGGAGGAGCGAAAGGCGGCGCTCGACGACGACGACGAGCCGCAGCTTCAAATCGACAGCGGCGAGCCCGAAGAGGCGGAGGACGCGCCCGAAGTGGCGCCGGCGGCCGACGAGCCGATCGAATTGGCGCCCGCTCCGCCGGCGCGCGGCCCGCTGGAGTTGCGCAACGTGTTCGTGTACTCGGTGGACCAAATTCCGGAGACCCTCACCGTCCGCACGCTTCTTCGGCAGTTCGTGCGGCCGCGCGACTTCGGCCCGCTGGTTTCGCGCTCCGATTTGAACGTGGAGGCGTTGGCGCCCTTCTTGGCCTCGCCGGACGCCTACCTCCTCTACATGCCCGTCCGGGTGGGCGCCCAGACGAAATTCTACGAGGTGGACCGCGAGGCGAGCCTCCTCGCGAACCTCCGAAATCGCGTCGTCTGCGGCCACCCGGAGCTGATCGTCGCGCTCCCCGTCGACGCGTTCGACTTCGCCGCGCCCTCGGTCGACGAGCTGGAGCAGCTGAAGGTCGAGAATCAGGGCAACGAACCGCAGCAGCCGTCCTTCCATCACGTACGCTCTCTTCCGTCTTCCATTCGTTCATTCGCTCGTTTCGTTGCAGAATCGCGGACATCGCGGCCACTTCCCGAACGGGCGGGGCTTCCGAGGGCGTGGTGGCTTCCGCGGAGGCGGCGGCGGCTTTCACCCCAACGGCCACGCGGCGAATCGCCCGAACTTCGCGCCCAACTGGCAGCCCGCCGCCTACCGCCCGCCGCATCGCGGCGCCCCGTTCCACCCGCCGGCCGGCGGCTACGCCCAACGGCGCGGCGGCCACTTCCCGAATCAAAATCAACGCTTCTGAGCCGCTCGTTTGCTACGTTAGATCGCTCCAGATCCCTCCGAGTGCTCGCCTAAAGTCTCGCAGATTTCCGATTGTTTTGCTCGTTGTTGATTGTTGTGTTTCGTTTGTTTTGCTGTAATGAACACGAATTGAATTGATGCTTCGAACCGAGGGTTTATTCATGGCCAAACACAAATAGAAATCTGTTTTCGCCAATTAGAAGCTCCAATCCAACACACAGAAGGAATCACTGCTTCTTCGGGCGGTCCTCGACGGTCAAACGGACGGCGCCGTCGGCGTCCAGCGACTCGCGATTCAGCTGAACGACGACGAGGAGATCAAGGAGGAGTAGATGCAAGGAAGACTCACCAGCTTGTGGCTCCCGTCGCACAACGGCGGGAATTTCGAGTGTTTGCATTGGCACAACGCGTACCGCCCGCTGGTGTCCACTTCGAAGCGGATCGGCCGCAACGAGCGGCCCTCCTCCTTGTGCGAGCCGTCGCAGAAGGGCTGCAAACCACGAATAAAGCGAAGGAGAGGTGGGAACTCACTTGTTTCGACGAGTACCCGCAGGAGCAATAGAAATACGTTCGGCCCGCCTCCAAGTCCAGCCGCGCCGGCCCGCTGGCGGCTTTGTGGCCCACGGACGGCGTGGGCGGGTTCTTGATCACGACGTTCTTGATCCCGAGCGAACGGATCGCTTGAATCTGAACAAGAGGAAGAAATGGAAGAAATGAGGGGAGACGAACCCGATTGACGGCCGCGGCCGACGGCGAGCTCAAACGACCGAACATCCTCGCTCTCGTGACTGGAATGCACTTAAATGATTGGAATAAATCAACGGTTTGTTGCCTCCCATCACAAACAAACAAACAAACAAGCGCAGTGGGGATCAAAGGGAACGTTTCGCCAACTGCGAACCGCTCGAATCTTCTCGCCGAGAACTTCTGGGCGGCTTCTTTCGCGCGTTCTGATCGTGAGTAGAGAGCAATTGGGATTGATGGGCGAAAGGAAGGATTGATGGGCGAGGGAAGGTTTGGTTCCAACTTCGGCCACCGATTCGTTTGAGCGGGATTCCAACAGCCGCCTGTGTTCACTCATCCTTGCAAACGCGAACCCAATCCGGCTACGCTTTGCTTCAGCGGAGGCAGTCGTTCAAGATCCATTCCTTGCTTTTTCCAACCTCGATTTCCGCCCCCTCCGACCACATCCTCGTTCATCCGTCCGCTTCGACTTGCAGCCAGCCGAAAGTGTGCGGGATCGCCGATTGAAAGCCGCCCGCAAAGCCCCGCCTTCTCCCCACAAGCCACTTTGCTCGTTTGTATTTAAGACGAAGTGGAGAAGAAATAAACAAGCCGCAAGACGGGACGTTGGACGTCTGCTCGTGGTCTCGCCGGTAGAGAGAACGAAGTGTTGGGGCCGAGGGAAGGAAGTTCCGAAAGAAATCAAACGAGTCTTGAGTTCGCTTGGAGTCGAATTCTAAATAAGGCGAGCGAAGCGGAGCGGTTCGCCAAAAGGCGCCAAAAACGCGTCCAAATTTCCGCTCCGCTCGCCGCTCCTCCGCCGGCCACTCGCCGCCCATTTCGACATTCGTTCGCGTTCGGCGGAGAGACTGCGGTTCGCGTGATTCCAGAGGTTTCCGACGAGTAATTCGAGGATTTCTTTGATCAGTTCGAGTTTCTACTGCATTTGCTCGTGTCTGTTGCATTTCTTGCAGGAATTCCATTGAAATTCTTGCAGTTTGCGTCACTTTTGTTCCGTTTGCAGGGTTCGTTGCCTGCGCGCACGCGAAATGATGCCCACAACGTCGATAGCGGGCGCGACGGCCGCCACGCGCCGTTCCATCCGCTTCGTGTTCGTCCACGTTCCGGAGATGGCGTTCAATCGCTACGAGCGAGCGGCGATCGTCGCTCAGTTCCGCGCCTTCAACGTGAGTTCTCCATACTCTTCTCCTTGGTTTCCACCCACTCACTTGCAGATCCTCCAAACGGCGGAGTTCCGGCCGGCGTTCCGCACCGACGCCCAGCTGTTGGCGAAGCAACGGTCGCCGGTGGAGTGCATCTACGTGCTGCCCGCCTTCTGCGGCGTCGTCTACGATCACCTGCTCACGTTGAAGAGTCGGCAAGTGTCCTCCGGCTTTCTCCGATCATTCCTCGTCGTTCCCGTTGCAGGATCATCAGCCCGCTGGTCGTGATTCAAGTCAACGAGTTCGCCTGCGCATTCCCCGTCAGCCTCCAGCCGCTGTGGTCGCTCTCGCTGGACGGCAAAGTGCTCACGACCATTGGCTTCGGGACCGACGACAAGGTGCGTTCTCTTAATTGATTTCCTTCGTGATTCTTCCGTTGGTTGCAGGGCGAAATCGAGCGGCAGGTGGTGCGGCAGGGCGGCTTGTTCCGGCCGACGATCACCGCCGAAGTCAATTGGATCGTGGCGGTGGATTCGGTCACTTCGCTCTCGCAACTACGAGTGAGTTCCGCCTTCTTCGCGTTCATTTCTTTCGGTTGTTCCCGCTTGCAGGTGGCCCAAAACCAGAACATCCAGCTGGTGAACCGCGAGTGGCTGGAGTGGATCGAGCGGGAGTCCAACGAGTTCCTGCACCAGCGGGCCCACTTCTTCGAGCCGGAGTGGCTGCTGGAGTACGAAATTCGTCCGTGCTCGCCGCCCTACCTCAGCCAACACCACGTGCACGTGGAGACGCAAACCCGCACCGGCAACGCGATCATTTGGGACGACCGGTGAGTTCGGAGGCGGAATTTTCCCGTCAATCGATCGCTTGCAGGCCGATCGGCTCGTCGGGCGCCTCGCAGTTCCCGGTCGGCAGTGTGCGCATGGAGGGCTACACGCAAATGGACGGCCCGAACGTGCGCTACGTGTCCGACGACGACGAGGACTACCTGGACGACGAGGAGCGCGCCCTCGTGGAGCGCTGGAAGCGGCAGACAATCGCCGAGCAGGAGACGGAGCGACGCGCCCCGACCACCACCACGTCCCACTTCGATCCGTTCGCGATGGGCGCCACCGGCCAGCGGACGGGCGTCGTTTCGGAGGCGACGACCAACGAGCGAACGCGCGCCCGCCGCTCCAAACCGCCGCCGCCGCTCGTGGAGCAGCGCGAGGAGGGCGAGCTGGAGGACTCGGAGCGGCCGAATGCGCTGGACGACGCGCTGAACTCGGCCGCCGGCTTCCGCGGCTTTTCCGCCTCGACGCTCACGCCGCCGAACGCCGCCGGCTGGTCGTCGCGCTTCCCCAACGGCCAATCGCACGCCACCACCGCCGCCTCCGCCCTCACGAATCAATCGGAGGCCGAAGCGGACGACGGTGGCCAAACGAAGTCGATCGTCGTCACGAACTCGACGCAGCGGACGCAACAAGCGGCCGCGCCCGTGTTCGCCGTCCCGCCGGAGCCCCGCTCGGCGCCGAGCACTCGCAGTCGGAGCACCACGTCCGTGCACACCGCCCGCACGGTCGAGCCGCCGCCCACTCCCGCGGCCGCCCTCTCGCCGGTCGGCGCACCCGTCGCCACCGCCGTCCCGCCGTCGGCCATCCCGTCCGCGCCCGCTCGAGTCGCGCCTCCAGCTCCCGCTCCAGCACCCACTCCAGCGGCCGTCCTTTCGCCAGTGGTGCCCCAGCCGGTCGTTCGCCAAGCCGCTCCGCCGGCCGCTCGTCCCGTGGCCCCGTCGCTCATTCGTCAAGCGGTTCAGCCGACCGCTCCGCCCGCTGCTCCGCCGCCTGTTCGGCAGCTGATCTTCCGCTCGCCGGTCGGTCCGCCCGCTCCGCAAGAGGAGCCGACCGGCTGGCACATGGCGACGCCGAATCCCGCGCCGCCCGCTGGGGAGCCGCCGGCCGACGAGCACAATCGATCCCACGACTCGCTCTCCGACTTCGTCGTCCCCGACGAGCAGTGGGCCATTTGGGCGCAGGAGTTCGAGGAGTCGCGCCGGCGCCGAGGGCTTAGCACCACGAGGAACACGGTGAGCTCCGCTTCCGCTTCTTCCGTTTGATTTCGTTCGTTCGACTTGCAGAACAACGTCACTTCGGCGAACACGACGGCGGCGACGCCGGCGCGGGCCAACGGTCTCGTTCGGCCGCCGCCGCCGGCCGCCGCCCAACGTCAAGTGGCGCCGCCGAACGCCGGCCTCGTGCAACAGTCGCCGGGCGGCTCGCAACGCCGCCGGCTGGGCATTGGGAAGCGCATGCTGCCGCTCGGCGCTCAGCCGCCGAACGGGGACGACGAAGCCGAACGGAAGCGCCGCAAGTCGGGCGTCGCGGGCGCCTTCCGCTCGCCCTCGCCGGTCGTCGGCGCCGCGCAGGAACTCCGCCGACAGCCCGTGCCGCCCGCCCGACGGCCCAACCCCGGCGAGCCGGTCTTCATGATGGGGCAGTTGGAGTTGGCCGTGAGTTCTCTTCCGTCTTCTTCCCCACCCATTACTCCCGCGTGTTCAGATGAAGACCACACTCCGCCGCAAGCTCAACAACGCGCCCATTCGCTCGTCGGTGGTCGACGAGTACGAGCCCGCGGTGACGCACGTGATCACGCGCAAACTGGTCCGTTCGGAGAAGCTCCTGTGCGCGATCGCGACCGGCAAGTTCGTGCTGGTCAACGAGTACGTGCACGACTCGGTGGCGACCCGATCGTGGATGAAGGTGAGCTCAAGCCGGGGGATGTTAACTTCTTTCTCGTGCGTTCAGGAAGACGCCTACGAGTTCGGCAATCCCCGCTTCGGCTACGCGGAGAACTGCGCGTTGGACGCGGACGAGCGCAAAGTTGCGGCCGCCTGCTTCAAGTGGCGCAAGAAGAAGGCGGAACGCGTGAGTTCTCTTTGATTGATTCGATCATGCGTGCTTGGATTTCAGCCGGAATTCGTGGGCGCCTTCCAGGACTGGAACATCCTCTTGTACATGAAGAAGCCGCAAAAGAAGGAGGTCTTTCGGCGGCTAATCGAAGCCGGCGGCGGTCGGGTGACGTTCCGGTTCGTTCCGCTCACTTCCGCACCGCTTTCAATCGCTTCGGGCTTTCAGCGAGGACGTGGGTGAGATGCCCCGCTTCGCCGAGTACACGGCCGCCTTCGCGCAGGACTCGGACCAGCGGGTCACCACCTTTGTGAGTGTTCCACCGGCTTCTTTTGTCCACTCACTCGCTCGTTCGTTTGCAGGAGGTCAAGTCGATGATCACCGCGGCCATTCGGTGCTACCGCGTCGAGTACATCGGGCAGTACCTGCTGGAGGACGGGTCCAAGCTGAAGAACGAGGAAGTCTACAACCCCGTGTTCCTGAGCAACATCCACGACGCGAACCTCGGCGCCTCCTTGCAGCCGTCCTCCTGATTGCTCCCGCTCCCGGTCCTCCTCGCCTCTCCGTAGTTCAACTCGGGTCTTTCCGCTCCCGTTCTTCGTGCGTGTGTTGTGTGTGATCGATGGAGGAGATCTCTCTTGTGTGTATTTGTACGTAGTCGTTGTTGGTTGGTTGTAGGTTGTTGTTGTGTATGTGCGTCCATTAATCAAAAAGTTGTGTTCGTTGCGGGTTGTTCGCTCTTGCTTCCGCTCGGAATACGCACGAATAAAACCGAGTACCTCGCGCATCGAATCGTCGGCTTTCGGTCGTGAATTCGGCAGCTCTCCGTTCCGCTCCGCTTCTTGCTCCGTTCACTCCAACCTTTCTTCCTTGTTTGTTCCGAAGGAATGAACGTCGAGCAGGAGCGCGAAGTGGAGGAGTCGCCGTTGGCGTGCGGCTCGAACTACCGCCCGTCTGTGTGGTCCACGCCCGTCATGTCCCAAGCGTTCCACGAGACGCTCGTCTACCGGCCGAGCGAACGGCAGCGCGCCGCGACGACGGACGATCGTTTCTGCGACCAGCTGCTGTTGGTCTTGGGATTGCGGAAGGTTCGTCTTCCACTCGTTTCTTCGATCGATTGCTCGTGGATTGCAGGACGGCGAGAAGGCGGAAAGCGGGGCGTAAAGCCGAGGAGCCCCGTGGAGCCGAAGGCCGACGGTTGCAAACGATTGGGTGATGTGAACGGGTGCTTTCTTGTGGATTGGACGGAGAATAAACACGATTATTTTGAAAGGAGCTCAACGAAGTGATCAGTGAAATGCTGTCGTTTGCAGTGGAAATCCGTGAGTGTGTTGAAAGGAGAATAGCTTACAATCGCTTCCGCTCCTCAACTTTCGCTTGCACCCGCGCGTGCACCCGAAAGCACTTGGCCAACAGCAAAGCGGCCGCCGAGCATCGCGCAGAGCATCCGCTCGGGACGTCGGCCGCCTGCAAGCGGGTGTTTTCGACGGGCTGCGGGGTCGCCGCGTTTCCCGCCTTTCCGCCCGCCCGCCCGCCCGCCGGTTCACGTGCAGCCGGCGGGCGGCCGTTCGGGATCGCCGGGCGGCTTGTTTACGCCAAAAAAATCGCTCCGTTTCGCGACCATTCGGCGGGGCGAGAAGGCGCACGGACGGACGTTTGCGGGCGATTCGGCCGCCGCTTCCGCTCGCTCGCCGTCGATCACGCCCGCCCCACCGAATGGACGTCCCCCGGGTTCATCAATTACGAGGAACCGTTTTTTGCCGTCCGCTCCTCGCCGCCGCCGCCGCCGTTCGCCCGCTCGCTCGCTTGCTCGCTTTCGATCGAACACGAGTGCTCGCTGGAGTTGGAAGGCGAAGATCGAGCGCTTCTTCATTTGATCGTTGAAATTCTTCGGGTGATGTTCTTTCGACATTGTTTTGATTCATTTGTACGTTCCCTTGTGATTTACAGGCTTGTTTGCAGCGTAAGGAATTCCTTCGCTTCACATCTGTGCAAGCAATTTGTTTTTACTCGCCGATTTCGAACGTATTGACGAGTTTCTTACCGAACCTCTCGATTTGCTCGAATTCCCCGATAATCGAACAACTCCCGTCATTCCGTGATCGATCGTTCCGCTTCCTGCTTGTGCTGGGGGCGGAAACGAACGCCGTTCGCCTTCGCGAAGTCCAAAGTACGCCCTTCTTTCTGATCGTGACTTCCGGTTGCCGTTTGTTCTGCTTCGAGCTGCTTGTCGCTTTCGTTTGCAGCCCTCCAACACCTTCCTCTCGTTTCGTTTCGCTTACACGAAGCTTGCCGCTGGTTGAGTGGTGGATTGCCGAAAGCCAGGAGTTAAGCCGCCGCTTTCGGCCCGTCGATTCGCGTCGCTAATCCACCACCGCGTACCCTCTCGGACGGGAATCCTCATTGGTGGCCGGCGGAATCATTCGGCGGTCCGCTCGTCTCTTCCGTCCATCGATGTCTCGTGCTCTCGTGTTGCGAATTCGATCGTTTGGCCGCCGTCTGGCGATCACGATCGGCCGACGATGCAGCTTGTTTTCGGCGGACGGGCGGTCAATTTTGGGCCACGCGGTCGGCCTTCGAATCGTTCTATTCTAAACGTACTCCTATTTCCTTCTGCTTGGGGATTTGTGGCCCATAGCGTGTCTTTCCTGCCCGCTATTGCTTACAGACGTTCGTCCGTGAGATTCCCACGACTATTTGAGGAACCAACGAACTTCCGCTCGCTGCTTCGAATTCACTTCCTCTTCCGTCAATTTCCGTCCAATTCGCAAACATTCCCGCCTTATCATCGCTTGTTTTCCACCTGAACTGAGCGAAAGAAACCCCCGATTTGGTCGCACGATTCAGCGAGCGGTTTCTCGCGAACGGGCGGCTGACACACGACTTCTTTCCGCTTTTGGATCGGAAGTGTTTCATTCCTCACGTTGAGTCGAACGTCATCACCGGCGGGCATTCCCTCGGATTTGTAGCGGGCGTTCCGCAAAGGAGACAGCCGGTCGTCTAGGCGCCCCTCTTCTTCCCACTGCTGCGTTCTCTCTGTAAAAGAATTGCTCGATTGAGCAGCGCTCCCTGCAGCCGCTCTTTTGCAAGCTTTTCGAAGGCCAAGAAACGCCCCAGGTTGCTTCCCAGAACACCCGCATTCCCTCAATCCTTCCGCTAATTACGGGCGTCTAATAGGCGGCGATGAGCGGCCGCACGAATCGGCTTCCCGGTTGCTCGCCGACGGATTCCTCGGCGGGCCGACCGGCCGAATTAAAAAGTCGACCGGTCAGCGGCGTCCGCGAGCCGACGGGAAGCCGAAGAAGACGGCGGCGGAGGCCGTAATTGAATGCCGCCACTCACTCGAACATTGGCCCCTCTTCTTCGCCTTCTTCCCGCACGTGCTCCGAATGAGTGGAAGTGGCGTCTTTATTTCGCCCACCGTTCGGCCGTCCGCCAATCATTTCACCTTCTTTTGCGTGTTGAAAGGCGTGAATTGTCCGCAATTCCCGTTTGTTCTCCTTTGTGATAAGCTCTTCGTGTTCCCCGTGCCCGCTCGTTCGCAAAACCCCGTTCATCCCTTCGTTTCAGCCCATCATCGTTTATTTCGTTTATTTAACGCATCAATGGCCGTCCATTCGGCAAAGGATTGATTCCACCACTCGGCGAACACGAGAGCAGGCGCCATGAGCAAACTCGCCTACCTGCAGGACCCGAACCCGTTGGCGTCGGAGCGGACGCCGGAGGTCGTCTTCAACAATGCGTTTCCGGGCCGCGACATGGAGGAGGAGCACGTGATCAAGGCGCCGGGCAGCTTCGGCTTGTACCCGCTCAACGAGGTCCGTTCTCCACTTCTTTCCCTTTTGTTTGATCGCTCGAATTGCAGAAGAAGAACCGCTTTCGGCCGTGCATCATCGTGCTCCGCAACTGCCTCTGCGAGCTGCACAAGTCGACGAAGGACGTGAACATGTGCCGCCCGGCCAAGCACCTCATCGACCTGCGGCTCGTCTTCAACGTTTGCATCATTGTGAATCCCCTCGGAATGGATTGGTTGAATGAACGCGGGCATTGCAGAAGGAGACGATCGAAGTGAAGGACACCTGCCTGTGCGTGATGACCCCCACGGAAACCTACTACATGGCCGTGGACAAGGAGCAAACGGAGCTCGAATCCTTCTACGAGGAGTTCCTGCAGCGGTCGCGGAAGGCGCGCAGCGATTTGTTGATGCGGCCCGTCTTCAAGGACGAGTACTTCGAAGTGAGTTCCCCTTCCATCCCTTCTGTTTGAAGCCTCGACCCGTAGGCTTCGTGGGACGTGTTGGTGTGCACGAAGCCGAAGCTGCGCAAGAACTACACGCAGGCGGAGGTCTTCGAGGATCTGCTGGACAAACACCGCGAACTCGAAGGTCGCCGGCGGCTGTGCGTGCGCAACGCTTCGCTCGTGTTCTTCAAGATGGAAATCCAGCCGTCGCGCGACTCCGAGGCGCCGTACAGTCGCGAGTGTTTCTTCGATTTTCCCGTGAGTTCCCCTTTCTTTCTCCTCCTTTCATTTCTTTCGTGTAGATCAACGTGATTTCTCGCTACGGCAAGCAGGAGCGCTACTTCTTCCTGCAAATCGGCCGGTGCGCCGAGTACGGGCAGGGCGAAATCTGGATGGTGTGCGAGAACGGATCGACCGCCAAGTACATGCACGAACGCATCGACGAGATCAATCAGCGCGAGTCGGACCGCCGCAAAGAGAAGGGAATCAAGCTGACGTTGTTCGTTTCTCTTCCTTCTTTCCATTTGAATCCCCCTCGTTGATTGCAGCCCGGGAATCTCGCAGCGGGTGATGAAAAGCCGGGCGCATCGCGAACGTGCGCACACGCACCACGAAGCGGACCTCGAGGCTTAACGGGCGGCGTTCCGCAAGCAGCAGGAGAAGCAGCAGCAGAAGAACGAGACGCTCACCGAAGAGGCCGAAGGAGCGGCCGACGGCAAGGAGAACTCGGCGGCGGGCGATCAGCCGGCGGCCGACGAGGAGGCGCGTCGCGCGGACGAGGCGGCCGGCGACAAGAAGAAGTGAGTTCAATCCTCCGATCTTTCCAATCACTCATGTGTTTGCAGGGAGGAGAAGAAGAAAGGCGGCCTGTTCGGCAGCAAGAAGCCGAAGGAGCGGGACGAAAAGGCGGCGACTCCGCCGAAACGCTCGGGACTCGCTGGTTTGTTTCGTTTCGCGAAGCTGGGCGGCGGCGACAAGTCGGCCGAAGCGAAGAGCAAGCCGACGGCCGCCGCCTCGACGCTCGCGCCGGCGGTTCGGCGCCCCGTGGCCGAGAATCCCGACTATCACCCGCACGAGCCGCCCTACCCGGTGAATTTCACGCGACATCAACCCGAGGACTACGTGGCGTACGACCACAAAAAGGATTCGCGCAAGTCGAGTGCCCAACCCACGACTCATCGTCGTGAGTTCTCCCCGTTGATCGGATGATTGATCGACCGAATGGATTGCAGAGATCTCCGTTCAATCCAACCGTGAAGCTCGCCGCGTTGTGCCCGTGCCGAAGGACTACGTCCAAATGGAAACCACACCCGAGAAGCCGGAGAAGACGCAAAGTGGGTCCTCCATTCTCTTCTTTCTATTGATTGGTTGCAGAGTACGTGTTCCCGCTGCAAGAGGTGCGCTCGTACGTGTACGATTCGAACGATTCGTGCAACTCGCCGATGGCTCGCTCGGCCACCAACTCGACGGCGTCGACGAGCTACGCGCAGCCCGCACACGACCAGCAGTCGGCCGACGCGTCGTACACGTTCTTCGCGGCGAACAGTCCGCTCGACGAGCAGAAGCACAAGCGGCAGCATTCGGGCGAGAGCTCCGCGATGCGGCCCTCAACGTCGGGGCTGAACGCCAGCGGCGGTCGGACGTACTCGCTGGGCTCTCGGCCCACGCCGCGCGGCATGGACCTCCGGATGGCGGCGTCCACGGCGGCGGCGACGGCGGCCGCGTCGGCGAGCGGCTCGCTGAACACCGTCGGCTCGATCGCCGAAGAGGACGCGGGCGAAATGGAGGCGGAGAAGTCGCAATCGGCGCGTGAACCACGCGCGAAACACACGACCTTCGCGCGAGCGGCCGAGTCGCCGAGCGGAGGCGGCGGCGCCGGTCAGGCGTCCAACCGCTCCACTCCGGAGATCACCGTGACGCGCGACGGCGACGAGCGCCGGGAGCCGAAGGAGGCGGACGAGCGGAGGAGCGAGAAGGACGAAGCCGGCCGCAAGGAGAGCGAGGACGCGGAAGAGCGGGCGCGCGAGCTGGGCGATCGCCCCACCGAGTTGATCGAAATCCGCGGCCGCACGCACTCGTTGGGTTCTCGTTCGTGGTTCGTCCACCTCCTTTGTTCTTTTCATCGATTCGTTGCTTCAGGATCAAAGGCGCCACCCAGAAGCTGGTCGGCGGCCACAAGCGGCACAAAGAAGCGCCCCCGACGGCCACCCACTCGCACGCCGCCGCCGTCGCGACGTCTCCACGAACTCCAGCGGTCGTTGCGGCGGTCGCCGCCTCCGCACCGCCCTCGACCGCCGGCTCGGAGCATTCGGTGCTCGAGGGGCGTGGCCGCGCGGACTCCCAATCGTCCGCAAACTCGCAGTGTTACGTGAACGCGCGCCGCAACACGAACCGCTCGTTGGCGTCCTCCGGGCCGCCCATCGAAGACGACGATCTCATGGAAATCGACTTCGGTTCGTCCTTTTCGTTCTTTTCGCTTGATTGCTCGTCGTTTGCAGAAGCCAAGAGCAAGACGGACAGTCCGCTGAATCGAAGCCGCAACTCGTCGCTCGGAATCCAAATGCCCGAGCCGATGCGCACGGCGTTGGACAAGGCGCTCAGCAAACACAAGAACCACGGCGCCGAAGCGAAGGAGAAGGTCTCCGGTCGGGTGTACGCCGAGAACGGGATGGAGCATCGACAGGTGGGCTTTCGGAAGGAATTCCATTGATCAATTCGAGGTTGTTTCCAGTTCACGACGTTTCTCGGCTCGTTGAGCGACTCCGAGCTGGCGACCAACGACGCGGGGCGCGTGATCGACGAGTTGTACCCCCGCCGGAAGCCCAAATCCGCCCGCGACGCCGAAACCCAACGCTTCCGCGACGTCGTGGCGTCGGCGCCGCAGCAGAAGGCCGCGCGGACGAGCGCCACGCGGCGGAGTCGCGACGCGCCGAAGGCGACGCCCGCGGACGCCCGACATCGCCGTCATCACCACACGAAGGCCGCCCCAACGACGACAGCAGCCGCCCAGGACGAGAGCACCAGCGACTACGTGGAGATCGCCCCCAAACAGCCGGCCGACCGCAATCGAATTCACGCCCAATCGACGTCGCCCGCACGCGCCCACTCGTCGTCGCCGAAGGCGCGCCGCTCCACCGGCGGCGGTACGAGCCGCTCGACCGCAGCGGCCGAAGACGCGCGCCCGGCGAAACCGCAGCGTCGTCGTCCGAAGCGCGACTCCGAGTCGCCCGAACTGCCCGTCCTCGTCGGGATGCCCCGCAAAAAGGACTCCACCGGCTCGTTGGAGCGCTTCGAGCGCGGCGAGGGGATGGTCGTCGTGTGCGACGAGCCGCTCCCCGACTCCCTGATGGCCCAAAACCTCACCTTTCGGCCCACGTCGAAGTCGATCGGCAGCCGCGCGGGCGCCGGCCGGCATCGAAATCGCGCCGCGACGGGCGTCGGCGTGCGCGGCGACGAGGAGCACGCCGCCGTGGCTCGGCTCAAACATTCCGGTTGGTTTCTTTCCGTTGAGTGCCGAGTGGGGGGAGTGCGTGTGAACGAGTGGGGGAGTGACCGAAACGAGTGAACGTCTCGTGCAAAGTGCTCTGTGGAATTCAATTGAGATTCGAATCATTTCCTTCTTCGGTGTGGTTAGAGCGTCTCTTTCCGCTTTGTTGAACACGTGTGTTGGTTTGTTTCTTCTGCAACGGGAGTGAGTTGCTTGTGGTGGCGGGTCTTTCGGATGTTTCGAGTCCAATGGGAGCAGTCGATCGTTTGTGTGCACTGTCCACGGGTTTCTTTTGGTGAAGTGTGTGCGTGATGGGCAATTGGGGCAGATTTCGGCTCTTTCTTCCGTCTAACGCACCTTCACTTGCATTTCAGCTCAAACGTGATCGTCCGTCCGTCTTTCGTGCCGCCCCTTGATGCTCACCGCCGTTCTTTCCTTGCGCCCCCGTTCGACTCTTGTGCTTCGGTTCTCTTGAGAATAAACAGCCGATTGATTGGTTCCGTTCGGTTCTTCTCCGTCGTCTTTCCGTCCTTCCGGCTTTAACTCACGTCCCACCCACCCACCCACTTTTTTCCGTTCGATTCGGATTGGTGAAGGCGCCGCCCGGATTTTGGTGGACGGGAGCAAAAGGCGAGCGAAAGAAGTAAGAAGGCGAATGAACGATGGGGATGATTGAGAGGAAGAATCCCACTGCATCCCACCTCGCACGAACTATCGTTTGCTTGCTTTCAGCCGACGAGAACGCCGTTCGCAAGCGCTCGGCCGCCGCGCGCCTGGAGCGCCAGCACAAGCACTCGACCTCGTTGTACGCCGAAGAGCCGACCGTTGCGGTGCGCTCGCCGCCGTGCGCTCGCGCGAACTCGCCGTCCGCCGCGTCCGTCTACTCGGCGCGGCACCTGCGCTCGCCGTCGCCGCAGTTCGGGCTGCCGGCTGCCAAACCGGCGTGTTGCTGCGCGGCGGCCGGCCGCCGACCGCGCACGTCGTTCATCTCCGCTTCCGAATCGACGACGTCGATCGGCCGACGGGGCGGACCGCCGAAGACGTCGGTCGGGGGCGCCTCGACGGCGTCCCGCAAATCCTCGACGACATCCGGCCGGCTGGTCGCCAAACGCTCCGCCGGCTACGCGACCTCGTCGATGGGCGTCGGCGGCGCGCAGCGCAAAACGTCGGCCGCGTTGTCGGTCCGGTCGCGGCTCGGCTCGACGGCCGCCGGCCACGCCGCCCGACCGCCCGCCTGCTCGTCCGCGAAAAACTCGTCGACGTCCACCGGAGGCGCTGCGCGCGCGGCGGCCGCCGTTCACTACGCTTCGGCTTCGGCGCACGCATCGCCGCAACTTCGCTCCCGCTCGCACCACCACTCGCATTCAGTGTCGCCGCGCGTGAAACGGAAGGAGGACTACGTGCCCGTGGAGAACTACTCGGATGCCACCCACTCGATGTCGATCGTTGCCGCCATTGCCGCTTCGGTCGCATCGCCCGCGATGTCCGCCGCGTCGTCGCCGTCGACGGCGCGCCGCAAGGTCGCCGCGCCGCTCGTTCAGCCGCCGCTCTTCTTCCAAATGGACGCGTGAGTTCTCCGTTGTCCATTTATTCGTTCACTTCTCGTGTGTTCAGGATGGAAGCCGCCCGCAAAACCTCCCACCATCGGCACCTCCACCAGCAGCATTCGAGCGGCGGCCGCTCCCGCAAGAACTCCCACTCGAGTCGACACGGCGGCGGCGGCCTGCGGAAGTGCCACAAGCTCAAGGTTCGTTCTCCTTTAGTCTGTTGCATTGCGTTGCTTGCAGTACCACCGCTCCAAACACCAACAGCCGATCATCGCGGGCGGGAACTCGACGGTCGACTACGTCGAGGTCCACGTGCCGTCCAGCCAGTTCGACCACAAAGGCGGCCGCTCAAACAAGGGACGGCGGCTGCGCAGGGAGCCGACCGAAGAGGAGGAGTTCGGCGGACGAGCGGACTTCTCCGAAGACGAGTGGTCGTCCGAGAGCGACGACGAGTGATCTCTTCCCTTTTCTATCGATCTATTGCTCCAGTTTCTTCTGTTTTCTCGTTTGTCCGACCTGCCGCATATCTCCGGTGACTCCCGCACGTGTTCAATTCTGCAGGAAATAAACGAAACATCAATCAAGCACGCTCATTTGGTCCAATCGAAGGTACACGGGGGACCTCCGCCTATTTCTTTCATTCGGAGAGAACGGAGAGCATTCTTTTGATCAGCAGGCATGATGTTCGTTTGATCCCTCGGCGATGTCCACGACGATGACCACCGGCCAACGCGTTCTGTCCATCTGGTTCGTCGTGTTGGTCGTTCTGATTTTCCTCGTCGTCTACCTGGTTCGTTCCCTTCCACCTCCTTTTACGATTGATTCCTCGAGTTCAGGAAGGCGGGCTGAACGGCGAGCCGGTGGTCTTCTTCGGCCTCCTGTGGATCCTCGACCTCGTGCTGTTGGGGACGGTCGTTCTGCGATGTGCTCGCAGCTACAACGTGATGGGGATCGCGGACGAGAGCAGCGTGCTCGGGATGGAGTTGACGAAGATGAGCCTCGGATCCGCGGCCTTCGCCAGTGGTGAGTCGCCCGCTTCTTCTTTCGAGTGACCGTCGCCTTGCAGGAGTGATTGTCTCGAAGTTCGCGTTCGAAGTGGCGCTCTGCGTTCAACTGCGCAGCCAATCGCTGAGCATCTTCTGGATCGTCGGGCCGCTCTGGTGCTTCCTCGGCCTTGTGTCCGCGTGGTTGGGCCGCAAAGTGGTGGCCGTGCATCAGCAGAAACGGAAGTGATCTCCTCGCTCGATCAACGGGTTTATTTTTTGCATTCCTCGAATAAATACGGTAGATACTTGATGAGTACGACGGTTACTTGATCTTCTCGTCCCGCTCGGCGTCCGCCTGGATTTTCTCGCGGATGTGCGGCCAGTCGACCTCGACGCTGGCGAGTTGCTTGAGGAAACGCGCGTCCTCCTCGCGCCTTCCCGTTTGCTCGAGGAAGCGGCCGCGGAAGCCGAGCACCGTGTCCACGTGCATTCGGTGCTTCACGGCGAGGTCCAGTGCTCTGCAGCGAACCGAAAAGAGTGAATGAAAAGAAGAGAGAGGACTTACTTGTCGAAGCGGAACATCTCGATGTTCAGCATTCTAAACCCACGGAAAGATCAAAGGAACCTGCGGGGACTCACATGGCGCGGAAGATGCGACCGCTCTTCGCCAAATTCGTCTCCGCTTCGCGAATGTTGCCGTTGAAGAGCGACATGTGGGCGGCTTTCATTTCGGGCTTCGATTCGTCGCGGATTTCGTTCAGAAACCAAACTTTCTCGACCTGAACCCGAGGGATCAACAAGGGAAACACTCCGTTGCGAAACGCACGTCCAAGAGCTCCCCATAGGCGATCTCCGCAATGTTGTAGTTGTTTTGCATGGCGGCCATGCCGGCCAGCGTTGCCCACGTGTAGTCTTCTTTGAGGGTGCGGCACAGGCGGAGTGCGCGATCCCAATGGTTGTCGCCCACGGCGCGGATCAAGCCGGTAAGGAAGGGCGGCGCGTAGCTGAGGATCATGCACCCATCCGACCGGCGCACCGCCACCCCGTTTCCGATGAAGCTGCACGAGATTTTGGGTGAGATGAGAGCGGTGGAAACGAACCCAATGATGAACGAGCTCTTGCCCATGTCCCCCGAGTCCAAGTCGATGATCACTTTGGGCAGGAGATCGCGGTCGGTGAACACAACGGTCGGGAGCGCCCAAACGATCACCTTTCGTTCGCGGAAGGCGGCCAGCATGTTCGTGTTGTTGTTGAAGTGGATGTTGCTGATCATTGCTCCTGCAAGCAGCGAAGGAGTAAGAGTGAATGCAGCGAGAAGAGTACCGATCTTCTCGCACCGCCGCATCGCCCCGTACGTGTTGATCAGCCCGATGAAACACTCGCCGTTGATGTCGACGAAGGCGATTCGTCGCTCGGCCAGCGGACCGCACTGATTGATCGCCACTTCTACGATGTCCACCTGCAACAAGCGAGTGGGTGGAAGGAAGCGAATAACGCACCCCGTGGACCAGTCGGCCATCTCCGGCCACCTTGCCGGTCTTCGTTTCGTACAAGTCGAGGGTGTTGTGTTGTTGCCGGTCTCGAATCACGACGACATCGTTGGACAAGCCGACCGTCTGCTGCGTGAACGCTTCGGATTGGGCGGACGGCGGAGCGGCGGCGTGCGCTCCGCCGGCCGGCCGCAGCACGCACTGCAGCCGCCCGTCGTAGTTGTAAACGAGCGGCGAGCCCGAATCGACCAGCAGGAAGTACCTGAACAGCGGAACATTCCGCTCTGTTCACCGAAGAGAACCCACTTCTCGCACAAGACGATCAACGAGACGGCGCCCTCCTTGAGGTCCAAAATGATCGGCGTGTTCCAGTTCTTCGAGCTGCAAACGAACGATCAATCCTCCGCTTCATTCATTCAACTGCCGACCTGAAGATGTAGCACTGCTTTGTGGTGGCGACGACGAGATGCTCGTAGCCCAACTGCAGGCGAGTCACGCGGTCGCGCATCTCCAGCCGTTCCTTCGAGACGTCCGAAAGGACGTCGCGCAGGTCGATGGTCTTGTTTTGCGTCTGGACGGCATCCAGGTTGTGCCACCACATTCGCCTGATGATCGAGTGAGTAGGTGAATAGAAAGAAAAAGGCTCACTTGTCGATCACTTGAGCCAACAACACGCGACCGCTGGCCGTCGCGGCGGCCACTTGCGTCGAGTCGGGCGACCACGCCAGCTGGTAGATCGAACCGATGTTCTGCCGATCCACCGAGTGGGACCACTGAACGGGCAGGATGAGGGGATTACTCAACGGATCGAACGAACCCCCGCCTTGTCGCACAGCCGGAGAACGTTGAAGGAGCCGACGGCGAAGAGCTCGCCCTCCGGATTCCACGCGACCGAAGTGATCGGATAGGAGTGGGGGTTGCTCGCGTACAACGACCGCCCGAACGTGTCCCACACACGATAGCGACAGTCCTCGCCGCCCGTCACGATCTGGTCGACGGCCGCCGACCAGCAGAGGCACGTAACGACGCTCTCGTGCGCCTTCCACTTGGTTGGGGCGGCCCGAAGCGAGAGGATTCGATTGATTGAAGGTGGAAGGGGAGCTTACGTGTGCCTTCAACAACTTGATGTAGCAGTGCTCGCCCGTGCAGTAGACGACGCGACTCCCGTCCGCATTCCAATCCGCCGCGTACACGGGCCGCCCGTACTGCGCGAGGACGGAGCGGAGCATCCCGCTCCGGCTCCACATTTTGATGCTCCCGTCCTCGCCGGCTGCAAACAAACAAACGAGAAGGAATGAGTGAAGCGTTGTCGAGAGCGTACTGGAGAGAAATCCCGTCGCATCGTTGCTCCATTTGACGGACAACGTCGCCCCCGAGTGCGCTTCGACCGTCTTTTCGATTTTCCCGACCGCGTTTAAGATCGCCGCTTTCCCTGCACAAATGAAAGGAGTTCACGATAGAAGCAAAGCGGGCACGAACCGTCCGAAAAGCCCACGATGAACAAATTCGTGGCCTTCCCGCCCACTTGGTGGATCAGCGAGTGCATCGTCGTCGGGAAGGAGGCTCTTCAAAGAAGAGGGAGGATTAGAACAAGCTCTATTCGCTGCATACGTCTTGAAGTTGGACATCGCCTGCGGCTCCGCCTTCCCCACCGTCCACTGAAGCAGCTGCCGATCGTCGCCCACCGAGAGGAGCGACTCGGCGTTCAGCCAGCCGACGCCCACCGCCGGCCCGTCCGCGTGCTGCGCGATCGCTTCCGTCGACTCGACTTTCAGCCGCATCGCTTCTGAAATCCAGCGGATATTCGAGGGGATCGGGTCGTTCACAAAGGACACACACGAACAACCGCAAGTTTGAGCTTCTACTCGATTTTAAACGCTCGAATTCCGCAGTTGTCACCGCTGTTCCTCACACTCGAGTGCAATGCTTTTCTTCTGTTAAACAACGAGAACGTGCCGGCTTGTTCGTTTCTATGGTAGCCGTCCGGTGAGCGGCGGCGGTGTCGTGGGAGCGAGTGGACGAAAATCCCCGTTCAAACGGGGCGCCGTTGAAGCGGGAGGCCAAACGAGCGAACCGCTGCGGCCGTCGGGGCGGCCGGCTGCTCGTCGATTTCGCCGCTTTGTTTTCGGGCTTCCGTCGCGTGATTCCGGCCGAAATTTCGTCGATTGAAACGAAAGAGAGCGCTTGTGATAGCTTTGTAGAGATTCCATTGAATTGAAGCCGATTTCTATTCGTCGTTGGTTAGTGAGCGGTAGAATTCTTTCGTCCACTTCGGCTCCTCGAATTCCCGCCTTCTTGCCGCCGCCCGTCGACGTTGCAGCGAAGCGAAGCGAACGCGGACGGACGGTCGAGAGCTCAAAAGAGCGGCGGCGCCGAATTTCGCCGTCCGCCGAAGCGCGTCGACGAGCGGACGGAACGACCGGCTGACCGAGCGAGCGGCGAGCGAAAGAAAAGAAGGAAAGAAGGAAGGAGGACGGCGGCAGTCGCGCCTCTCGCCCGCCGCCGCCGTTTTTCCGCAACGGGCGCCGCCCAGTGGATGTCATTGGTTTTCGATTCGTTTCGCCCTTCTTTTGCGCCTTCTGCTTGACGTCGCGCCCGCCCGCTCGTTTGCACCCTCTGGTCCGTTCGGAAGATCGAGGAAGATCGCTCGAGGATTGAGCGAACACGATGGACTTTCGGAAGATCGCCAACGAGGCGAGTGGATTCTTTAGTCGGGCCAAACAAGTGAGTCCTTTTTCCTTCGTTTCTTTCACTCAATGCTGTGTTCGTTTGAGTACACCGAGGAAACGTTCCTGAAGGCCGAAAAGACCGAACTGGACGCACACTTCGAGAATCTGCTGGAGCGCGCCGACAAGACGGAGGAACACACGAAGAAGTGCGCATAATTCCCTTCATTCCAATCAAATTCTCTTCAGATTGCTCTCATGCATCGAGGGCTACCTGCAGCCGAATCCAAGTACGTTTCCCACAGCTTTCTTCGTTCATTTCCCCTCCGTTCAGCCGTCCGCATGGAGGACGTCTTCTACGAGAAACTTGAGCTGAAGAAGGACACGAAGGCGCGCGCGAACAACCTCGAGCACTTGGGACAGGCGATGCTCGACGCGGGCAACGAGTTCGGTCCCTCCACGCCGTACGGCGGCGCCCTCCTGAAGGTCGCCCAAACGGAACTGAAGATCGGCGCAAGTGAGCACGAGTTCCTGAACGCCACAGCCGCCAACACGCTCGTCCCGATCCGCCGCTTCCTCGAGGGCGACATGAAGACGATTCAGGTGCCCCGCTCCCTTCGTTCCTTGTTCATTTGGTTGCAGAAAGAGCGGAAAGTCCTGCACGGTCGCCGGCTGGATCTGGACGCGTGCAAATCGAAACTGCGAAAGGCGAAGACCGTCGAGGCACAAGCGACTGTAAGCGCTCCTTCCTTCTACTTGCTTCCTTTCTTCTTTGATCCCTCTTCCTTTGATTGTTTCTGGTTGATTTGAAGGCCAAGCAGGGCACCGGCTTGACCATCGAACAGGTGATTTTGGTCGTCGTTCCCGCGTGTTTCGTCTTGTGAATCCGATCTCTTAAATTCTGTTATTGATTGCATTGATGTTCTCCTTGAATCTCTCAATTTTTTTTCTCTGTTCAATCCTTGCCTTTTGCAGGCCGAAGCCGACTTGCGCGTGGCCCAGGCGGAGTTCGACAAGCAGGTGGAGATCACGAAGCTCCTGCTCGAGGGCATCCAGACGGCACACGTACGTTCATTCCGCCCCTCCTTTTTATTTGCTTGATCGCTTGCAGAACAACCAGCTGAAGTGTTTGCGGGACTTCGTTGATGCCCAGATGTCCTTCTACGCCCAATGCCATCAACACATGGCCGACCTGCAGCGAGAACTCTCCGGGTAATCCCTCGTTGTGATGCTCGTCGTTCTTTCCATTGTGTGCTGAATGTTCGTTCATTGTCCTTTCTGTTCAGTTGCTCGTCATTCCTCGTCGTCCACGTGCTACGTTTTGTTCTGCCCCCGAAATGCCCCCAACAGCCGCAAATTCGAGCGCGCACTTTCTTTCCGTCCGAACAAAGGGGTGAGCGATTGCCGCCGGAATTCTTTCGACTCTTCTTTTGGCCAAAAGCCCCTTTTTTCGTTTCGCAATGCTCGTTCGTGTTTACGACCTCCGCTCGTCTTCGTAAATTGGAAATGAGCTCATGGTGGAAGGCAGGAGAAGCGAGCGGACGAAGACACCAACGGGCTCACTTCTCGTCCACATTCTTTCGAATCAAAGCATTCATTCTTGCTCCCAACCATCCGATCAACCCCAATCATTCGTTCGTCTGCTTGTTCTTTCGTCTACTCGTGTCTTGCTCAACAGAAACCGTCCATTGCCGGAGATTCGTGTGCTCGTTGTTTGCTCGTGTTCGTCGGGATGTCTGTTCACATTTTTATCGAATCTAATAATAAATATTTATCCTTTCTTGATGTCGTCGGTTGCTGTGTGATTGAATGAACGGAGTGGAGTGGCTTGTGATCGCTGGTATTCAAATAAACAGCTTGCGGCTTGCAGTTCATCGAGCAACTCCTCTGCGGAGCTGATCTCCGTGCCGAACGGTGGCGGCAGCGGCGGCTTCACAAAACAGGCGCGCGCCATCATGGACTACGCGCCCATGTCCTCCACGGAGATCGAGTTGCGCGCCAACGAAGTGGTGATCATCTACGACTTTCCGGGCCTCGAAACCGACTACGTGATGGTCGAGAAGATGGGCCGCAAGCGCAAAGTGCCCGTCACCTACTTGGAGGAGATTTGAGCCTTGTGTTCGGTAGTTATTTCTGTAGATCCCCGTTATTCACGTACCTTTGCACTCTCCTCGATTGATTGCATTTATTTTCTCCCCGTTCTGCCTTCAACTTTGAATCCAGTCGCCTTAACCTTCTTTCTCCTCGGTTTGTGCCAAAAATCTCGTCGAATAAACCCACGAACAAACCGCCGGCTAATGGAACGAAGGCGGCCGAAAGAAATGTGAAGCGGCGAAAGGACGGCGAAGAAAATCCGGAGCTTCCGCTTCTCCTTTCGTTTGCAGCCTTGAACTCGGACATCAGAGAACGGGCCTGCAGGATCCCGTGTACAATTAGCGGCTAATGGCACGATCTTTAATTGGAGTTGAAGCCGGAAGTGTTGACTTGAAGAACGAAGTATTGTAGCGGAAACGACGAGCTGTAATCGAAGGATAATTGTGTCTTCACCGAACCGGAAGCTCCAGGAACCCGAGGAAACAGACACCAGGGCCAAATGATCAATCCGTTCGTCCGTTCGTCCAAACGATCACAAATGGAACAGCAGCGGCGAGGAGGAGGCGGATGTTCGCGGAAGCGCGCACTAATTGGGCGGATCGTTCGGGGACGTGAAGTTCGCGTGTTTTCGGCCGACAGCGGGCCGCTAATCCTGCCGCCATTTCGAAGCAAACAGTCGTGTTTTGATGCGATTCACGGGCGGAAATCCGCTCGCCGACCACTCACTCACCCACTCGCACTCGACGAGCAAACCGATAAAGGGAGTGATTCGATTCCGAGTATCGAAACCGAGCGCCCCACCGGCCGCTGATCCCTCGCACGTCCCGCGAGTTTCTTCATCCGCCCGGCCGCGCATAAAAGGCGACCGGCGGGACGGCGGGCGGCTCATCAACGCTCCCACTCGTCCGCCGACCTCCCCGCTCCACTCGAACGCGCGATGAAGTACGCGGTTGTTGCGTTGTGTTTGCTCGCCGCCGTGTCGTACGCCGCCGACCCGAAGGCGGCCGTCGCTTCGAAGTTCACGAAGCAAGTGACCGCCTTCCTCACGGCCGACCAGGTGGAAGACGTTCGTTCTGCCCTCCGCCCACCCATCTGATCGTTGGTTCAGGTCGCCGATGCCGCGATGAAGAAGATCGTGGTGTTCGCGTCGACTTCGGACATTGCTGGGGGTTCGTGCACTCCTTTCCTTCCGCGCACTCACTCCTTCTCGTGTTTAGCGGCGATCAACGAAGCGATGGCCTCGCTGCAGGGCGGCCAGTACATTCAGGGCATGAATTTGATCAACAAGGGGATGAAAGCCTTCGGCAACATGTCGGCAATCAACGAGACGATCCAGCTCTGCATCTCGGGCGCCTCGCCGGTCGTGATGCCGCTGTACAAGACGGTTCGTTCTCCGTCTTTTCCGCACTCACTCCCCCTCGCTCGCTTCAGCTTTGGAACGACAAACTGCAGCCGCAGAAGGACGCCGGCGCCGCCAAGCTCTCGAGCATCGCGTACACGTTCATCAACTCCAAGTTCAAGCCGAAGCTGCTGAAGAAAGTGGGCAAGGCGTGCTTCAGCAAGCTTTCGAAAGACCAGCAGACGAAAGCGAAGAGCGTCCTCAACGGCGTGGTTTTCTTCAGCAAACTCGGCATCTAGTTCTCTTTTTTTCTTGTGGACGAGTGTTGGAGTGAACGAAGCGGACATAAACGATTTTCATTTGGTGCACACCTTTGATCGAATAAACGTTGAAATGAACTGAGAGCGAGTCGGTTGATTGCTTCGGTCATTGCACGAGGCACGAGTGAAAGCCGCGTTTATTTTTGATGGTTGGCACAGGAAAGCCCAAACATTCCTACAGTCACAGTTCTCTTCTCCGTAGTTCAAGCGATCATCCGCTTGAACTCCTGGAAGTAGCGGTCGGCCGAGTCGTTCTGCGCGGTCCACTCGGCGCTCGCCTCGCGCCCTTTTCCCCACCGATGGTACACGCACAGGCCGAGCATTTGGGAGAGCGTGCAGGCGGTTCGAATCTAAACGATCGACAGTAATTGAATCTTGATCGTTGCGGAACGAACGCAATTGAAGAACTCCTTGCCGAAAGCAGCCCCCACCGGAGTGGAGATCCCTTGGCCGATAAGGGCATAAAAGGAAGTGGTGCAGAACTGGACCGTAAACGAAATCGAATGCCCCACGGTAAACTGAAAAAAAGGGGGGTTTTAGACATTTGCGGAAGCAATCGCCTTACCGGGAAGATCAGCTCGATGGAGATTTTTATTTCGCGTAAGCCGAACGATCGGTTCAGCGAGTAGACATCGGAGACTTGACTAAAGTCGATTACTTCTATGATTGCTCCGGCTCCTTCTATGTACCAATAGTAGCGAGCAATCCGCTTTCGGTTGTACAGAAGGAGGAAGAAGTCGCCAACCGTCAGCAGCACGTCAAAGGCCCACCTAAAAGCACATTAGATGAGTAAAGAACAGATGTCAATGTTGAGCTTTGAAGGAACATCTCCCCCTCAGCTATTCTAAAGCAAACTCACATTCCGAGGTTGTGGAAGAGGCCGGTGTTGCCGGAGGCCGCCCGATTCGAAAACAAACTCGCGCAATACGCCTGGTCGACGAAGCCGAACTGGCCGTAGTGCTCCAAGTAGACGTACGTGTTCGGGAAGAGCAACTAAAGCAGCGATTAGACGAGAATTTCCCTCGATTACGCACCAAAATCGCGCCCAGACACACGCCCAACCAGCAGCATTTCTGTTCGGCGCGCTGGAACACGATGGCGGTCGCCCGTTCGATCAACAACGCTGCGTGGAAGGTGCAGTAGGCGTACAGGCAAATCGGGATGAATTGCCCGTAAGCCCACCAGCACTCCTTGCCCGTCCACACGAAATCGCAGGCCGGAGCTTGGCGGAGGATCGTCACCTGCAAGGGGAACACTCGCTACGAATCGATGGAAAGAACTCACGAATCGAAACGAATAGACGCCGATGCCCCAGCACAGGCCGTAGGCGTAGTAGCCGATGCCGATCCACAGGACGATCTGCAGCAATTGCTTTGAGTTGCTCGATGGAGAGAACTCACTTTCAAGTCCAAACCGACGATCGCAAACGCTCGCCGCACGGACGGCGTCCGCAAGTAGAAGCCGGTGCAGACGAGGGCGCAAACGGCGAGCAGGAGGTGCACCGAATTGACGATCAACAGCCGCGGGTCGTGGTTCAGGTCGTAGGCGAGTTCGCAGAGGGAAGAGTTGGCGGACATCTCGCTGGAGACCTTCGAAGCGATTGGCCGGGCGGAAGTCAACAGACAGACCAAAAAGAAAAGAAGTCGGCCGCTTTCCCTCGAACTACAAACCGCCGGCCGAAGCGAAGTGCAAGAGAACGGAAGCGATCGCGTCCGGGCTCGTGCGACTACGAACCCGCCGGCCGGCCGGTCGTTGTGGTCCAAGTGCCCGTGGGTACGTGGGCTGCCCGCCTTCTCGCCCTCCAGCCCGCCTTTTCGGTGGCCACTAGTCGTTGGACACTCCGACGAGCGCGTGTTGTTGCTTGCCGAGTGGGTTGTTTTGTTGGGCTACAATCGACTCGACCAATCGTGTTTTGCTTCGACTACACTCCGTCTTCTACTTGACGTCAGACCGCCGCTGCAGGCGGTGCGACTGCACTTGCTGGCCTTGCAACATCGATTGATTCGAGCAGACAAGAAAGATGTGTGCTCCGAATCGAGAAGCAGACCTCAAGGAACGATCGAGACATTTCAACGCAACCCCTCGCTTCCGATTTGTAGCGCCGACTGCTGCACGAAACTTTCGACAGGCGGCGGCGGAAATGTCGCGAACAAATCGGGAGGGCGGAGGTCAAGGATTGGCGGGGAAGACGTGCCGAAGCCCAGGGTCCATTTGTTTCTTCCGTGAAACACTCGAGGGCGTCTGGAATCGATCGTTTCCATTCGTTGGCCTTCATTTCGTCCGATCAAACACCTTCGTAGTCAAAGTCTCTTCGATTTGTAGCCTCCAAACAAACAAAGAGCATACAGACGGCTCATTGGAACTCGTCGATTGACGTCCCCGTCGCGAACAAACCCTCGCATGTCCTCTACAAAAGCCAGCGGTTAGCCTTCGTTTCGACAATCCAGGGCGGAAGTCCCGAATAAACACACCTGCTTGCCCTCCACCGAACGTGCTCAACCGGCGCTATAAAAGCGGGATGAAGGAGGGGAAGAGCATCAAGCAAGTGGATTGAATCCAAATTGAACGAGCGAAATGAAGTGCGCACTGTTCATCCTCGCGGTTCTCCTCCTCCTTCTCGTCGAACTCAGTCCATCGGCTGCGGCTACTCGCACGGTAACCTTTTTTCTTTCCATTCATCCAATCAATCGACCGCCTTCAGCACCACAAAGCGAATGGCGCTCGCCGGGCGGGCGGCGGCGGCGGCTCTCGCGGCTGGTTCGCCGACTGCAATTCGCCGCAGAAGTACGCGGACGTCGGTTCGTCAACCCTCTCATCTCCTTCCTTTACCTTCCCCTCTGCAGGTTGTCTGGAGAAGATCTGCGATCGGCGGGGCGAACGCTACCGCATCGAATGCCGCAATCTGTGCGCCAGCGAGCCGACCGCCCGCACGTGTCCCCAAGGGCCCCCCGACACGGACTTCTGCACGAAGCCGCGCAACCGCTTCGACAAGGCGTGCATCACGTTCACGTGCGAGAAGGGAAGCCGCTGGCGCCGTAGTGCCGAGTGCCGCGAGTTCTGCCGCTCGTCCCCCGATGCGCCCGAGTGTTCGTGAGTGAGCCGAACAAACCAGGGACGTTGATTGAAGTGTTGAAATAAATCGAGCATTCCAATGGATTTATTACATGCGATCGGACGAAAGAACGTAGAAGTTTGCAACCAGGAGTGGACGAGCAGTAAACAGTGGTAGAAACAGCAAGCCGGAGAGATCACGACCGCCACTCGGTGATTTCGGTCGCCCGCGCCCAGAACTCGCGGTTGTGGCGGCTGACCCAACCGACGACGTCCGGATGATCGAGTCCGATGTGCTCGGGCGTGAAGGACTCGGAGAGGACGGCGTTGCCTGCAATCGAGCGAAGAAATCAACGAAAGAAGTCGAAAGGGAACTCACCCATTGGTTCTCGCTCCTCCTCGCCCTGCTCCTCGACTTGCGGTTCCTCCACTGCGGCCTGCTCGACTGGGTGGATGGCCGAGGGCGGCTGAGCGGACGGGCGCGTGGCCTCGAAGATCGACGAGAGCGGGTGCTCGGACGGAATTTCGGACAGCTCCTCGACGGTCGTGGGTTCGGGCGGTTCGCTGGGGAATTCGCTCTCCTCCTGCTCCTCCTCCTCTTCGACGATCTCCTCCGTCTCCATTCGCTCCTCCGTCTCCTCGACCTCCTCGGTTTCGGGCGGCTGCTCGGTGGTGTCCGGAAGTTCGCCCTCCTCCTGCTCCTCCTCCTCTTCGTCCTCGGTGATTTCGCCCTCCTCGACGGCCGACTCCTGGGGCGGCAGTTCGCCCTCCTCCTCCGGCTGCTGCTCGACGAACTCGGCCGGCGCCCACTCAGCCGAGCGCTCGTCGGTCGGGTGCACTTCGACGTTCGACTGATCGCCGATGGCGGAGAGCTGCTCGTGGCCGGAGGGGCGCATCTCTTCGAGCAGCTCCCGCTCCTCGCCGCTCGGCTCGTGCTCCTCCAGCGGGCGTTGCGCGTCCTGCGGCAGCGAGCGGCTCGAGTGCGCGAGGCTGCGGGCGCTCGCTCCCTGCTGAACGACCTCTGCGGACCGGCCTTCCGCCTCCGCGGAGCGTCCTTCGGCTGGAAACGAGCGTTCAATCGACCATAGTTGGAGGGGGACTTACGGGAGAAGATGGTGTCCCGCAGGTCGCGCATGATTTGAACCGTTCGGTTTCCTAAACGAACCGGTGGATTGCTGGAGAGGTCGATTTGAACTCACTGCCAGTCACGTCGGCCGACTGTTCGAACTCCCTGAACACACGAGGAACAAACAAATGAAAGCAGAGGAAAGGGAGGACTCACAGCACGATGTCCGGACGAATCTGATGGATCAGCTGTTCGGAGTCGACGTGCGGCAGCGGCGTGGTGCTCAGCGTGAAGATGCACTCGCAGATGCCCGGCACATCGACGACCACGAAGAGCGGATTGCGCGCCCGGTCGAAGCACATCTCCACCTCGCAGTTCTGGTCGACGCCCAGCCCGCACACGCCGAGGATCACCTTCGAGGAGAACTGGAAGAGGGCGGGCCGCTCGATGCGGCACTCGTTGGTGTTCAGCAGCGGGATGCACGACCGGACGCGCTTCTTGTTCTGCGCGTAGTTGATCGGAAGGTTGAAGAAGAGGATGTGGTCGTTCGAGGCGTAGAGGCCGATCTGCAAGCACCGAATTGAAGGGAAGAACGGAGGAAGGAGGACGAACATCGACGGTGTCCGGCCCGAAGGCGCGGATCACGCGCAGCAACGTGCGCGCATCGGCAACGAAGCGCGACAGGTGCGGCTGGCGTTGGACGAGGCGCGGCACGGTGTTCTGGAGCACGTCCAGCTGGCGCAAGTGCGTGACCTTGTGGACGGCATCGGTGCGCTCCACCTCGATCGCCACCTCTTCGGCTTCGGTGTCCAGGTAGAGCTTGAAGAATTTGAGCGTCGCGTGCGCGTTATCCCGCTTCATGGCCGCGAGGAACTCGCGCATGCGGAGGCGACAGCAGGGCCGCTGGTCGCGTTCGGGCTGGTGCGGGTTCGTGACCTCGCCGAAGAACGTCGCCTCGAAGAAGACGGAGCCGGCCGCCGTCCGCGTCATGTTGCACGCCCGCACGCAGAGGCCCTGCATGGACGGGAAGAACATCAGGTCGTCGCCCAGGCGGCGCAACGACGAGATCGCCTTGTCCATGATCTGAAGCGAGCAAATCGACGGAAATCGAGGGAAAACGGAGGAAATTCGACGGAAATTCGAGCAGAATTCGAGGGAAACTCGTCGCTCACCTTCAGGTGCGGCTTGTCGACGTAAAACCCCGTAGTCGGCATCCCAGTAGATCGAACAAACGAACGGATGATCGACGGGAAACTCGAGAGAAATCCGCCGGTCGGCTCCGCTCGCCGCGGCCACTCGCGGCGGCGAAATTCGAACGCCGAGCGGCGATCCGCACGGGACCGCGCGCCCATCAGCCTGCCGGCCGGCCGCTTCGGCTTCTCTGGGCTGAGGAGCGGAGGGATTTGGTTCATGAGACGGAACAGAAGGTTCACGGGAGGGAAACAACTCCAGGAATTTGAACGAATTCAACCAATTCATGATCGAAGGAAACTCCTCACAAATTCGAATGATTTGAATGAACGATGAGCCGAGTGGAAGGCCGACAGGCTTCCCCTTCATTCTTCTTTCCACGCACCGCCGGAAGCTCGCCGCCCTCTCGACCATGAACGTCGGACCGAAGATCCCTCTGCTGCTCGTCGTCTTCCTCTCGTGCATCTCGTGCATCGCCGTCGGGGAAGCGGAGAGATACCGCTGTTACGTAGGCGAGTCGACGGCCTCCTCCTCCGCATCGACTGCCCGCTTGCAGGCAGCGAAGGGCACATCAACAGGGGCGCCACGTGCGAGCGGAACGTCGTTTGTTTGCGGATCACGAACTTCGAGACGAACCGGAGCATCTGGTGGGTTCTTCGCTTCGATGCACCCACTTCGTTCTTGCTGCAGGGCGTGCGACGACTACGACATTTGCGAGCGGATCATGGGCGGAGCACTCAACGGCACCCTCGTCACTCCCTTCCAAACGATCTTCTGCTGTCGAGGCGAAGAGGAGGCGTGCAACCGGTGAACGTTCGATCAATAAACACGTGCACTCCTTCCTTCCCCTCGGCTGGGCTGGGCGGACGGCCGCTGAAGCCTCCCGAGCGGAATGATTGCGGCCGGCCCACCGTACGCGCCGCCCGTCCGCCCCGCTCGCTCGCCGTTTGGGCCGTCCGCCCGCATTCGCCCCGCCGACCGCCGCGATTTCTCCCGTCTTCCCGTCGGCTTTCTGCGGGTTTTGGGTCGGACTTTCGAGTTCTTCGGTCCGAATCGATGCGAAACGATCTCCTTCCGACCTCCACGCCTCCCGCTTCTTCCCCGTCGTCCACGCGCGATCTCCTCGTGTTTCCGCCCACCAAAAAGTGACGTCATTCGAGTGGATTTCGAAATCCGCCCCAAATTCCCGCATGATCTCCGCTCTTTCGTGATCCTCCTCCTTCCCCTTCATTCACTCGTCCCCTCTCGTTTCAGCGATCGATCCAAAGAACACACCGCGATGTTCCGTCCGTCCATCTCGAGCGCGCCGGTCGCCGCCGCCGCCCAACCGCCGAAGTGCCTCGGCCCGATCGATGTGCACGTGAGTTCCCCTACCTCTTCCCATCAATCGATCGATCGATTGATTGCTTGCAGACCGCCACGCTGCTGTTCGCCATCGTCCAGCTGGCGTTCGACTTCCTGAAGCTGCTCGAGCTCTTCGTCCTGCTGCCCGCCGAGGGCAACGGGTGGCTCAAGGTCGGCGCCATGCTGGTGATCCTCCTGTCCATCGGCGTCTCCGGCGGCCTCCTGTACGGCAACCAGACCCGTCAGGCGGACTTCTACTGGCCTTTCCTTCTTCTGCAGGTTCGTTCTCCCCTCCTCTTCGCTCAATCCCTCACTCCTCCTCTGTTTGCAGGGCTTCTACGTCTACTCGCTGGCCGTCGTCACGTGCCTGCTCGGCATCTTCACTGTCTCGTGGGCGCTGAACGGCCTGCCCGAAGATCAGATGATGAGCTGGCCGCTGCTCCTGCTCTCCTGGGCCGTCCTCCTGCTCGTCCTCCCGCTCCACACCTACGTGGGCTGCTACGTGGTCAACCGCTCCCGGCAGGAGCTGGCCGCCGAGGACGCGGTGCAGCCCAAGCGCGCGCTGCTGGCTATCCCGCCGCTGCACCCCGCGAAGGCGTGAAGGACGCCGAGGGCAGACGGTCGAGTGGTTCTTTCGTCTCGTAGATCCTCCTCCCCCAACTGCAATCCCCAATAGTCACAAATATTCGTAGCTCAGTCCTCTTCAATTGTTCTCGCAAACTCCCCCTTCTCTTTCCTTCGTAATACCTCCTTCTTCCTCCTTTTTCTTCTTCTTTTTTGTCGCTCCTCCAACTATTTTACTGGCCGGGCCGCGGGAGGCATTAAGAGCACTTAATGAACGAATAAAAGCTCGCACTACAATCCTCCCATCGGTCGGTCGGCATTCGAAGCAATCGGAAGAGGAAAGAAGAGACGGTCGATTGGCAATTGAAGCGATCGGATGCGAGGGGAGGTTGAGTTTGCTGCCTTCGGGAAAGAAAGCGAAGAGCTCTTCGAATGCTTGCATTGCAGAACGAAGTTGACGGTTCTCGACTTGCCTCTACGTCCAGCTGGTGGCAAGAAAAGGAAGCAATTTGCATCGAAGCAGCAAACGTTTGCGACCCAACCCTCCGCTTTTGCCGCCCCCTCCGCCGCTCCTCATTTCTGCTCAACGCGCGATGCACCGACGAGCGGCTCGTTTGGACGCGGCGGCGATCGTGAACGTCGACATGAACGCGTCCTTCTCGCCGTCCGGCAGCGAGGCGAACGGCGAGTCTCCGGCTCCAATCCACCGAACTCTTCGCTCTTGCAGCCGGCGGAGAGGAGCCGCCGAACGAAGCGGCCGCGTTCGTCGCGCCGCCCCCGCCGAAGGGCCGCAAAGCGCTGACGCCCGGCCGTCCGCTCTGCTTCTCGCCGCTGGACTTCAGCGGCAGCGAGAGCGGTGAGTTCCCTCCTCCATTTGTCCACCAATCCCCCGATCGTTCAGAGGACTCGCCGTTCCCGTCGACCGCCCGCTCGCTCTCGAACTTCGTGGCCGCCGGCGAGGAGGCGGCCGCGGCGGCCGGCTGCAAGACGCCGGAGCAGGCGGAGCGGCGCGAGGCGCCGGCGGAACGCGCCTCCACGCGGCCGAGTCGCGTGCTGCGCACCGGCGAGCGGCTGCTCGGGGACGGCGGCAACGAGACGCCCAAAAGTCGCCACTCGTCGTCGGCCGCGCGCGGTTCGTCGCCAACCGCGCGCCTCGTGATCGTCGCGTGATTTCAGCGACGGACGAGGCGACGAGCGCCAAGAAGCCGGGCGCCTCCAGCGTTCAGGAGTCGGGCGACGCGGCCGTCCGCCGCCCCAAGCCCAAGAAGAAGCCGCTGGTCGTCAACCGCTCGCCCTACCAACTGCGCACTCGGCCGGCCAAGAAGAAGTGAGCCGAGGCGTTGGAGAGAGCTCTCGTGTTCCTTTGTGTTTGCTGTCCCTGGAATAAACGACGATGACCGTCTTCCCCTCCTCTCAATCAACCGAACGAGCAAGGAAGGAGACTTTAATTACGGTCGAAATAAATTACGTACAAACATTTGCGGGCAAGTGGGCACAAACTGCGATCGAATACAAGGGCAAGAAAGAAGAGAGCAAGCTCTATGGCTCGCCGTCGCTCAATCCCACTCGGCGTCGTCCTCCTCGCCGTCCTTCTCGCTGGACGAAGTCGACGCGGCGCCGCCGTGCATGTCGAGGCGGCGCTGGGCGAGGATGGCGGCGACGTTGTGGTTCGTGAAGGCGGCCTTCACGCTCTCGGCCTTCACTTCGCGCTGCACCTTTCGCAGCTTCATTCCGGCTTGGATTTCGTCGAGCATCGTGGGTCGGCGGTCTTCGGCGGGAGCGGCGGCGGTCGTCGCCGTGACGGTCGTCGATGAGGTGGAGATCGTGATCGGTGGGCCGGCGGGGTCGTCGGCGTTCGCGATCACCGCGCGCTGGAACGACGACTGGACGGTGAGCGTCGACTCGGTAAGGGCGTTCGAGGGCGCGCCCGTCGGAGGGGCCGCGGCGGGAGCGGCGACTGTCGGCGGCTGTTCGGCCGGCCGCTCGGCGCCGGGCGGCAGGAAGTGGAGGCCGCCGCCCAGCCCGCCGCCCTGCGAGTGGGACGAGAGCGGCGGCGGTGGGGGCGGGAGTTCGTCGTCGTCGTCGATGTGCGGCAGTTCGGCAGCCGCAGCGGCTTTCGGCACGCCGCCTTCCATCCCGTGATGCCCGCCCTGCACGTGCATCTGCTGAATCCCGTGGACGATCTCGCCGCCCGGAATGATCGCCGGCGCGCGATAGGCGGCCGCCGGGACGGCTGGAGCGGGCGGCGGCGGTTGGGCGGACATTGGCGGCGGCGGGAGCGGCTCGTCGTCGTAGACGGCCGCCGCCAACTGCGGTCGGCTCATGCCGGGCGGCGCCTCGACGAGGTTCGGCTGGCGATTGCGGAGCACTTGCGGCGCCTAAAGATCGGCGGCGAGCATTCAAACGAACGAAAGCGAAGGGAACTCACTTGATATTCGGTGGGAAACTGCATGAACTCGCCGCCGCCGGCCATCAGCAGGCCGCCCGCCCGGTAGTCGCCGTAATGCTGTTGAACGGAGGTGTTCGATTGGAAGTGGCCGAGCAGCACGTGGGACGTGTGCTGGGGCTGGTGGCCGTGCGGCGGCTTCCGCTTCTTCTGCGGACTCCGCCCGCGAGCCGCCGGCGCGGGCAGGTGAGCGTTGGCGGCTTGGGCACGAGCGGAGCGCATTCGCCGGTCATTGGCGCACTCCTTGAGGATCTGCTCCTTCCACAGGTCGAAGAAGTAGCCGGGATCCGTGTAGAACTTCAGCGCATCTTTGCCGTCGTCGCGGTAGGGATTCAACTCCTTCAGACGGGGCGGCGGGTCGCAGTCGTTGTAGAGGGCGGCCATCGCCGCCGGCAGGGTATGACGAACGAGCGAGTCCTGGTCGATGATCTGCGCCGTCTGGAAGGCTTTCCGCAGGTGGTTGTCCGTCAGGCCGCCTGCAACAAACAATAAGCGAAAGTGGAAGCGTCCACTCACCCACGTGCGACCCGAAACCGCCTCCTTTTTGGTACTTTTCCTGCAGTTTGGCCGCGCGGATGGTGACGCTCTCCATCCGCTGATCCAGAGCGATGGCCGCGTTGTTCACGTCCGTCATCAGGTGCGCCACGTGCTCGGTGAGGGAGCTCAGTTGACGGACGAGGTTCGCCATCGTGCCGTTGGCCAGCGTCTCCAGCTCGTCGATTCGAATCTTCCGGCCGTACGCGTCGACCGGCTGCTCCAACGGCAGCCGGTTGACGCTCACGTTCGCCGGCTCGACGCTCCGCAGCGAGAGCGGCATTTCGGCGAGGCTGGGGAGCTGAAATCGACGGAATTCGAGCGAAATTGGAGGAAATTCGCGGATTCGGAGGTTTTGAGCGCGAATTGCGCGCCCACGCCACGAAACCGAATACAACAGCTCAAGGATCCTCTCTTCGATCTCCAGTCAACAAGAACCCCGTTCATCCCTTGAAATCCGTGAGATATCGATCGAACAGCGGCGGGCGGCGGCCAAGCGGCGACGAGTCACGCCGGCGGCCCGTCCGACCGGCAGCGACACTCGACGCGTCGCTTTCTTCGCGGCGAACAGTTGACTCGTTGCGGTCTTTCGATTCTGCCGGTAGGTCGAGGCGTCTGCCCACTCGCTTCTCGTGATTTCGGCCGCACAAACTCGACGGAAATGGCGCCGCCGAATCGAAACGCGAGCGGTCAGGACAACTGGAAGCAGTTGAAGTCGGTGAGTTCCCTTCCTTCCGTCCTCTTTCCATCGATCGATTGCTGGAATTGCAGGAGATTTCCACGACGACGAGCACGAAAATCCGGCAGGTGCTCGCCTCGCCGCAGAAGCCGGGCAAGAACGCGAAGAAGAACGCGAAGCGGCGGAAGATCTTCGAAGAGGCGGTGAAGACGGCCGTCGTCACGAAGACGTTCGTTCTCCTTCTTCCTCCTTCCTTCAATCCTCCCCTTCCTTGCAGGACGAACGGGCAGACGACCGTCCAAGCGGCCTCGGTGGCCACAACTCGTGTGATCTCCGAAGTTTGCGCGCTGGACTGCGAGTACGTGGGCGTCGGCTTTCAGGGCGCCGACGACCACCTGGCGCGCGTGTCGATCGTCAACGAGAAGGGCGTCCAGGTGTACGATAAGTACGTGAAGCCGCGCGAAGCGGTCGTCGACTACCGAACGCACGTGAGCGGCATCCGCGAGGGCCACTTGCAGAACGGTCGGTCCCCCGCATTCCTTCGATCAATCGAGAGTTTGTTGCAGGCATCCCGTTCTCGCAGGTGCAGCAGGAGGTGCACAAACTGCTCGCGAACAAGATCGTCGTCGGCCACGCGCTGCACAACGATTTCCGCGTCCTCAACCTCACGCACCCGTTCCGTTTGATTCGTGACACCGGTGAGTCCCTCTCGCTCTTTTCCTTCCATTCCTTTCGTTCGTTTGCTTTAGCCAAGTACCGTCCGTTCCGCGACGCGGTCGCCTGCGCGTCCTCGCCGTCGCTCAAGCTGCTCGCCGAGAAGCTGCTCGGCGTCCGCATTCAAGAGGGCGAACACGACTCGCTGATCGACGCCCGCACCGCCCTCCGGCTGTACATGAACCACCGCAAGAAGTGGGACGCGCAGGTGAAGCAAGTGCGCCGCAAATGAGCCCACGAGATGCCCGGTGGGAGTTGTTCACTGTTGTCCTCTCCGTTTCGTCTAATTGTTGTTGTTGGTCGTTGGAATAAACGCACGTCTATCCACTCACTCATCGATCAAAGAGACTCGCGTACTCTTTTTATTCGAACGAACGAAAGACAGGCGGGGATCATCGGGCGATTGTCTTGTCGCTCTCGAACGGATCGACCGACGTCTGCTGGCTGCCGTCGGCGCGGTGGACGACGCTCGTGGTGTCCGGCGGGGCGGCGCGCCGCTTCAGCGTCGAGGCGGCGTTCACCTGAAAGCATTCCGCATGATTCCCGCACCTCAACGAACTCTTACGGTCTTCGGTTCGACGCTCACGCTCTTCCGACTGCCCGACTTCTTCGCTCCGGTGGGCGGCGGAGGCGGCGGCGGGACGATCGGAGTGGTCGGTCGGTTCCGATTGTCCAGCGTTTGGCAGAGGTGCTGGTGCTCCACTTGGAGCGACTTGAACAGCTCGTTCTTCTCCTGCATCTGCTTGACGAAGTCCTTCTGCAATCGATCGAATGAAGGGATGAATGAGGGGGGAACGCACGTAAAGAACGTCGTGCTGCGCGTCCAACTCGCGCTTCTGGCGGTTCTTCTCGCCGACGGCGGCGTCCAGCTTCACGAGGCCCACTTTGACGCGTCCCATCTGCTGCTCGGCGATCTGCCGGCGCTCCCGGCGTTGCGCGTACTCGTAGTAGACCATTCCGCCGACGATCCCCGCAGCAACGAAGTAGAAGAGGGCCAGCGCGTACTCCACGATCACCACCGCCGTCAGGGCTGCAAGCGGACGAACGAAAGGAGTGGGAAGAGCGGAAAGGACGAACCCGAACTGTCGTTCAAGAATCCCGCTTCCGTCGTGTCCGTGGACGAGACCAGCGGGAGGACGAGGGCGAGCAAAAAGCCGCCTCGAATCCAAGCGTTCGCCACTCGCATTTCGCCGCCTTGGATCGCAATGACGACCGATCGAGCGGACGGATGGGAGCGGAGTGGAAGTGAGCGGGCGGTGGAAGAACGAGGACGAGCGAGCTGATGCAAATCCCCCTCGCGTCCACCTTCTCCATGTTTGTGAGCTCGAGCGATCTCTCCACCGCATTCACAGCAGCGCACACCTCCCTCCAAAGATCCACTGACTGACAGTCGCTCCAACTTTATTCTCCGCACAAACGAACGAATGAATGAACACGCCGTCAATCGAAGAGAACAAGAGGGACGAGTGGGTGGGTAGGGAAGAGAGGATTTAATTTAGAAACAAGAAGACAACAGTTGAGTGACCACTCGCGCAGAGCTCACAGCATGTTGATGTGGTCCTTGAGCTGCTGCTTGGTGAGTCGGCGGAAGCCCTCGGCCGTGCAGATCGCGAGCTCGACGTTCTCCTCGGTCATGGCGACGTCGAAGGACTCGCGCAGCGTCAGGAGCGCCGTGTGGATGCCGTCGTCCAGCTCGATGGAGTCCGTGAAGCGCTTCTCGAGGAACGTCTTCGCGCTCAGGTCGTTCTTGCCCAACGCCGTTGCCTTCCACGCGAAGTACGCGCCCTAAACATCGAACGAGTGAGTGAACAAACGAAGAAGGGATGAACGAACCGAGGGGTCCGATTGGAAGAGCAGCGGGCGGTTCTTCAGCTTGTCCCAACCGGCGATCAGCAGCGAGACGCCGAACGGGCGGACGCCGCTGCAAACACCCGCGAATCATTGGTTGATTCATCTCGTTCACGTACCCGGACTGCGTGTACTCCTGCATGACGATGGCGATCTTCGTCACCAGCTGAATGACGGGAATCTCCTCGCCGTAGGCCAGCTCGTACTCCATGGCGATCTTGCGCGCCTTCCGCACCAACAGCCTGCAATCCGAGGGATGAATCGATTGAGAGAAGAGCGAAGAAACTCGCCGATAGTCGGGTCCCATGCCCGAATAGACGCAGCCGATGTGTTCGGCGATCTTCTCCGTCTTGAACTCGTTCTCCGTCATGATCGAGCCCTTGTTCTCGGTGGCCAACACGACGCCGTCGTTCGCTGCAAGCCGGAGGGTGAGAAGTGAGTGGGAAGGGGGTGGACGAACCTCGCAGTCCGACGGACGGCTGCCCGTTCTTCACCGCGTTCAGCGCGTACTCGATTTGCATCAGCTTGCCGGACGGGCTGAACGTCGTCAACGAGAAGCCGTAGTGGTCGCCCATCGTTGCGGTCGGTCGGTCGGTCGGTTGGATTCGCTGCAAACAAACCGGCGATCAGCGGGGAACTCGATGGAATGCGCGAAGAAGCGAGCGAAAGCGGCCGGCTGGGCGAGCGACGGGCAAAATCATCAAATTCGAGGCGGGCGTGTCGGGTCTTCCGCTCGTTCGCTTGCTGGGTCAACTCTCACTCGTTCGGCAGCAAGCGGCAATCGAGGGTGGGGATGAAAGACGTTTGACGATGATCCCATTGCTTCTGCACCTTCTATCCCCTTCAACACATCGATCGCAAGCCCAGAACTGCTGGGAAGCGACCAACCACCGACTTTCTTTTTTCCGCCGCCCCCAGCCGACTTCTTCCCTGTGATCCAGCCGACTGCACGTCCCCGTGTTCATTTATTGCATTCAGCCATCACACAACGAAAGAAACAACAACGAAAGAAGTCCAGAAGGCGGAGATCTCAGGACACGTAGGGGGATTTAGGCATTGAATTAACGAACGAAAGAGCGAGAGAGAATTGGGGGAATAAAAACGAGGCAGAGCGGCAAGACTTGAGGGGAGAAGGCTGGAGGACAGGGCGGCGTTCAGGCCGAGGCCACCTGCTCGTCGATCGTCTCCAGCAGCCCCTTCAGCGCCTCGTACTGCTCGGGGTTCAGGGCGACTCCCTGAAGAAGGCGGGGAGATGAGGTGTGATCGGGGGATGGGGGGGGGGGAACGAACCTTCTTGCCGGGCAGCAGCTTGCCGTCCTTCTCGTAGTACTCGCGGATGTCCACGTAGGTCTTGCCCTTGAACGAGCGGACGTTCACGTACTTCTTGCCGCCCAGGTCGAACATCTGCAACGAGCGAACGAGGGGAATGAATGGAATGAGAGGAAACTCACCTCCTCGCCCTCGGCGTTCTTCTCCGTCGACGGGCCGGCTTTGCTCGTGGTTTTGGCCTTCTTGGCCGGCGTGGCCTTGGCCTTCTCCGCCGAGCGCTTCTGCAAGTCGAGGAGGATGGAATGAAGAGGAAGCGGGGGAACTCACCGACGCTTTCGGCTCCTCGACGGCCGCCTCGTTCGACTCGGAGTCGCTCATTTCGGGATCGCGATTCTCTTCTGGAATTTCCGACTGGTTCGTGCGGTTTTTGTTCCGAAGCATCGCGAGCGAATGAAAAGAAGCGTTCGGCACGTGGAGCGGCGAGTTGTCTGGAACACGGCCGAATGAGCGACGAGGATTGACGGCGGCGATCGCGAGCGGCGACGAGCGACTGGCCGAAGGACGCCAATCGAAGCGAGGAAGCGGCACGAATCGGCGGAGAAGCGAGTGCATTTCGGAAGGGAAGACGGGGGAAATTTAGGCCAAATCCCCGCTCTCCGGTCGCGTAAACAACGCTCAACGCCCGAACGCCCCGCAGCCGAACGGAGCGGCGAGTTCGAGCGGGCGGGCGGGCTGAAAGAAGACGCCAATTTCGCGGTCGGTTCCCTTCGGCGCCAATTCGAGGGCGAATTTTTGACTGCGGGGCTGGACGGCGGGCATTTCCGCACTGAACGCCTAGGTACTCGTTTGTTTCGATCAGATCGAAGTGAATGCTGCTTTCCATCGACATTTCGAGTGATCTCAACAGTCAAGCGCACCGTCGCCTTCACGCCCATTGAGCAACGAGTGTAATTCACACACAAACAGTCGTGAACTAACGAGCGTCGTAATTCGCCGGTGGTTGGACGAGAATTCGCATAAAAGCCGCTAATTCGACGCGGCGGATGTGCCCGAGCGAATCGAATGGCCGCCCGCTCGCAAGGTCGCCGGTCGGCCGGCCGGCGGATCGGCGGCGAGTGGTCAGTGCGGAGCTCTCGAGCGGTCGGGCGGGAAAAAGGCGGGCGGTCGCGTTGATGGGCGAGTGATTAGTCGACTGTCCGGTGATTAATGAATGCGTACACTCTAGTAGAAGATGCCCTTGTTTTAATGTAAAGCCGTGATCAGAAGAGTATTGTGCTTTCTACTTGTTTATTGCGTGAGTATTACCGATTGGATCGTCCCGCGCTTGCCCGTTCGATCGGATCGTCCGCACTTGAGATCCGAAGAGCCGCCCCGCCGTCCATTTACTCGTTCATTCGCTAGCCGACTAGCGGGCGGGCGGAAGTGAGAAGAGCGGAAGCAAGCGGAAGGGGCCGGAAGGCGGGTAAATTGCACTCATCCCTCACTCACTCCACCCGCTTAATTGCCCCGACTCCTGCGACCGGAAGCCGCACGTGGGGATGACGTGAACGGGGGCGGCGAGATCGCGAGCAATCGGACGGGCGGACGGGCAGGGCGTCAAGTGGACACTCCAATCGAATTCCGTTGGCTTCAACGGGGATTCCCCTTGATTCTGTTAACTCCCCCGAATTCTCTTGGATTCCTCCCGATGAACCCGCTTCTTTCGTCCATTCAAACCCCTAAACACACTCCACGTTGCTCGTTGGAGGTCCATCCAGCCGCCCGAACGGCCCGAATTAGTCGGCGGGCCGCCGCTCCTCCGCGCTACCAGCCGGTGCCAACACGCGCATTTAATTTGCAGCGGATGCAACCGTTTATCCCCTCTTTTCGCCGTCTCCCGCATTCATTTGGGATTGCGCGGCACTCCTTCGCTTGCAGGCGCGCGGGCCAAGAATTCGAGTGGTCAACGAGGAAAGCAATGCATTTGCCATGGGTGACTTTCGGCTGCTTCGTTGTTGTTTCTATAGCGAATTCAAAAGAGTAGGCATTTGTCCTTACTGCGTTCTTTCTTCCCGCTGGTCACTGCTCCGCTCTACCGCCAAGCTTTTCGGCCGTCTTCCCAATTTGGGCCGTCGAGCGGGCGGCGCGAGTGGATTAATCAGGCGGCGCCCTTCACGACGCCCAAGTGGCGACTGTTCCTGGCGGCCAGTCGGCCGGCCGAAGTGGAAGGCTGGAGGTTTGGAAACGAGTCGCAGAGCTCTCACTTTTTCCTTGCGCTTGATTGCGGACTGCTCACCGGAAACAGGGTCGATCGATCAGCGGCTTTTGTCGACTATCAAGCGACCCGAAGCGGCCACCCGCTTTCGCATCGGAGGGAATCGCCGACGGCCAAACACGAGAGCCCCGAATTCGCGGCAAGATGAATGGACGGTCGAAAATCGTGCGTGTTTTTCCTCGTTTCGTCCACTCGCCTTTCCGCCGCTCGCCGCCCTCGCCGCCGCTCGTTCTCGCCGCCCGACCGGCGGGCGCGAGAATCCCGAACGTTTCTTTCGGGCGAGCGGCTCGTCGAAATTCGTTGGAGCGGAAGGAGCGCGACCCGCCGCCGCTTTCGGGGCTGACCGCCGCGAGTCGCCGGCTTCTTTTCGTCCGTTGGGGTCGGTAGCGGCCGCCTACCCGCGTTGTTTGCCCACTCGTTTTATCAAACACGTTCGATCGCGAGGTGTTCAAAGCGGAGGGAGTGCGGCTTGATAGCGAGAGGGCGAAGGTGTTTTGTGGTCACTCGTTCACGAACCCCTTTCGCAAATTTTTGAATCTCGGCAAAGTCCAGCGGCGAGCCTCAAAAAAGGCCGCTCGAACTCCTCGTCGCAAAAATCGCTTCAATTTGCACCTCCCACCTCCACCGCCGCCGCCGCTCCTCCCCTTTGCGCGCCCGTCCTTGACGTTCCCTTCGAAGGCCGATTGACCGTCATCGAGGAAGACGAGAAGAAAGTTTATTGCGTTCGTCCGCCGTCTGCCGTGCCAACTCGCGGATCGCTTTGGTTTTGCCGTTGATTGGACGAGCTGCTGCTTGCTTTTTGCAAACCTGTAGCGAGGTTTTCCTCTTCGAATCGCTCCTCGCTTCCACTCCTCGGCGACAACTTCGTTGCGCGGCGATGCCGTCGACAAACGCGCGAATTTCGGTCAAAAACAATCGAGGTTCAAGTTGAAGGGCGCACGGGAGGGAGGAGGAGGCGCGAGGAGCCACCGCCTTTTGACACGAAAAACGTTTCGAATCGCGACTCTTGATCCCGTTTTCCTCTCGCCGATTGATCGCGCTGCAGGTCGAGAGCCCCGCCCGCCCCTTTGCGTCCACCTCCCGCTGCTCCACGAGCAGTTTTCGACGGTGGGGAACAACGAAACGTCGGTAATTGCTGCTCGCCGTTTCGTTGTTTTCGTATTCGTTTTTACCGAAAAGAATTGCGCTTTCTTCTGCTTCACGCCGCCCCCGCACGCCGTGTTCCACGCTCTTCAACCGACCGACGAGTGGATGCCTCGACGGCGTCGTTGTGGCGGCTCCAATTCGGGTTGCGCATGGAATGAACCTCGCAGTTCCTTCCTGCAATCGACGCTTTTTCGAAGCGGATTCCTTGCTCGCTTCGCCGTCGCCGCTACGAACGGTTCGCTTTCCGGCGCTTTCGATTGACGAGCGCGCGAACGGCGCGGCGTTTGATTGATCGTCGGCGTCTTCTCGGCGCTCGCCGCGCGTTCGAAAAAACGGTCGAGCGTCGCGCAAGCGGCGGAATTCGAACGAGACGACCGAGAAGGCGAGCTCTCGATGCTTCGAGTGGGAACGTGCGGTCATCTGGAGCTGCTTCGCTTCGTTTGTTGGCCATTTACGACGTTATAGTAACGACCGAATGACCGCTCGTTTTCCATGTGTACGCAATCGAAGAGCTCGAATCCCCGCGTGCGGTCCAGCAATTTGCGGCCATCCGATTGCCCGAGCGGCTTTTCGATCGTCCAGATGTCCGCCGCCGGCAACCGCTGGAGGCCAAGCGATCTCGTGAATCGCTTCGTTTTGCTTTCCCTTGATTCACGACCGCTTTCCGTTTGTTCGTTCGTTTGAAACCCTCCGGCCCGAACGTCGAGCGTCGAATGGCGTCATCCCGCTCGTTCGTTCCCCGTGAATCCCGCCGCTTTCGCGCTGACTCCTCCGATCGATCGGCCGACCGGCGTTCCCGCGACGGCCAGCCGCTTGGCCAACGGCGGGCCGCCGAATGAGTTGTTTTCGCGTGATTCATGCCGCCGCGTTTCCGTCGAACGAGCGGACGGCCGGCAACGAAAGAAGTTGGAATTTCGATTCGAAGACGCGAGCGGATGGACGGCGAGACGTGTCGGGCGAGTTTCCTCTCGATTCTCGGTGACTGGCAGCAGCCGTTTTTTTCGCTTACGTCGTTCATTTCGCCGCTTGTCGTTCGAACTGCAAAGTGAGCGGAAATTGCTTCGAGTTCCTGCTTCCCTCTACCGATGCTCTCTGGTGTTCTTCGATGCTCTCCGCGGTGTTCACCGTCAAAACAACCCTCTTTGCCTCGTCCACGCGTCTCCTCCATCGTGAATTCGGAATGAATTGCCCTGCGTTCGTTCGCCGTTCGATCGTCTCGTCGCGAAGCGAACAGCTGGACTCTTTCTTTTGCTCGTTCGTCCACTACGAAACCCTGTGATCCGTTCAACTGACCTCTTGGCGCTGACTCATCCGCGTGCCGTCGCTCTGCGGCGATTTCTTTTCGTTTCGATTTCGATCGAACGGAACGCGCATCTTCGAGCATTCCCGCTGCTCGCTTTCGTTCCTCTCGTTGATCCCGTGGCCAAACAAGGGAGCGCTTGGAGCAGCCAATCCTTCTGGCGGCATCCAAGAAAGAACCCAATGGAAACACTCGAAAGCGGAAGAGGGCGGAGTCTCCTTCCATTCGATTCGGTTGAGAAGTTTACGTTCGAGATTGAACGGCGGGATCGGGGGAGCGGGCGGCAGTCGGGGAAAGGCGGTTACTCACTCGCCGTTCCGTCGGCTCCGCTCGATCAGTGCGGGGGGAACGTGCGTGGTGGTTCTGATTGTTGCTGATGGGAATTCGCTTGAATCCGTCTCTTCTCGTGTGCTTCCTGACCGATCAATTTGTTTGAGCTCTACTTCTGCTTACTTCGTCTTCCTCATGCCTTCCTACCCTGCGTTACGAAACATCCCATCCGCTGCATTCAATCTCTCGGCCGGCCACAAGAACGGAAACAATTGGCCGGCCGGGCCGGAAATTAATGACTCACGATCAACAGTTGGATTCGATTCGAATGTTCTGCCCGCTGTCCCCATTCGATTCGATTCGAACGGCCTTGCCGAGTGGCGGGCGGGAAGAAAAGCGATCCGCAAAGTGGGGCGCCGAGAGGGCCGTCAGTTGGCCGTCGGCTTCTTTTCATTTCGTTCGTTCGTTCGCTAATCGCCTGCTTTCCGGCAGATCCGATTTGTACGCGGGATTTTGGATTCTTACTCGTGGATTTGCGCCGTCTTTTCGATTCTTCGGCTGGATCCATTCGTCCAGGAGCTGTTCGTCGATGAGAGGTGCAAGGAGAGTTGCCGTTCAGCTCTCACTCTCGTGCACATCGCCCTTTACCGCCTTTAGCCATCTCTACGACTTTCCGTATTGATCTAAACAGCCATGTTTGAAGCATTGCTTGCGCAACTAATGACCACACAAAGAGAAGAATTGCCGCTCATTCCTTTCGTCGTGTTTATGCGCGGTCACTTACGACGGTCGTCAACGAAGGACATGGAGCGGCAGGCAGCCGGTTTGTCGCCCTCTCTCGCCGGCTTCGATCACTCTTTCTTTCCCACGAACGAACGAAAACACTTGCATTTCGGCTGCAAACTGCCGGCCCGCTCGCTCGCCGCGTGTCCACTTGACTCCCGACCGCTCCACCGGCCGCTCCGACCGCTCGACCGGCCGGCCGGCTGCGCAACGTGAGGCGGAAAAAACGCACGAGCAAAAAGCTAATCGGCCGCTCGCTCCGTCGGCCCAAGTGGCGCGAAATCCGGAGAAATCGCCGGTCGCATCCCGTCGAGCGGCTCTCGCGTTTCATCGCGCCCGTCCGAATGGCCGCCCGCCGCCGCCGTCGGGTCACTCGCGGCTCCTCCTCCTCGTTGCCCGCTCGCCCGCCCGTCTGCTAGCTCGGGTGGGAAAATTGCTGCCGTTTCCATTGAATTTCCTCCGTTTATTCATTCTGCTGCTTGTGCTGGAGCTCTTGCGGTCAATTGCCGTGCATTGATCGCTGCATTTTGTTCGAAACTATCCTCTCCCCATCTCGAAGCGAATTCCAGCGGTCTCCGGAATGAAAAATGGCCGAAAGTCGGGTGGCCGCCGCCCCCTCGGGAACTCCCGCGCCGACCGGTCAAAACACCCGAGTTGTTTGTCCGTCTTCCTTCTCGCACGCTGCTGGCTGACTGGCCGGGTGTCATCCCGACGGCATTCGTTGTACAGTTTGAGGAGATCTCAAGTCGATCGATTGCCTCTTGCCCTCGCTTGTGGTCACTCGGCCGGCCGGCCGCCGGTTTGCTCGTGATCTCCGAAACAAAAAGCCGCCCGACCGCCGGCCGCTCTTCAATCAAATTCTTTCGGACTTCTTCTTTCGAGTGATCGCCGCTGGGCGGCGGCTTGACCGGCGGGTTCAAACAAAGAAGATGAGCTCGTGGACAAGCCGGCGGTTAGCGAATTCCTGCTTGAATTCGTTTGTTTCGAAATGAAGGCGACTGGAGAATGTTGCTCCTTCCCTTCGGCTCGTCTGCCTTGCCCTGCTTTGCGCACTCGTTGGTGACTCACTCGCTCGCTTTTGACGCCCGACCGAACGTTCCCGCTCTTCGAAGGTCACGAGAAATTCGACCGACGAGGAGTCACTTTTGGAGTCGATTCCCCTACTCGCTTTCTTTCGTTCGATTTCTTGGATTTCTCGCCGTCTTCCGTGGCCACGCACCGCGTCTTCGTCAACGCGGCAGACGGATGGCCGGAAATCCAAAATGCACACACGAACGAACGCGAAAGCGGCCGGCCGAGCGAGTGGGACCGTCGGGTTTGCGAACGCTTTCTTCTCGCCCCGTTTTGTTCGCGGCGGCCAGCTCCCGTTCGTTCGTTCGGCCAACGCGCGGCCGTCTGCTCTTTGTGATCAATCGAACGAACGAAAGGGATTCACGTGTTCAAGCATTCCACGAATTCCAGTGGAACCTTCGTTTCTCCCTCGCTTCATCCAACAGTCCTTTGAACGTTCTTTCTTTGGTTGTTTTCCTCTCTTCGTCTGTTTGTCGTCCTTCGCGCCGGACGGGTGTTTCCGGCGGCATTTCGTGGATTTCGCAATTCTTCGGCCGCTTGGAACATTCGAACGAGAAGCAGGAAGGCGGAGAGGAAGGCGGGTGTTTGCTTCGTCTTTTGGCCCTTTAGCCTCGTACTCAACACTTTCTGTTGCTGTTTCTTTCAACCGGATGGTCACTTGTGGCCGTTTCGTGTTGCAATGGAAACCGAGAACCGTCGAATTCGTTTTGGGCGCAATTGGCCGCCGTTTCGCGCACGCGACTTCAATTTGCGGCCGCCACTTACTTGCTCGTGGTTGTGCTCGCTCGATTACAACCGGCGGGAACGTGGGAAAACGGGCGGAAATTGCTTCGGTTTCACTCGCGCGAGCGTTTCGACGAGCAACCGAGTGGTCACTCGGGAGCTCCGTCCAGCGGCTTCCAATTCGTCTCGTTTCGCTGCGAGCCGCTCGTTGCGCGCAGGTTTCGCAGCCGGCCGGGCGGCGATCAAGAGCGAGCGGGGCCGAAGTGTGGCAGTCGGAGGGCGATCGGCGGGCCGCTTGATCCGATCGCTGGACTCTCGCCCGCGTTCCCGATGAGACGAAGCGGAGAAATCGACCTCCCGCCTCCAGCAACTCTCCCGCAATTATTCGGCGGCCTTCTGTTGGCCACGAACTGGAACGCGCGACCTTCGGTTCGGGCGGCCCGCAAGGAAATTAGAAACAAGATGGCGAACGGACGGAACGAGCGGCCCGCTTCGACCGCCCCCAATTGAGTTCCCCGAACCGACTGGACGGCCCCCGCGTGCCCGCTCGCCGCTCCGCCGCCCGAATGACCGCCGAGAGGCCAACGGCGCGCGCGACTTCGCCGCGTTTCCGGTCGCTTCCCGCTCGAACCGCCGGCTTTCGTCCGTCCGCTCGCCGCTCTCCCGACCGCCCGGTTGTCGTCAATCCGAAGCACGCAGCGGGCGGCGCGAACAAAACAAATGGCCAGCCGACGGTCCCGCCCGCCGATGTCACGCAAATGTTGCTCGTGGTCACTTCTTTCCCGACTTGTTTGTGGACAAGACGGCGGAACCTCTTTTGTTTTGCTCCGAAGGCGGCCGATAGGTCCCGAACTTGTTTCTCTGCTTTCTGTGCAGATATTTGAGGTGAAACGGTTCCCTTTGGATCGAGCTGCAAGTCTTTCCCACTTGTTTTGGTCCCACTTCCCTTTGGTTTGTTTATTGCGGCCATCCGACGAGACCGGCGATCAATCGGCTTCCCTTTGCTTCCGTTCGATCCCCCGCCTTCTTTCCGCTTCGACGCGAACGCGATCCACTGGTTTTTGACTCATAACTCGCCTGTTTTGCCGTCCGCCCCGGCGTCTTACTCACCGCCGCTTCCCCTCGTGTTTGGACAGCCGACTGATTAGAAAGAAGCAGTGGGCAGTCGGCTTTTCATTTCGCACTTGCCATCATTTTATTCCACTCATTACTGCCTTCGATCACAATCGTCTATGTACTCACTTCTCCGTCGTGGTGTTCGCTCAACTGCTCTGCCTGCGACGGAACGCCAGAAAGCACGCGCGTGCCGCTCGCCGCTTTGCCGCCCGAATCGCCGCTGTTTTGCTCACTTCGCGGGCTCGTCTATCATTCGCGTCCACTTTTACTCGGTTTTAACGGGTTTACGAACCCTTAACCGACTTTCCGTCCTTCCGTCGCTTCGATCCACGGATTTTACCCCCGATTCGTCCGACTTGCGCGGATTTCCGTCGGTGCGGAATTCATTCGCGAATTTTAATCCAATTAATCAGATATCTACTGATTTCTACCGCGTTTTACCGAGTTCTACCTTGTATTACTCTCGTATTTGCAGGACCACGTTCGCCAATCGACCACGAAGCCCACCGGCCGTCGTCCGCCTTCAACACGCCCGTTCGGCCCAACTGCTCGCCTTCACTCCAGATTTATGAATCGACGGACGAGCCGCCCGTGAGACGAACCACCGAACCGAAGCCGCCCGCTGATCACGATGACCGCCGCCGTCGCCGCGATGAACGGCGAAGGATGGGGCGGATTGTGGGTGAGTCCCGCCGTTTCTTGCTCCCAGTTGTCTCCCGCTTACAAGGGGCTTTGCATCGAGTTTAGACCGGAAAGGTTTGGGGCGGTAATCCGTGGATTAGGCGGAAAATTGGGGTTAAACCCAGGCTAAACCCTGTGGGCATCAGTTCAGTCTCACATTCTACATATGTCCTCTAAATGAACCGATTATTGCTTGTTTGAACTCACCACTTCCGTCCACTCGACTCGTTTCATCGAATTTGTCCCGAATTTCCGCTTTCTGTCCACCGGATGCGTCCGCAGGGTTCCGCTTCGATCTGGTCGGCCGTGAATCAACAACCGGCGAGCGTACCGCCGGGTTTTCTTATCAGTCCGGCCGCCCGCTTTTGCACGCGAAGGGCGGAGGTCGACGTTCCACTCCCCTCTTTCTGGCGTTTTCTCGTGACCCGGAGAGTCGGCAGACATCCGCTAGTCGCCCGGCTGCTTGTCATCATCACTACCTACTCGTTCTATCGCTTCTGTTGAATCGAAATGCTGGAACCGAAGAGCAACTCGGACAGCCGACTGCGTGCCTCCTCGTCCTCCATCTTGTCACTTTCCACGTTGGATCAGGCGAGTTCTCCTTTAAGAACGGGGAAGAAACGTCGATTAGTGTTGTAAGCACTCGACCGAGTAATGTGGCGATCAATTTGTCGATGTAACAGTCGATTACTGCACATAATCCACCATTTATCGTATCGTACATCTTCTTCACTCATGCGTCACACAAGGATTTATTCGGCGCCGATTTATTTTCGCTTGACGCCGTTCCGCTCGCTCGGATCCCGTTCTTCCAGCCCACCGGCAACGTTTTGTAGCCGCCTGCTCGTCGCTCGTCGACGCCGACCGGCGGCGAGTGACAACAATGAGCGGAGCAAAGCGGAGCGGAAAAAGCGGCTTCTTTCCATCGACAGGCTTCAATCGATCGTGCACGTAATCGAGCAGAAGGCAGGCCGCTTTCTGCAAGCATGTTTGCATCTTGAGGTGGTGAAGCATTGATTGATTGCTGTTGCAAGTGTTTGTTTGTTGTATTGGTTCTTTGTCGTTCTAGAAGTGAATTCCTTTGCATCTTCATCCTCTGACCACCCACTCGGTCGTCGGTCACTCCATCTCGAATTTTCGCTTTCCGCCGATTACGTGCGTATTTTCGCTCGTTTTTGTACGGCGACACGAAGGGCGGGCGGATGAATCGGCAAGCGAAAGCCGATTATCAATGGATTTCGAGTCCTTTCGTCCGTCCGGTCGGTCGGTCGGTCGTTGGGATCGCCCGACGAGAGAGGCGCCGAGTGACCAAAAGCGGCGACTCGTGACTCCAGTGCGGTGGCGACTGACCGGCCGGCGGATTCGCGTGTTCCACCCGCTTGTTTCTTTTTGCGTAATTCACGTTCTTCTTTCCCGCTTGTTGCTTGTTGCTTGATTGTAGCCAATTATTCTATCGATTGCATCCCGAAGCAACCAATTAGACGGGACTTGCGTAATCCAAACACAACGACGAGCATCTCCCGTTTGTTCCTTCGATCGGCAATTAGATGCCCCGAGTCTCGTTCTGCCCATGTGCTCGCGCTCGCAATGTTTCCAATCGACGAGGGCGGTGGGGCGTGAATGCCAACGGACGAGCCGAAGGCGGGGCTGCGGCTGCAAATTGCTCCGGACCGTCGTCTCCGGGGATCTTCCACTTGTTGCAGTTGCTCGTGTCTTCGAATGTCCACTCCGCTCTTGTAGCACAAGACTGTCCAGTTCTCCCCGTTTGCGTGTAATTGGCGGTTTGGACGGCGAGAACCGGCGGCCACTCGCCCGCTCGCTCGGCCGCCCGAAATCTCCGGGCCGCCGATTAAACGCGGAAATCCCCGCCGCTCGTGCCGCCCGGTGGCCACGAGCTAGCGGGGCGGGCGGGCGGCGATTCGGGTGTTGTTTTGGGTTGCGGTTAATGAGCGGCCGCCCGCTCGCTCGCTCCCGTTCGTTCGGGGCGGCCGGTGGGTGGGCAGCCACAGCTTTCTTACGGCTTCCTTTGGGTTGTTGCTGGCCGCTCTCGCTGGCGGTAATCGAATGAAATTGCCGGCTACATTTGAATTTTCGATTGCCGGAGCGCACACCCTCGTCGAGCGTCGTCGTTAAGATTCGTGCAAACGGGCGGGCGGGCGGGTGGTTATTGCCCTCCGGCACGCACTTCCGCCCGCTAATCGCCGGTTGGACGGCCGCTCGGATGGTCGGTCGGAGGGTGGGGCGTGTGTTTGACGGCCGGCCGTTGCGAGTGACCAAACAGTCCTGCTTTTTGGTCGTTAACACTCCCCAACCGGGCGGAGAGAAGTCGCTCGCTCGTGGACGACGGCGACCGATTTCTTCCGTTTGGTTTGAAGTGCCCTCGCTCGCCGTTCTCCGTGGATCCAAACCAACCGAATCCCCTTCATCCGCACTCTCAATCACTAACCGTTCGCTTCTTCGAGCGAACGAACGGGCGAGTGCACGAAATTCGACCGCATTAGCCGCCAGCCGGCCGTGCGGCTCGTCGCTCGTCGCGTGTCGTGCACGAGCTTTCGTCCATTAAACACGCGCATTCATTGGGAGCAGCGGCCGGCTAAACCGCGCGTGCATTTGCGAACGACCGCCGGTGGCGGCGGCTTTGTTTTAAACCTTTGAACTTCTTCGTCCCGCTTCTTCTTTTTGTTGTGCGAAAAGTCCACTCGCCGGCCGGCCTCTCGACCTCGCCGGTTGCCCCCGAGACGAGCAAACAGCCGAGGAGACGGCCGAGTGGTTTGGAGACGCCCGCCCTTCAGCCGATGGCTGCAGCTTGTTTACAACAAGTGGCCACTGGGCCGAGTACTCCCTCCCACTTGCTTCTGGCGGCTCTTGTTTTGATGATCGATCGCTTTTATTCGTGTTTGACGTCCCTCATTCTTCCGATCGCCTTCCTGTCCGCCAGACGTTCGCTCGATTGGATCCGAGCGGACGGAGTCGATTTCATTCCGATTTGATGTGATCGGAATTGATTCCTCCCCGCTTCTCCTGCACGGCGGCTTTCCGCTGGATTTGCCGCCGGCATCCGCGAAATTGACCCGAATTGTGCGCTCTTCCCTCGCTCCCTCCTCGTTCCCTGTCTCCCTCCTGAACTGTCCGCCGACCGACCGACCGGCCGGCGGGTTTGTGCGGACACGAGGGAGAAGGCGCGTGTGAGCGGCGATCGTCGCGAGAAGAAGAGAAGGGGTTGTGCAGGCGGTTTGTTCGCCTCACACCTCCTCCTCCGCATTGGGTCTCACGCGCGGCGGTCACAACCTTTGATCTGCAGCGGGCTTACGGAATGAGCTGTGGACGAAAGAAACAGTGGTTGCTCGGCTCTGCAGGCGTCCTTGCAGACATCGCTGGATTAATCGGATGTCTGCAACAGTAGACGAGTCTCGAAGAAAGCGATCCAAAAGGCGGAACGCGAACGGGGGGCGGCGGAACGATTACGCGCCGCCCGCCCGTCCGGTCACTCGCGCCCCACGGCGAGCCGATCGCGACGATCGAGAGCGACCGGTGAGCGCAGAAAGGAGGGGAGCGGAGGGCGGTAAACTCGCGCGCGCGCATCGAACAAATCCCCCCGCTCCGCTCCGACCCGTCCGGCCGGCCGGCTGACCGGCGAGAAGCCACGAACAACCGCGACGACGAGACGACCGCTTCGCTTCGATCCCTCGCGCTCCGGTCGGCGGGCGGCGATTCGGGCGGGCTGGCGGTGCGAATTGGAGGCCGGAGGGGCGACAAGGCGGGCGGGAAGAAGTGAGTTGTTGTGTTTGCGGTTTCCCGAACTCAACCACCGCGCTTACGTGTGCACTCTTTTCGCCTCCCACCCACCGGTCGATCGGTTCGGATCGATCGGCGGGACCGAAGCGGCGACGTTAGCCGCCCGTTAATCTCCGCCCCGCAATCAAGGCTGTTCGCTCTCCGTTGCGAGCAATAATAACCGTTGGGTTGGCGGTGCGCGACGGCGGTTTTTGTACGCGCGACGACCATCAATCTTCTTCCTCCACCTTCTTCCCTCCTTCTTCGATCCCTCCTCCCCCCCTTCCTCCGCTGCTCATCTTCTCCGTTCGGCGGCAAGAAAGACGAGGCGGAGGCGGAAGGTTAAGCTCGTTTTAACCCGAACGCCCTTGCGTTTTACCGGCGAGCGAACGGGCGTGTTCCACTTGGATTCCAAATCGAGTCGAATGGGAGCAGTTGTGTTCGTTCTCGCACTTCCTCGTGGTCATTCAACTTGTGATTGGACTCGATTGTTTGTTCTCGTTGACCACACATTGCCGCTGCCTCCTCTTCGGCTAATCTCGCTGCAAATCGGCGGCTTCTTCGCGCGCGTGAAGTCCGAGGCGAGGATTCGCGGGGATAAAATCAGCGGAATCCTCCGCTAATCTCGTCCACTCCTCCGCTTTTTCTTCCGCCTTCTGCCGGCATTTGGCGGACGGACGGACGGGCGAGTTCTTCCTCGAAGTGTTGACCTTCTCACCCGCCCGCTTCGTCCGCTCGCCGTCCATCACTCCTGCCCGCCCGTCTTCCACCTTCTTTTATGCAAAAAACCTGCGGGCGGCGGTCAAGTTCGACGATTCCGGGCGGGTTTATCGCTTCGTGGTCGCCCGCTCGCTGCTCGCTGCTTGCGGCTCCTCGTCGATCGCATTCGGCCGTCAGCGAACCGTTTCGATCGGAAAGCGAAACTTTCTTTGGGCTAGCGGTCCTCAAGGATTGCTTAGAGTTTGTTGCATAAGGATCGCTTCTTGATGGAGGAGTGGAGGACTCGCTCATTGGAGTCGGGTATTGAATTCGTTTCGTTTGTTTTGACCCACGTGTCTTCGGTTTCACCCACTCGGCCATCCGGCCGGCTTTTGTCTCCAGCCTCCGCTCGCTCGCTCGCTAATGCGCTCCCGTCTCTCGATGTCCATTAACTTTCGCCCTCCCGCTGCTGCGGCTCGCCGGAGGCCACGTGAACCGCCGGACGGGTTTGTTCCGTTGCGCGGATCGTGGACATTTGATCTGGCGGGCGGGCGGGTCGGCAAGCGAGTGGGTGAGCCGCTCGCCGGTCCGTCCGGTCGAGTGTTGAAGTGCGCAAGCGGGCAGCGGGCGGTCGGGTCAATGGGGCGCCGGCCGTTGCGGCGGCGGCTCGTCGTTGCTGCAGGCGGCGAGGGAGTGGCGGCGGGATCACTTGAAACCCGAAAGACGCGACGAGTTTGCCGCCTCCCCCTCGTTCGACGACCACTCGCCTTCGCTCTCGTTTCATTCAGCTCAAACACAACAAGTGGATCAATGGGTCGCCCCCTCGTGTGTTCTTTCTTCCAATCCTTGCTGCGAGCACTCACTCATTCAATTGCTCTGTTCTTTCTTCGTTGAGTCCGATTGGTGATTTCCGGGTCACTCGTTGCGCGTCGCCGCTTCGCTTCGAGTGGGCCGATCGCGCGCATTTCCGGCGGCCAACTGGGAAGCGCCTTCAGTGCGCTCCAACCTCCGCCGCCTCGTCGTTTGACGTCCAATTGTTTTGTTTGCATCGACAATCGATCGATCGAACGGAAGACGGCGGCGGCGGATGAGTGGACGCTCGCGGCCAATCGAATCCAATCGGAGGCGCGCGCATCTTCAGAAACTTCCCGCCCGCCCGGCCGATCGAACAAACGTCCGCAACGAGGCGGCCAACCGGACGGGCGGAGCGGCCGGCGAGATCACTTGCCGCGCCGATCCACTCGACTTAATCCAGCGGCCCGCAATCGCACGCGATTTGGAGGCCGAGTGGTCGTCCGTCGATTGCGTGGCTTCGTTTCGAGGAACTTGTTCTTTCTTTTCCTTCTTAGTTACGCTTTTTGTACGTGAACTGACGCTCGTGTTCGAACTCGATTGTTCGCTGTACTCACTCGTTCGTCTTCCAGTCGTTTGCGCAATCATTCTCCTCGCTTCGTTCCGTTGATCCCTCGGGTTTGTCGGCGGAATGTCCGCTCAAGTCCAGTCGGCGGCGTCGGTCGACATCCCGCACCACCTGCACCACGCGAACGGCGCCACGACCACCTTCTTTCACGCCCGCCATCCGCCGTACAACAACAACACGCAGCAGCCGAAGAGGACCTCCGACGAGGCGAAGAGCGACGAGGCGGAGCGCTCCGAAGGCCCCACAACGAAAATCGAGCTGAACGCTTCGCCGCCGGCCGACGTGATTCGTGGCGGAGACGAGGAGGCGGACGAAGCGGACGACGAGGTCGCCGCGACGGCCGCCGGCCACTACTTTGCGCCCCAGCAGCTTCAGCACGAGCCCTACCGGCGGCCGCGGCAGCAGCCGGACGGCGCCCATGTGGAGGCGAATCCGGCGTTCAATCAGCAACACGACGACGCTCATTACTTCAATCCCCAGCACTACGCGGCGGCGAGTCGGGCGCCGTCCGCCGGCTCCGCAACGACCTCGACGACGACAACGAATGGGGTCGGAGTTCACGACTACGTCGACGGAATTCCCGTCGAGCCGCAACTCCCCCACTACTACGAGCTGAATGCGCCGAACGGTACTCAGCTGCTGAACACGACGACAGCGACGAACGGCGGCTTGGTGCCGTTGGCGCTCGTCGACCGGGAGGTGCACTCGCGGCGCGTCTCCGCCCTCATCGTGCCGGCGTCGCCGCAGCAACCGAAACGACCCGCCCACCAACATCATTCGTATCCCCAGCAGCAGCAGCAGCAGCACGGGAATCTCATTCACCACCAACAGCCGGGCAGAACGCCGGTGGGACGGCGGCGTTTCTCGATCATCGGCGGCTCAACGGGCGCGAAGAAGATGGCGGGCGAGGAGAAGACGGCGGCGGCGGCTGGTGCGGGCGGTCACTACGCGCAGCCGCTGCCCGCACAGATGTTCGCGGCGGCCCCGTTCGATCGCCACCACCCGCACGCCGCCCCCCAGCCGCCGCAGACGATCGGCCGTCGGGCGGCGCAAAAACTCCACTCGGGTTTGCGGCAGCGATCCTCGAAGCTGGCGGCGCTCGGCAGCGAGTTGTCCCAATCGGCGTCCGCCCTCTACGCGCTCTTCGCGAACGGCGCCGGCGCGCAGACGGACGACGAGTTCGATCGGCGCTCCGTCGCCTCGTTTGCGATGGACGTCGGCCCCCACGCGGGTTTCTCCACCGACGAGCCGCTCGGCGGCCACTACCAGCAGCCGATCGTCCATCCGATGAGCGCACAGCAGCAGCAGTCGAGCGGGCAGCTCATCTACGCCGCCTCCGGCGCCCACGCGTCGTCCAAGATGGCCGTCAGTGCGGCCCATCACTTCATGGAAGAGTTGTCGGTCAGGATCTTCCTTCCACTTCGTTGTATTGTCTTGTTCAATCGATTCACTGCTTTTTTCTTCCTCTTCCTCTATTCCCCGATCAGAAGTTTGGGGACAAAGAGGCGAACGAAATGTTGCCTTCTCTTTGTTTATTCTTTCGAAACATCGGGCGGGATCGATTGCAGGCCGCAATTAATCGAAAAAGTGGGGGATGATTGGGCGCTTCTCTCCGAAGTTCAGATGAGAGAGCGGACGAGCGGCCGCACGGGAGTTCGAAACGTGTGCAACAAGTGGGGCAACGGGCGGGGCGGAGGGCGAACAAAGCGGTTGAGGGGAGATTTAAGCTCCCGTGCGGTCCACTGCTAAACGGAACGAGCGGAGACGAACGCGGGAAGCGAACAGGCGGCTCCCGGATCACCGCCGCCGCCGCCGCCGCTTCGTCGCGACCGCCCGGGCGGGCGCAATTCGATCGAGCGAGCGCGGACGTGCGCAAAACGCAGCCGTCCGGCCGGCCGCTCGGTTCGCTTTGCGGCGCAAAAGAAGCGGCTAATTCGTTCATTCATCCACTTTCCTCCTTCTTCGATTGCTGTTCGGTTGGATGTCCACCGACAAATCGCAGTTGGTTGCGGCTGCCGAAGCGGCGGCCCAAGTGAAGGCAAGCGGGCGGGAGGGCGGGGAATCAAACTGGGCATCAACCTCTATTGAATTCCTTTCTTTCAACTAATTCGTCGTCTGTTGCAGGACCAAGCCGCGGCCGTCTCGGACCACACGCAGCGCGGGATCGAGTTCCTCGAGAAGTACGGGCAGTTCGTGAAGGAGCGCGCGTCCATCGAGGACGAGTACGCGCTGAAGCTGAGGTTCGTCCCCTTCCGCTCACCGCTTTCCATTCGTTGATTGCAGGAACCTGACGAAGAAGTACGCGGGCAAGAAGAAGGGAGGAGGACGAGGAGTGGCGCTCCTTCTCGTACGTGAACACCTTCCACGTGATCCTCCGCGAGATCGAATCGCTGGCGGCCCAACACGAAACGATCAGCGACAAGTTCAAGAAGGAGATCTGCCCGAAGGTCTGCCAGCGATGTCAGGAGTTCCGCATGCACCGCAAGAAGCACAATGCGGACCTGCAGCAGCTCAACAGCGGCCTCACCATTCAGATCGAGAACATGCACAAGCATCAGAAGGCGTACATGTGAGCATTCCCTTTGATCTATTCATTCACTCCTCTCGGTTGCAGGAAAGCTTTCAAGGAGGCCGAGCACGCGCACATCAAATTCAAGAAGGCGGACGAGAACATGGAGATGTCGCGGGCGGACGTCGAGAAGAGTCGACAGAATCTGCAGCACAAAGTGTACGCGTGTGATCAGACGAAGATCGCCTACGGGGACGCGTTGGAGACCGCGAACGGCGCCCAACGAGCGCACTACCACGAGCGCATCCCGCACCTGCTCGAAGAAATGCGCCGACTCGACGTGGACCGCATCGACGAGACGAAGCTCGCGATGATGCAGTGCGTCGACGTGGAGATCGGCGTCTCGTCGATCATCCAGCGCTGCTACAACGACATGCGCGACGCGATTCGCACGATCGACCCGCCCAAGGACACGCACATCGTCGTCGAGCAGAAGAAGACCGGCTACGCGCAACCGCCCGACTTTCTCTTCAGCGATTTGGGTTCGTTTCCTCCACAATTCGATTGATTGCAACGGTTGGTTGGTTCCAGGCTGTCCGTCGAAGATCCTGCAAGGCAACGGCGAGTCGGCCGTCGATGCGGTGATGAACTCGACCGCCACCTTGAAGCGGGGCCAAATCCCCACCGTTGCGGCGAACGGCAAGGGAATTGCGCGCAAACACTCGATGCATCAGCGGATTTTCGGCGGTTCCAACGCCAACGGAAAGGTTCGTCCTCATCCCGTCTCTTTCAATTGATTTCTTTCGTTCGTTTAGTCCAACGGAGCGATCAGCGAGTACGGAACGCTGCCGCCCCAACAACGATGCCGCAAGCTGGAGCAGAAGATCCAGGAGCTGCAGAACGAAGTGAACACGCGGGAGCAGTCGAAGGCCGGCATGTCGAAGATGCATCAAGTGTACACGGACAACCCGAAGATGGGCTCCGCCGCCGATGTGGCGAATCAAATGAAGCAGTTCGACAAGGAGATCGCCGCCCTCCAGCAGCAGGTGGACGTCTACAAGCGGATGCTCGCCGAGGCACAGCGCGAGATGAACGTCCCGTTCACTCCGATCGGTTCGTCCCTTCTTTCCTTGGATTTCTGTTGATTCCTCGCCGTTTGCAGGCGCCCTCCCTCAGCCGCACGCGAATGGCGCGACGATCAACGGCGCCCACAACCAGTCGAGCGTCTCGTTGCCGCCGTACGCGCAGAACAACCGCAAATCGTACTCCGAGGACTCGGTTTCGTCCGACGGCTCCACGGTCATGGGCATGCCGCGGAGGTTGAACGGAAGTAAGTGGCGAGCGGGATGAACGGGGTTGTTGGTGGGCTGCTGGAGCGGGGCATTGTTTGAAGATCACTTCATCAACCGGTTGTTGCAGACACGATGCTCCACTCGCCGCACGCTGCTTCGAATTCGCACATTCCGCACATCGACTCGTCGGCCGAGACGGTCTCCAACTCGAACGGCAGCCATCGGAACGTGAACACCTCGTCGTCGACGAGTGCTGCGGGCGGCGACCTGTACGAGGACCCGGACGAGCACCTGCCGCCGCTCGGCACTTGCAAGGCCATCTATCCGTTCAAGGGCCAAGTGCAGGGCGACGGAACGACCATCTCGATGGAGGCCGGCGAGGAGCTGCATCTGCTGGAGAAGGACGAGGGCCAGGGCGACGGTTGGACGCGAGTGCGGAATCCGCGGACGGGCGCCGAGGGCTTCGTTCCCACCACCTACATCGAGTGCCATTGGTATTGACGGGAATCATGTGTTCGTTCGAGACGAACGTCGAGCTTCTCGCTACCGATTCATCCGATTTGTCTCTAGTCGACGACCATTAGGCCTCCAAACCTTCCCTTCTGACTGCTTTAAATCCCTTCCTTTCGTTCAAGAGTTTGTCCACTCCTCAACGCTCTTCCTCTTTGCCGTTGCCGCCGTCGTCGTCCATCCGCTCCATGTATATTCGAAACAAAACGTGGTATCCTCTCCCTCTTCTTCCTTCCTTCCTTTTGCTCCGCACCGATTGAATCCGTCCAATGGAACGCCCACCTACTTCTGCTGTTTGCCCGCGAGTCGCGAACATTTCTTCTCGTTATTTTGCTTAACTACCGCCATTCATTCATCTTCTCCAACGTTCTAGTTCTTCCAATCACTCGCGTATTTCCTTCGAACTCCCCACTGACTACCGTTTGTGTACAAAACGCCGACTGTGTTTGTCCGCTCGCTTTTCACTGTGGATTCACCAATAAAGTTTTACCATTGAGCCGCGGCGAGAGCTAAGGAATTCTAACGTCCTCGCTGCTATATTCCTCTCATTTATTCACTCAAATCTCATCAAAAGAAGCATAGGAACGTCGGACGGTCGCCTTCTTGCCGCCGACCACTTCTTTCCGCTGGTATTTTCGGTCGAGAACCCAAAGGAAGGCGGCCAGGAGAAGGACGACGACGGCGACGACCACCCAAAGAGCGGCGGCCGGGTGTTCGTCCCAACTGCCCTCTGCGGCTTCCGGCGGGTCGACCGACCGGAGGCGAGTGGGGCGCGGCGTTCGGATGGTCGCGCGACTCGCCGCCTCGACGTCGCGCAGCTCACGGAGCCAAAAGTCGACCCAATCGGCGTCCGGCCACGCGCCAACGTGCATTCGGGGCTCCACCATCAAAGTTCGGTTGTCCGCCGCCGTTTCCGCTCGAACGTCGTAGAAATTGCGGCCTTCCGCATCGACCGGCAAGAAATCTGCAGCCGCCAGTGGGTGGGTTGAACGACGGAGCGCCCCGAACGAACCTGCGGCCGGCGCTCTCCGTTGATGCCCGAACTGCTCGCGGGTCTCCAGCATGAACGCGTGGACGCGATGCTCGGCCGCCGTCTCCGGCTGATGGTCGGCGAAAATGAAGCGAAAATCGCCGCCGTCTTCCGTCGGTTGGGCGAAGCGAGCGGCGAACGTCGTGCCGCCGCTGCGGTTATTCCGCGCGCTCAGCAGCGCGTTCATCGCGTAAGCGGCGTGTCGGCCGATCAACGCGGCGCCGTTCGGTAGCGACGCGTAGCGCCACGCGCATCGTTGAGCCGCAGCTTCGGAGCGGTAGCCGAACGTGTGGGCGGCGTACAGGCGGCACAACTCCTCGACGGATCGCCCGCGATCTTCGGCGAACGGGACGTGCTCGCCGCTGATCGTGTACACCGAGGAGGGCTGAAGGGGGCGCTCATCATTGATCTGTAACGAAGAAAGAACCTTCCAGTTCGCGGCGAGCTCCGCGAAGCTCTCGGCCGGCAGCAGGCGGGCGTCCGTTTGGGGCCCAAAGGCGTGCTGTTCGGGCGACTGCCGCCACAATTCTTCCATCGACTTCGAGCGCAAACAAGCGATTTTCTGTTTCGCGCTCAACGGCCGCTCGTCCTCGTTCACTGCGCACTGAACACCCCGCTCATTAGATGGAGAAAGCAGTCGTTTGCTCACCCCAACGTTCTCCAACAAGCAGGCGGTGGGTTGCCGGTTGGCGTGTGGCTGCAGGAGCGGCCGGTGGTTGTTCAAAAGGACGCGATCCATCGGCAGCTCCGCTCGATCGACGGCCGGCGACACGAGCAGCAGCTGGACGAGGGTGGCCGAGTCGCGAAAGACGTAGGCGGCCAGACGGTCGGGATCGCCGTTAAAGGCGCGCGCTTCTCGTTTGATCCAACGGAGCGCTTGGATCACATCTGGAGAGGAAAGGAATGAATTGATGGGAGGGAAGTACCGTGCAGCCCGACGTTGTACGGGAATTCGGCCGCGTCCTCGTCGCCCACGTCCAAGAAGCCGAACGCTCCAAACCGGTGATTGAGCTGAAAGGAGAGCTTGAAAGAAGGACTGAAAGGAAGGAACGCACGAAGATCATGACCTCCGGATCGCTCTTGTTGTGGCCGATGACGAAATCGTCTTCGATTCGCCGCGAGTCGGCGCCCTTCAGCACGAGGCTGATCGAACAGTTGGTCGTGTTCTGAATGAGAAGCAACGTTGACTACTCCGTCGTTCGAGCTCACCATACAACCGGGATCAACGTAAACGTCCGCGAAGAGGCAGTCCTCGCTGACCGGCTGCTCGTCGCCCGCCGCCGGCCACTCGCCGCCCGGACACGAGGCGCCCGGCCGCTGGGCGTTGCGCACCTCCGTCCACGGCGGCACGTCGATTTGGGCCGGCTGGAAGCGTTGAGCGGGGCGGGCGTACCGCACTCCCTTTGAAGCGAAGGTCAAGATGAGTGAATCCTGAAGAGAACTCACTCGAAACGCGCGCACCAGCCGCTCCTCGCGGCGGATCACGTAGCCGCGCAGCGGCGAGCCGTTCGACAAGCGAGTCTCCACTCGAATCTCTTCGTCTTCGGTCGATCCAACAACAACAGTTGGAAGCAGAAGGATGAAGAAAAAGAAGAAGAGTTTCATGCTTCGAAGTGATGAAAGACGGTGCAAACTGTTGGGTTTGCAGCGTCTGCAGTTCGTGCACGACGGGCGGTCGTCTGACGGCCGACCACCCAGTCGGTTTATCGCCGGCAGCCAACCGTTTTTTCGGCCCACCCTTTTCGATTCAAAAGTGCAAGCGGAACGGCCACTCCGCGTCGCTTCTTATCGCCTTTTTTCACAAATCGAAGGGAGTTTGCAGAATTCGAACGATCGTGAACGAGAAAAACCACCTGCCAATTGTTGGGGCACGCGCCTTTGCGCCTGTGATCTCTGGTTGAGAAGATTCATTGGGTGGTGAGGAGTTGATCGCGGGCAATAAACTGGAGAAGACGACTTGCTAGAGCTCCAATTCACGTCCGAGATCCAACAATTTCCCGCGACGACCAATAACCGACAGTTTATTCTTCTACACACGCAGCAACTCGACAAAGCAAACGAATCACAAGAGGAAGCTTGGATCACCACCGTCCACTCACTCGCTCCGGCGCTCAATCTTCCTCGTCGGCAGCGGCGGCCGTGGTCGTTCCGTGCGTCTTCTGGGGCAGCAGGGCGATGTGGATACTCGGCCGCACGCCGCCCTGGCTGATCGTGACGCCGCCGAGCAGCTTCGTGAGCTCCTCGTCTTCGCGGACTGCAAGGCGGCGAGTGGAGGACCGGAAGGAGGGCGAGGGGACTCACTGGCGAGGTTCAGATGGCGCGGATTCACGCGGGTCTTCTTGTGGTCGCGCGCCGCGTTCCCGGCCAGCTCCAGCAGCTCGGCGGCCAGGTACCTGCAACGAGCGAGCGGCAAGGGAGGGCGGAAGGGCGCCCACTCACTCCATGACCGCCGCCATGTACACGGGCGCGCCGCCGCTGATGTGCTCGGCCACCTTCTGCAAGCGGGCGGTTTGGAGCGAAGGGCGAGAAGTCGGACTCACGTTCTTCTTCAGCATGCGGTGCAGGCGGCCCACCGGGAAGTTGAGGCCCGCGCGGTTGGAGCGCGACTGCTGATTGCCGCCCTGCTTCGACTGCAGGTTCTTCTTTCCGCTGACGGCCATTGCTTCGGGTCGATCGATGTGTGGCTGCAAGCAGGGGGATCAGTGAGAAGAAGAGCGAGGAGGAAAGGGAGAAGCCGGCGACCGCCCCGACCGGCCGCCCGGAAAGCGGAATGAGCGGGCGGCCGACCGCTCGACGACGGCGACTCGACGGAAAGTTCTGGACGCAAAATTGCGCAACGCTCACAGTTGTTCGAGGATCGTTGCGGGAGAGCAGAAAGACACGTGGCAGAAAGCGTGTGAACGAGGCCAACCGTCAAGAGCTTCGTTCGGTTCGCGTGGTTGTTTGGAGAACGCGGAGCGACCGGAACCCCCGAGATGTCTTTCGAGTTGTGTCCAGTCCGTCAGTAAGACGGTGAATGCTTCTAATCTCATGGACCTTGCCGGCTATTTGTGGACAGAACGGTTCTTGTCGTGAAGGAACGAGTGGATCGCTTGTGTTTGCGTCACTTTCGACGGCTGCCATCGTTGATTACACGAGCGCAATGAAGCTCCTTTGTTGTTTTCGTATGTCATGAAGTTAATTCATGGTTTCTCCACGAGGACTCCAAGCACCACCATTTCTCTCCGTCCACAACGTGCGGCGAGTCCCGCGACGAAAGCTGGCGGTTTGCTTCGCGTTGCACGCGTTTCCGTTCGGCTCGGCCGCTTGTTTCCGTCCGGTCGTCGAGTGGAGCGGCCGAAATGCCCCTCTATTTAATTAGTTCGTAGATCGTTCTTTTAATTAGTCTCTTAAATTCGAGTCGGTAGAGATGAACGCGCCGTTGAGTCGGTTCATGAAGAAGCTGGCCGACTTGCCGCCCGTTGTGAAGGCGAATTTCGCGGAGATCTCGCAGTTGGATCGGGATTGCGAGGAGAAGGAGCGGGAATTCGGGCGGGCGTGTTTCGAGCTGCTCGCCCGCTCCCACGCGGCCGGCGGCTCAAAGAAGGCGGCCGGCAAGGGCGCGCCGTCGCCGCAGGAGCAATACGAGGAGATTCTCGTGAGTGTCCTTCCTTCGTTCCTTCTTTCATCCTCGCTGGTTGCAGAACATCCTTTCCGACTGGGAGGAGAAGACCACCGAGAAGCTGCAGCTGGCCAGCGAGTGCTACCAGGAGGTCGACCGGAAGATCAACGACCTGGACAAAGCTTACGGAAAATTCGCCCAAAACGTTGCAAAGACGCCGCAAAGTGGGTTCTTCTTCTTGAATGCTTCCATATTCGATTGGATTCTTGCAGCCGACAAGAAGAAATCGAGCGGCAAGGCGGCGACGTCGCAAAACCGCAAGCGGAAGGCGCGCGAGCGGGACGTCGACACGGACGCCACGTTGGACTCTTTGGGTTCGTCCTCCTTCTCCCTCTTTCGTCCATCCATCTCCTTGAAGATTTCGACAGTCCGCTGGTCGAGATGCCCGTGGATCCGAACGAACCGACGTACTGCAACTGCCATCGCGTTTCGTTCGGCAACATGATCGCTTGCGAAGGCGCCCACTGCCCGATCGAGTGGTTCCACTTCCAGGTACGTCCTTCCATCCTCTTCCATTCTTTCATTTGATTCGTTTAGTGCGTTGGGTTGACCACAACGCCCAAAGGAAAGTGGTACTGCGATGCGTGCAAAGAGCAGGCCGGAAAAAAGGGCCGCAAGTCCGCTACGGCGGAAAAGAAGTGAGAAGCCGACGAGTCCACGAGTCTTCTGGTCGATCCTCAGTTGTTTCTGGTCATCTGTCTTTTAAATATCGTGTAAGTACTTTCCAGTCGCCCGTGTTAACCCTTTCATTCGATTGTTCCCACTAGTCACTAACGAGAATAAACAATCACTTCATCGCATGAAGAGAGCATCTGATGCCATCCGTTGTTGTCTAAAGAATTGTGGCGATCATCTGCGGTCACTTCGCTTTCGTCTCATGGATTCTGATCGACGAACGGAGACCATCGAACACCAGACGCTCCGCCTGAGGATTCCGCCCGCCTTATCGCCGCCGAATGCCGCCGGGAAGTGCGTGAGAAGTTGGGGGAATCATCTCACTCATATGATGCAAACTCTCCGCCTTCTCCCGCCCGCCCGCTTCCTCCTCCTTCTCCCGCTTATTACTTCCTCCTGTCCGCCCGCCGCGCCCGCCCGATCGCTTTTTTGGGCTCGAGCAGCGTTCATTAGTCCGCCGAGTGTTGCGAGCATCGGTCAGCATTCGCTTTGGCAGTGGGAAGCAAATTGTTTGCTTATGGCCAAGCGGTAGAAATGCAGAGACTCGGTGTCCGATGGAACGTGTTTGCGTGAACTTGGAAGCGAATATACGGTAGTCGATTAAGGAACGCGCGATAGCTGGTGGTTTCGATGCATTGCGAACTCCAGCTGCAAAGCATCAATCCACTTCAACAATCCGTCCTCTTCGCTTGCATCAACTTGCGTCATCTGACGCTCCTCAATCTTGAGAGTTCATTTGTTCGTTGTACTTTCTACGGGCTTATTACTCTCGAATTCGTTTTCACTCGTGTGACTCATCGCCAGGCGGCATTCGATCCGAACAATTGCCGGCTTGTTGCTCGAAGGTCGAACGACGAGCGTCGATTCGATTTCTTCGGCGGCCGGCCGGCGGCTTTGCATTCCGGAGTTTCGGCGGGCAGGCGGGCGGAAGGCGGCGAGCGACGAGCTGCTTTTCACGCGCTCGCCCAACTCGCTCGTGTTTTTCTCGTGCTTTTGCTCGAAAATCGTGAGAATTCGCGAGTATTTCGTTTCGGATCAATCGTGTGGTGCTTTGAGTCGAAGTTCTTGCAGGATACCGCCGATTTCTTCCTTCTTCCGCAAGAAATCCCCCAATAGACGGCCGAAATGAAGTGTGCGATGAAGGTGAAGATCACGTGGGCGATCCTCGGCATAACGGCGGGCCCAATGGCCGCCGGCGTCTTCTGGGCGCAATGGCACGTGAGTTCCTTCCGTTCGCGGCTTCCAATCGATCGGTCGAGTGCAGAACTACCCGACGGCCCTGCTCGCGCTGTTTTCCGGCTTCTGTGCCGCCTACCTGCTCTACACGCACATCGCCTTCCACAAGAAGTGGATCGTGGACTGGTCGCCGGCACGCGTTCGGGCGGCGATCGTCATCAGTGAGTTCCCTTCCGCTTCGCTCTAATCAGCACCACCGATTGTTCCTCTTTGATTCAACCGCTCGCTGATTGCAGACACCGCTCTTTGCGTGCTCGCCTTCATCGGATTCGTCGTCTGCTTGGTGGTTGCGGTGAGTGCACTTGTTTCTTTCGGTCATTCCTCCCTTCCATCGCTCTTCAGGGCCTTCGACACACGAACATTGTCGCAAAGGGCGAGAACCTCTGGTTGGCGGCCGTTTGGTGCTGGATGACGTTCAAGGCACGTCCACCACTCTTCTCTTCGTTCATTCCACTCCCTCTCGTTTGTAGTGGACGATGATGGCCGCGCTCTACACGCGCCGCTACGCTCAATCGGTGCGCCATCCGCTTTTGTTCACTTCGGAGGCGACGCAAACGGCTGGCGGCGATGTGCGCGCGATCAGCCCGGGCGTCTAACCCGCAGCTTCCGCCTGCTCTTCAACCGTCCTTCTTTCGCTTCCTTCGTTCAATTGCATTGAGTTTCCTCCACGTCTTTAGGTTCTCATCACTTCCATCTAATCACACACTTCCTTTGCTTTCGGAAATACGGGCATTACACGCGATGAAGCGAATAAACTGCTTCCAATTTGCGGCTTTCGATTTGCGGCCTTCCACTCGCTCACTGAATGGCCCTCCGTTCTTTCAGCTGCACACGTACACGCTGGAACACGACGAAAGCGTTTGACCCCCAGCCCCCGATCAACGATCGATCGAACGAAACGACGGAGTGTCCAAATAAATTGTGTTTAATCCACGAAGACTCCTCTCAATCATTCACAACAACGAACAGCGAACGAAGAAGGCGCGAAGGAGGAGAGGGAGCCGGGCGGAAGTGGACGAAGAAGAACGAAGGATGGGGAAGACGAATTAAGAGCGGAGGAGATCCTAAACACATCCTAACGACCCCAACGGGGGTGAGGGAGCAAACAATCGAAATAAGAAGAAGGAGGGAAGGACCTAACAGTGTTGATTAACAATAAACAAACAAGCGGGGGCTTATTTCTGTTGCTCCGACTTCTGCTCGCCGCCCTCCTGCTGCCCGTCCTTCGGCCCATCCGACGAGGAGCCGCCCTGGGAGTTCTGGGCGGCCATCTTCTTGTAGGCGGCCTCGAACAGCTTGAGCGACTGCTGCTGGACGGCGTTGACGGACTCCTTGACCTCTTCGGCCTTGAGCTGGTCGCGGTTCTCCAGCTTCTTCTTCAGTTCCTCGATCTTCTCGTTCAGCTGCTTGGCCTGAAAGAAGACAGAAGAATGAGGGGATGAAGGAGGAAACGAACCTCGTCGGCGTTCAGCTGGTCGGCGTACTCCTTCATCTTCGACTGGGTGTCGTGGACGACCGATTCGGCCTGATTGATCGCCTCGATGAGGTCCTTCTTTTCGGCGTCCTCGGCGGCGTGCTTCTCCGCCTCGCGGATCATGTTCTCGATCTGGTCCTTGGAGAGGCCGCCCGACGACTGAATGACGATCTGCTGCTCCTTGCCGGTGCCCCGATCGCGCGCCGAAACGTTGACGATGCCGTTGGCGTCGATGTCGAACGTGACCTCAAACAAACGAACGAGTTAAGCGACGGAAGCGGCGGAGAAATCACCTCAATCTGCGGAATTCCGCGCGGCGCCGGCGGGATGCCGACGAGCGAGAACTGGCCGAGCAGCTTGTTGTGGGCGGCCATGTCGCGCTCGCCCTGATGCACCTTGATTTCGACCTGCGATTGGCCGTCGGCCGCCGTGGAGAACACCTGCAAACACCAGAGAATCAAATGGAAGATGGGAATGAACTCACTTGGCTCTTCTTCGTCGGAATGGTCGTGTTGCGCGGAATGAGGCGGGTGAACACCCCGCCCAGGGTCTCGATTCCGAGCGAGAGGGGCGTGACGTCCAGCAGGAGGAGGTCCTTCACGTTGCCGGCCAGCACGGCGCCTTGAATGGCGGCGCCGATGGCGACCGCCTCGTCGGGGTTCACCGCCTTCGAGGGCTGCTTTCCGAAGACCTCCTGGACGGTCGACTGGACCTTCGGCATGCGCGTCATGCCGCCCACGAGCAGGATCTCGCCGATCTCCGACGGCTTCACCTCGGCGTCGTGCATCGCCTTGCGGCACGGCTCGATGGTGCGCTTGATGAGGTCGCCGGCCAGCTGTTCGAATTTGGCGCGCGTCAGCTTGATGTTCAGGTGCTTCGGGCCGCTGGCGTCCATCGTCACGTACGGGAGGTTGATGTCCGTCTGCGTGGTGCTGCTCAGCTCGCACTTGGCCTTCTCGGCGGCCTCGCGCACGCGCTGCATCGCCATCGGGTCCTTGTGCAGGTCGACGCCGTTGTCCTTCTTGAACTCCGTCACGAGGTAGTTGACGAGGACGTTGTCGAAGTCCTCGCCGCCGAGGAACGTGTCGCCGTTCGTCGACTTCACCTCGAAGACGCCCTTTTGGATCTCGAGGATGGAGATATCGAACGTGCCGCCGCCCAGGTCGTAGACCGCGATCCTGAAGCCGGCGAATAGAAAATAAGAAGAGGATTGAAGCGGGCTTACAGCTTGTCCTCGGCCTTGTCCAGCCCGTAGGCCAGCGCGGCGGCGGTGGGCTCGTTGACCACGCGGTGGACGGTCAGGCCGGCGATTTGTCCCGCGTCTTTGGTCGCCTGAAACGAAGCGAATCGAAGCGAATGTGCAAGCGGAGAAGGCGCGTACCTGACGTTGGGAATCGTTGAAGTACGCGGGCACCGTGACGACCGCATCGTTGACGGTGGAGCCGAGGTAGCTCTCGGCGGTCTCCTTCATCTTCATGAGGACGAAGGCGCCCACTTGCGAGGGGGAGTAGGCCTTGCCCTGGGCCTCCACCCACGCGTCGCCGTTCTTCGCCTTCACGATCTTGAAGGGCACCATCTTGAGGTCCTTTTGGACTTCGGCGTCGTCGAAGCGCCGGCCGATGAGGCGCTTCGTGGCGTAGAGCGTGTTCTCGCTGTTCGTGACCGCTTGGCGGCGGGCGGGCGCGCCCACGAGCCGCTCGCCGTCCTTCGTGAACGCGACCACCGACGGCGTCGTCCGCACGCCCTCCGCGTTCTCGATCACCTACAAACGGAATGAAGAGAAGAGAATTCAATGCAGAGCACGTACCTTCGCCTGCTTCCCCTCCATGACGGCCACACAGGAGTTCGTCGTGCCCAGATCGATGCCGATCACCGTTCCTTTGACGGCGTCAGATCTAAACCGGAGGATTAGTCGAGGGAATTCGTGGATGAGGAAACTCACTTGAAGCGGCGGGCGAGGGCGAAGCGGCCGGTCGCCGGGACGGCCGGCGAGCGGAGCGCGACTCGAATCGACGAGTTGAAAACGCGCAGCATTTCGGAAGCTGCAAGAAGGATTGAGTGGAAAGGACGTCGAATGAACTCGGGAGTGTCACGAACACAACGCGAAAGAAAGCAGACGATTGTGAAAGAAAAGGTGAGTGTTTTATCATCCCTTGCCGCCCGCCCGCCCGCCCGCCCTCCCGCCAGACCGCCCATTTCGACGAGAAATTACTCGAATATTCCCGACGATTTGGCCTAAACCGAATCGAATCCACCTTCCTCATTTGACTCAAGGAAATCCATCGATCGAATGCCCTCTCGCAGGAATCCTAAAGCAAACGGCCGAAACCCGTCGCCGATTGCAACATCGCGGGGGCGAACACCCGAAAACAACCCCAAGGCACTCCGCCTCCCGCCCTCCGCCCCGTCTGGCCGCTCGGACGCCAAGCGCCGTTTTCGCGGCGGATCGCCCGCCCTCTTCAAACCCGAATTTTCGAGGGACACCGAGGAGCCGCCGAAAGCGTCGTGAATTTCGGGTGGAGTTCGTTCCAAAGTGATGTGATTGAAAGACGTTGACGGTGCAAAGGATTAGAGGACCAATCGGGTAGCAGAGAAGCCCATAAATCCCCCGAATATCCTCTTGAAGCCGCCCCGACAGCTCATCGCAACGGAGTGCAGACAGGTGAACGCCGTCCATTGATTCCCGGCCGCGCGTGCGGGATTCTCGCGACGGACAACAAAAGCCGGCGGTTCGCCGATTTTCTCACGCGTTTCCGCCGTCCACCTGCTTTCGGCCTTCAAACGCTTCGAAAAGAAGCATTGCATTTGTTGGATTCGGCGAGTCGGCTGAGTCTTCTGTTTATTTCTGCCCGAAGGAGAATGCGGCATTGATTTGCCTGTGATCAAACAAACAGGTGAGTTCCTTCGATTATTGCTGAAGATGTTTGTGGGACAATTTGCTTTTCGTTTTGCTGTTTGCCATGACTGTTGATTTGATCAAGATAGAATTCGGCTGCCTCTCTCTGTCCGGCCCGTGCGGCTGCTGGAATGTTTGGCTCATTTTCGCTTGCTAATTGGAGCAATCAGCACACTGCTTTGCCCGCCACCGAATTCGACGAAGGAACGCGATCGATCGTCCGTCTTTCACTCCAAACTCCCCCGAATTCACGCCTTTCCGTCTGATTCACTCGCCGCTTCTTTCGGGGGTGCGGGAGGTGACTCACGCTCGCTTTCGGGCGATCAGAAGTCTTTGGTTTTCGCTTACGCCTTTCAACGAACCTCTTTCCATCGTTCCTTCGTTCTTTTTGCTGCTCAACAGTTTGGTTGCAGATCTCCGTTCTTCCTTGCTGCCCGCTGATTGCCGGCCGGAACCGTTGGGTCGTCAACGAAGCCGCTCGTTCGTGACCGCCGACCTTCCGTCCGTCCGCTCGCCCACGATGCCGCCCCGCCGGAACGCCGCCGGCGAGGACGAGCCGCCGCGCGTCGCCCAGCCGGCGAACTCGTCCGAAGAAACGCGGCCGCAGAAGAACCGGCCGAATCGTGAGTTCTCGCCGCTTCCTTCTTGTTCACTCGCCTCGTCCTCCAGCTTCTCGATTGCGGCAGCAAAAGCTGTCCGCCTGGCAGCCGATCCTCACCGCCTACACGGCGATCCCCGCCATCTTCGTCACGGGCCTCGTGTTCATTCCGGTCGGCGTGGTGCTTCTGATTGCCGCCGAGTCGGGTAGCCTCTTCCTCCCACTCATCCCTTCACTCATCACACTTGTTTGCAGTGAAAGAATGGACATTCGAGTACGGATCGGTGTGTTCGCGGAACGACCCCCGCTGCACGATCACCGTCAACATCACCGAGCCCTACAATGTTCGTCTTCATGCTTCCATTCATTACTTTGATTCTAATCTTGTAGGGAAACGTCTACTTCTACTACCAACTGGAGAACTACTTCCAGAACCACCGGCGGTACGTGAAGAGTCGGAGCGACAAGCAGCTGCAGGGCGACGTCTCGGTGGGTCCTCCTCTCATCGTTCTTCCACTCTCCAGTTCGTTTAGAACGTCGGAGGTGAGTGCGCACCGTACGACTATGCGTCGATCAACGGCCAGAAATATCCGATTGCTCCGTGAGTTCCCTTCCGTTGATTTGCGTCCACTCGTCCGCTTGCAGGTGCGGAGCGATTGCGAACTCGATGTTCAACGGTTCATTCACTTCATTCCATTGATCATCCCTCGCCGCTTGTTGCAGACACCTTTAAGCTGCTCAAAATCACGGAGAATCAGCGCCTGAACGTTCCGCTGATCACCGAGGGCGTCATTTGGGAGGTGGATCGGGACACGAAGTTCAAGAACCCCGTGCCGAAAGCGGGCGGCAATCTCTGCGATGCCTTCCAGGTTCCTTCCATTTCTTTCCTCTTTCATCATCTCTCGAGTTCAGGGCACGGTGAAGCCCCCGAACTGGCAGAAGCACCCGTGCGAGCTCGATCCGGACCATCCGGAGAACAACGGCTTCCAGAACGTCGACTTCATCGTTTGGATGCGAACGGCGGCGCTTCCGTCCTTCCGCAAGCTCTACCGCATCCTCGACCGCAACTCGGCCGGCTACCAGGACGGACTGCCCGCCGGCACCTACCAGCTGGAGATCATGAACTGTTCGTCCCGTTCACTCGCTTCTTCTCAGTCTTTCGATCGATTGCAGACTACCCGGTGGAGGCGTTCAACGGCAAGAAATATTTCGTCATTTCGACGACCTCGTGGTTCGGCGGCAAGAACAAGTTCCTCGGCGTCGCGTACATCATCATCGGCTCGGTGTGCGTCGTCCTCGGCGCCATCTTTTCGTTCATTCACGTCAAGTTCGGGCACACGTACGTCCCCACCTTCTTCCGTTGATTCATTCCTTTGGCTCGGCTTCAGGTTTGCGGAGATGGCGGACATCACGAACAACGCGCCGCATTGAGCTCTCCGTTCTGCTGGATGAGCGCCCGTTTGCCGCCCGGTTTGCTCAACGATAAACACACAATCCTCCTTCTGCTTCTCGTCGTTGCTGCTCACCAATCACTTTCGCCCACCCACTTCTCTTCTTCGTCCTTCCGCCTGAAAGCTTGCGACAACCCACGCACGAACGAATTTCAGTCGTGTGTTTCGAATCGGGTCTTTCGTTCGTCTATTGTGTACAGCCAATATGTAGGTAATTAGATCTGTCTATCTATCTATCGATTGATCGTTTGAGAGTACTTATCGCGTTGTAATCACTTATACTCGTCATCGTCCACTTGTTTCTTTCTCGGCCGACCTCACGCATTCCCCCCGTTTCCCGTCGATCATAACCACGTGCCCGTAACAGAGCGATTAAATGCGACAAGAAATAATCGTTTTCCTCGCTCACGAGTGTTGGGCTGACGCGCGGTCTTCCGCTCGAAGAATGGTGGAAAGTTTGCGGGTTTTCTTCGAAGATTCGAGTACTTTTCACTGGTTTCTTTCGAGTGCCCGATTCTTTCGCGTAAGGAGCGGCTGCTCGATTATTCCCGCAGCAAACACACGAATCCTCGACGGGGATAATTGGCCACTCGGCCCGGCCGGAAGACGTCCATTTGCCGACCGGCCGACAATCACGCCCGCTTCCCGCTCGTGAATAATTCCGGCGGGTTCTTGGGTACAAAACCGCACCGTCGGCGCGCTCGCCGCTCACTTCGTCTTTGCATCGACGAATACGGTCGCTTACATTCGTTGCTCTCCGGTCTTCCGTTGACAAATGGGTGAGTTCTTAATAAAAATGAAAGGAGATTGGATTGATTGCTCGTTAGAAATGGGTAGCGGGCATCTCCATTGCTTCTTTTCGAATTCTTCTTTGATTGAACATTCGCTCTGTGAGGTCCCGAAAGTAAGCAGGCGAACGTCATTCGGTCGAAGCGAACCGCCGGCCGCGCGAACGGCTGCAGCGGACGCGCCGAGCGGCCGAGTCGGGGGCGGCGGACGTCATTCGATTGGGCGCGATGTCATTTCCACTTGCCGCGAGGGTTGGGCGGATTGCGGGCGACAAGTGGGATCGGCCGTCCGCCGACAAGTGGCGGCCGGATGGCACGACGGGCGACTCGGCGGATTCGGCGAACCTCTTGGCTGCAGACGACCGCGCGCTTCTCCGTCGATTACTTCCGCTGTCACTTCGGTCCGGCCGAAGGGATAAAAGCCGCTCCTTTTCGCTCGGGTTTCAATCTCCTCCGAATTCACTTCTTTCGCTCGCTCGTCCTCCCGCCGCCACAATTGTGCTCCTGCGCCCCGTGAACTTCCTGCCGGCCGCCGAAATGAACGCGGCGGAATCGGCGGCCGACTCGCGCGCGTCCGCCAAGCTGCCGGCCGGCGGCACGCCGACGAAATCGGCTTCGGCGCCCAATTGTGCGGCCATCGGTGTGGGCGATCGGAATCTCTTCCAGCACATTCCTCTCCACTCTGCGCTCTTGGAGAACATGAACATGGGTACGCCCTTTCGAAGACGAAGCAAACACCCGCCTCTCATCCAAAAACCGCCCGTTCACTCGCTTCTTTCAGCTTTGTTCCAAGAAATCAAGACCCGCCAAGAGGAGTTCATGCGCGCCTTCAACGCCGGCAACGCGGGCGGCGCCGCGGAGGTCTACGATCCGGATGGTGAGCGCCGGCGTGGCGCAGTGGCTAATCGCCCCGAATTGCAGGCTACTTCATGCCCAACGGCCACTCGCCGGTCAAGGGCCGCAAGGGCATCGAGGACTACTTCAAGCAGGACATGAAGGACGGCGTGGCTTCTGCTCAGATCATCACCGAGGAGGTGAACGGCTCGGGCGATTGGGCCTTCGAGCGCGGCTCCTACCACCTGGACGGCAGCCGCGGCACCGAGTCGGGCGCCTACCTGCAGGTGTGGAAGAAAATCGACGGCTGCTGGTTCATCCACAACGACTGCTTCAACGTCATCAAGGCGGCTTCCTGAGCACAAACGAGCTCCGTAGTTCCCACTCCTTCCTTCCTAATCAAACACTCTCTCTTGTAATCCACTTAGTCCGCAACGATCGATTGTAGTGAGTAGACCGCCCGATTCGAAGCATCCTGTCGTGAATAAACTCGCGCTTTTCGGCCGGAAAGAAGGAACGGGCTGGAGTGGGAAGTCGACGCCGAGATCAAGGTGGCGCGACACTCTCTTGAATTGCTTGCGGGTGAACCAAGGGCCGAATGGGCGTGCTCTTCGATTCGAACGAAAGCGAGTGAAAAAAGACGGAGCCGCCGTCCCGCAAGTGCTTGAAGATAGCAGCCGACGCCCTCGTGCGCGGGAGCGAGCGATGAATCAAAGTGAGGAGAAATTCGCCGCGAATCGGCGGGAGTGACCGCTCGCTCGTTCGTCGCACCCAACGACCCGAATGAAACGAGCGAGCCGATGCGAGCGAAGAGGAAGAGAAACGAAAAGCGCGCAATTTCGCGTCGATCACCTCCAGCTGGCGGCCGGCCGGCCCTCATTTCTTGTTCGAACGTGCACGCGGGAAGGCGGTCGACTCGAAGCGAATGGCCGCCGCCGTTGCCGAAGTCGAAGTGGAGCCCGTGGGGCAGTCGCCGAAGGGCGCGCCGAAGGCCGACGGCGGGCTGAACGTGAACGAGCTGCTGCAGATCGCCGACGACCATCCGACCATCGATCAGGAGCAGAAAGTGCGCCTTCGCTCCACCGCGCCCGCCCCGATTGCGCACTCGGATGGCGACGGGGTTCGCCTTTCTGTCCACTCACTCCCTCGATCATCCGCTCGTTGCAGAACGCCTCCGCTTCGCCGTCGGAGTCGTCGAATCGCTCGGAGACCAAACTCAAGCAGCGGCGCCGGTTGTACATCGCTTCGCACGGAGACGTTCGTTTCCTCTCCCCGCTCTTTTACCCAATCTTTCCGTTTGCAGGACTTCCCGCACGAAGCCGAGTTCAACGCCAACCTGTCGGAAGCGCGCACGGCCATCCGCCACGGCGTCTACCCCGAGCTGATCCCCGCCGGCTCCTCGGGCTCCTACTTCGTGCGCAACGCCGAAGGGCGCATGCTGGCGGTCTTCAAGCCGAAGGACGAAGAGCCGTTCGCCTCGCTCAACCCCAAGTGGCCCAAGTTCTTCCAGCGCGTTCTCTGCTTTTGTTGCTTCGGGCGCGCCTGCTTGATCCCGAACAACGGCTACCTGAGCGAGACCGCCGCCTCGATTGTGGACGATCTCCTCAAGGCATCTGCCCGCTTCTCGCCTCCATTCAACCCGCCTGCTTTCAGTTCAACATCGTGCCGAAGACGCGCGTCGTGAAGCTCTGCTCGCCCACCTTCTCGTACAACCGCATTTGCGGGCGCCGGATTGAGCCGCGCCCCAAGGAGGGCAGCTATCAGGCAAGAGATCGATCGATGGAGAGTGAACGCGTGTTGGGTTGCAGCTGTTCGTGCACGGCTACCGCAGCGCGGCCGACCTGTTCCCCGAGTGGAACAACGTCGGCATCAACAACGTGCTGAACGAGCAGGAGGTGGAGATCTTCACCGTTCTGTTCCAAAAGATGGCCGCCCTCGACTACGTCATTCGCAACACGGACCGGCACATGGACAATTGGCTCATCAAGTGGGCGCACAAGCGAGCAGTCTGCTGATTCCCCATGGTTGCAGGCACGTGCCCGGCGTGGAGCTGAAGGTGGCGGCCATCGACAACGGGCTGGCGTTCCCGGTGAAGCACCCCGAGTCGGCGAGTCGCTTCCGCCAGTTCCCGTTCAATTGGGCCGCTCTGGCGTGGGCCAAGAAGGTTCGTTCCATTGGGATGCTCATGACCTCACTCATTTGCTTGCAGCCCTGGAACCCGCAGCTGTCGGAGTACCTGCTCAACCTGATCACGCCCGCCTTCCTCCACCGCATGTGCTCCGAGCTGAAGACGCTCTTCTGCCACGGCGTGAGCAACCGCCAGCTGGTGGCCAAGCAGCTGCGCGTGTTCCGTGGTCAAGTGGGTTTTTTTCGTTGCTTTCAACTGACCACTCAATCCGGTAGATGTGGAACCTGGTGGAGTCGCTGCGTGCCGGCGAGTCGCCGTACGACCTCGTGAAGCGGCGGCCGGTGCTCGTGACGCGCAAGCACGGCAACATGGCGCCCACCAATCTGAACTGGAACGAGGCGAGTGCTCGACTCCTCTTCTCTAATTCATCCTCTCCTTTGTTTGCAGTGGTACCGATTCAAGTCCGTCACGTACGACCACCGGAATTGTTTCTAATCGATCGCTTGCTCGCTCGTCTTTGTTGTTGCTGTTGAGTTGCTGATTGTTAAAAGAAGTGAATAAAGTTGGTTGATTTCTTGCGGATTGACGTCACTCCCTTGCGGTACAAAAGAGCAAGACGTCATTCGATCAGCGGCAGACAAATCGACTACGTAAAGTGCGAGTGACTCACTAGACGAAAAGCGATAAAGAGGATTGGCCAACGGCAGACTGCAGCCTTCCTTCCATTCGGTTTGTTTTGATCGTTTCGGTGGAACTCGCGAATTCGAAACAAAACCCGTCGATCGTTGGCAAACAGCGGGGCGGGCTGGTGGAAGAACGGCCGAGGCGGGCGGGATTAGCGGCCTCCTCTTCGCGGTAATCAAGAGAGCGATGAGTCATGCTCGGGGCGTCGAGTGTTTGCCCACCGGCCGGCTGACATCACGGGCGGGTGTTTGCACGCGGCCGGCCGTTCGGTCGTTCCGCCTCGCCGTCCGCTTTTCGTCGCGGCCGGAACGAAACCGGACGATAAGCAGCGTTTTCCGGTCGATTGGCGGCGATTTGCGGGACGAACGGGCGGATTTCTTTGCGTAATCTTTTGAGCGTCCCCCTCATTGCTTTCTTTCAGACTTCAGACTCGCCGAACGACCGGAATGCCCACTTTCTCCACCGCTTCGACGGCGGAGCCGCCGCCCAGCTACGCCGAAGAGTTTGCGATGGCCGCCGAGTCGCCGCGACCTCCGACCGCTCCGCTCTACCCCACCGGAATGGTCCTCGCGAATCCGTTCGAGTCGCGTCCGATCGCCCCGCTTTACCCGCAGCTGCCGCCGGTCGCCTTCGCGCCGCAACCGACCGCCCCGCCGCTTCCGATCGACGTGGGCGCCAACCATCGGTACGTGGTGAGCTCGACGGCCGCCTTCCAGCCGCCGCCGCCGCCGTCCGTCTTCACGTCCGCCTGCTGCTGCCCCAAATGCCCGCCGCCTGTCCGACCGTTCGCTTCGACCGCCGCTTTCCACCCAACCGTGCAACAAGTGAGTGCACGACGGGCTGATTGATCTCTCCGCTCTCTGCAGGTGATCCAACCGGCGCCGCCAGGAATGACCGCCGTCTATTGCTGCACGAGTGGCTGCCGGAAATGTCGCCGGATTCAACGCAAACTGGTTCGTCACGCGCGTCGTGCGCACTGAACGCTTGTGGAGTTTGTAAAGCAATAAGGGAGCCACAAAGCCGAATACAAACAACCCGTTCATTCGATTATTTGTCTTCTGTTCAATAAAATCCCTTGAATTGTCGTCATTTCTCGCTGTTCAGCGAGAAGCTCCAGAGAATCCTTTGGTTACACCAATCACGTCCTTTATTAGAATTTATGACGACAACCAACAACAGAATGCAATAGCCTAAGGAAGATGGACAACGAACGATCAAACGACGACTTCAGCGCTTGAGCACCTCGGCGGCGTCCACCTTCGGCAGCCCTAACGCCTCGCAGAACTCGTTGCACGCGTGGTTCTCGAAGAAGCCCTTCATTCCGAGCTTCGAATGATTGGTCGCGCCGAAGCGGATGCGATCCTCCGAGTGGATGGCGGGGTCCGTGAGGAGGATGGTGGGACGCTCGCCGTCGGCCGTCTTCTCGATGGTCCCCTGCAGGTCGACGATCATCAGCTTGCCGCCGGTCACCTGCAATCCGCACTGAATGAGAGGAGAAAGGATGAGGAGAGCTTGCCGTGTACGTGAAGTGCGAGAAGGCGAGAACGAAACGGAGCGCCTCGACGGAAACTCCGTTGAACTGAACGCAGGCCTCGGGCAGGACGAAATCGCAGTTGTTCGTGAAGCGGACGTAGCGCACGGCGGGGTCGAGTCGGGGCTCGCAGCTCATGTAGCGAACGTGCGCCCCGGACCCGATCGCCAGCGTCTTGATCATGAGGAAGTCCAGGGAGGCGGGGATCTTCTCCGCATCGAGTTTCTGCTCGCAGGCGGCCATGAAGAGGGCGGCAAAGTAGGAGGCGATCGTCTGCAGTTGGTTGGCAAAGTCGTGCTGCAGCGCGGCCTCCACGCCGCCGCTCTCGTGCCGGTACTCCTTCAGCACGATGTCCTCGTCGCTCTGGAGGTCCCGTCCGTAGAAGGCGATCCGCTCGGCGCCCCGAGCGAACGGCTGGGTGGCCACTTTGACGGAGGCGATCTCCGGCCGGGCGCGCTCCAGCGGCACCCCGTTCGCCGCGTCGTCGATGGAGTGCGGGAATTCGTAGGCGAGGAACGTGCCGTTTTGGATCGCGAACGTCGCCCAGTCGGCCGGAACGGTCGGGTCGAGGCGATAGGAGCGCTCCACACGCGCCGAGCGGCCCGTCTTCCGGAGCGCGTTGCCCACCGACTTGCTCACCGACGAGATGACCGAGCTGGAGATTTCGCACACGTCCGCGATGTCGAACTGATCGATGGGCTCGCCGAGGGGGTCGCTGAACCTGCGGAGCATCGCGTTCGTGTGGTCGGTGATCTTCCCGAAGCTGTAGTCGACGCCCAGCTTCGTGATCCGCTTGAAGATCCCCGCAGCGGTGAGGCCGTGGGGGTCGCCGTCCGCGTGGTTGTCCATCTTGAAATAGCCGGCGTTGTGGAACTCCGTTCCATGGGCGGGCTGAACGATGAGGATTGGAGGCGTTGGAGCATCCAATTCGTCTACCTGATCGCAGATGTGAAAGAAGACCTTTGTGCTGCCGCCGCTGCTCCACTCCAGCTGGAGCGCCTTGTCGAGGCCGCCCAGGACGTCCTCCGGGAAGTCGTTCTCGCCGGGCTGCTCGGTGTCCGTGCGGAGTTGGGCGCAGAAGTCGCGGAACGCCTCGACGTTCGTGGTGAACGGGAGGACTTCGAAGCGGGTCGAGTAGCCGTAGTCCCGATACGCAACGAAGGCGAGACGGAGCGTCTTGACCGTCGCCTTGGTGCCGCCCTGCTCGCCGCCCGCCGCCTTCGTGACCAGCTGGTCGACGATGCCGCGAATCGCCTCCTTCACGCCCTGAATGTGCACGTCCATGCTGCCGGTGGCGTCGACCACAAAGCAGAGGTCGACGTGCCGCGACGCGCTCAGTTTCTTGAGCGCCTAAAAGCCGGGAGGAATGAGGAGGCAAAAGGATCGAGCGAGCCTCGCGGAGCTCCTGATTGCGCAGTTTGATGGCCGCCTGACGTCGTTGCTGCAACTCCTCGAGTGTGCGGGCATCGCGGCCGTGCTCCCGATCGCTGGGCGGGATGATCAGCCGCAGCTGTTGGTTCTGCTCGCGGAGGAGTTGGTGGGTGGGCGCCGAGCGCTGCCAGCCGCTCGTCTCGAAGTTCACCGTGTCGTTCATCCACGAGAGCACGTCCTGTCCGATCACCTGCAAGCGGTCGATCGATTGAAGACGGAAGCGAGAGGAACGAACCTCGAAGTCGCTGGTCAACGACCCGTTCGGATCGCCGCCGCCGCCGCTTCTGCAAACAAGAGAGGAGTGAAGGGAGAAAGGAGAACGAACCACTTGGCTCTTGCGGCCGCCCAGCGTCTTGCGCGACGACATCCGAGCGGCGGCGTTCTGAAAGCGGAATCCATCACTCGAGCAGACGATAGACGAAATTCTCGGCAGTTTCGCAATTCGGAACGACAGCGGGCGACCGAAACGAAAGCGGCGGTCAACGAAGAAGTGACGAACGCAGGACGAGACGAAATGGCGCGAAATTCTTGCGGAAAGTGGGAGCAAAAAAGACGGGGAAACGAACGAAATAGGGCGCCGCGAAAGTTCGAAAGCGATCGCCGTTGCGAAAGCCCGGCCGGCCGTTCGCCTCGCCGCTTCCTCCCCGCCGCGCTCCTCCCAACACGCCGTCTGCCTCCTCCCCGGTCTTCCGCCCGTTCGGATCGCCTCTTTGCGGCGAGCGGAGAGGACGGCGTCTTTTTTGCGGTTCGAATGCCCGCTCGAAGGAAGAGCAGCGCGAAGTCCGCTACTTCCAGTGACTCATCGACAGAAAACGACAAACACGAACCGAAAGTTCGCCAGTCGAGCTGAAACGTTGGCAAAGAAGGCGGATAACACATGGTCTGCTTGTTTTCTTCTTTCATGGACAGCAACCTCCAATAGTCGCATAGTTTAATTGTCGTAGTTCGCAATGATTGTCGATGTGTTGACGAAAGTGTCTACGGAAACACCCGCTTTGCCCGAATGAGTGTTCTCATTCCAGACACATCCGCTTTCCATCTTTATCGAATCATTTGAAGCGTACAGTCATTCGTTTTATTGCTGCAAGACGCCGGAAATCGAACTTAATGATAAGCCAAACCGTTTGGCGGTGCCAGACGAAACCGAACGACTCACTGATAAGTTGAGACCCAAAGAGGATGCTCGCCAATCGACGTCCGCTCTCCCGCCCCTTTCGGCCGCATAAAAGACGGCTGAAACGAGAACGGTCGGCAGAAGAGTCGAAGCGTTTGAAAGGAGGGCGGCCCACTCGTTGCCGTCTTATCATTCGTGACTCCTTCGCAGTGTGCTTCACCAAAATACCGTCCGTGCTTTCTCGCTTGTGTTCTCGTCTTCATCCTGCTCCTCTTCCATTCAATTCGATTCTTTCGTTTAGATTCCAACAGCCGACATGCAGAACCTGACGCAGCGCATGACGAAGCTGCAGCAGTTGGGCGCCACGACGGGCACCGACCTGAAGCTGGACATCCCGCAGATCGTCGTGCTCGGCGGCCAAGTGCCGACTGCTCTCCCGCTCTCAACACCAACTGCTTCCGTTACAGAGCGTCGGGAAGTCGTCGGTGTTGGAGCGAGTCGGCAACGAAGAGTTCCTGCCGCGCGGCAAGGGGATCGTGACCCGTGTACCGATCGTCTTGACGCTGGTCAACACGCCCGAAGGGGACGAACGGCGAGCGAGTTTCGGTGAGCGTCTTGTTGATTGGAAAGCAAGCAGTCGGTTGTGTCTGTAGGCGCCGAGCAGTCGGGATCATTCGCCGTGTTCGGCGAGCAGAAGACGGCGGTCAACATTCGCGACGTGCGCGCGGAAATCGAGAAGCAAACCCAAGAGCGAGTGGGAGGGTTCAAGGCGAGCTCCCCGCATTCCCTCAGCCCTCTGAACGATGGTTTGCAGGACGTGGCCGACAAGCCCATCTTCTTGACGATCTACTCGGAGAAGGTCTCCAATTTGAGTCTCGTCGACCTGCCCGGACTCACCGGTCAGGCGGGCAGCGGCCAACCGGAGGACATCAGCCAGAAGATCGAGGACATGGCCCTGAAGTACATCCGCAGCGAGAACGCGATCATCCTCGCCATCTCCGAAGCGACCAGCGACATCATCAACTCGCAGTCGTTGCGTTTGGCCAAACAAGTCGATCCCGAGCGTGAGTCCTCCGCTTTCTTCTCACTTCTTTCCGTTTCGTAGGCAAACGAACGATCGCCGTCCTCACCAAGCTCGACATGGCGTGGGAGAATCGCTGTAAGAAGCAACACGGAGAGCAATCCTTTAACAAGTTGTTCGTAGCCGAAGTCCTCCTTCGAGAGTTTGCGGGCGACCCGCTCCACATCCGTCTGGGCATCATCGGAGTGATGAATCGAAGCGACGCTCACCGAACGCAAACAATGGACGAGTTCCTGCCGCTGGAGGAGGAGTTTCTCGCCCGGCACGACCTCAGCAAGCAGCACGGAATTCGCGTGTTGTCGGAGACGCTGGCCAACGTAAGCGAGCGGCCAATTCGAAGCCACGTGTTCGCTTGCAGCACCTCCAAGCGCACATCCGCAAGTGCGTGCCCGACCTGGAGCGGCAGGTGAAGCGCAAAACGCAAGCCGTCCGCAACGCGCTGCTGAAGCTGGGCGAGAAGTGCGAGCCGACGAAAACTTCGATTCTCAAGATCGTGGACGAGTTCGCGACCACCTACAAACAACGCATCAAGTTCGGCATTGCGCTGGACGCGGAGACTCAAACCTCGGCCGCCGACATCGCCGACATCTTTGATCCGGCGTACACGAACGAGCTGCGGAAGATCGTGCCGCTGGAGGGCTACGACGACCGCAAGCTGGACAAGCGGCTGAAGCAATACACCGTTGGCTTCTGCAATTGTTCGTTGGCTAAATGAAGGATTGCAGGGAATCCGACCCAAAGACATGCCGCCGCCCGAGTTCATGCTCGATTTGACCCGCGAGCAGGTGGAGAAAATGCAGGACCCGTCCGAGCATTGCGCCGATCAGGTCTACGACAAGCTGTTGGATTTGTTCGCGGTTTGCGACGACAAGGTGGCTTTCTTTCGCCCTCAATAAGCTAGTCGAATCTTCAGAACGTGTTCGACCGGTACCCGAACATCGAGCGGTTCTTCCGCGACGTGCTGAAGACGTTGCTGGACGAGCAGCTGGAGATCGCTAAGGACTACATCAAAGCCACCATCTCGATGCAGAGCTCGTTCATCAACGACCGCTATCCGCCCTATCAGAGGCGTTCGGAGAAGATTGATGCACGGAAAGCGTTCGTCTTCTTTTGTCTCAATCGTTTCATTTGGAGTTTAAGACCGCCGCCCCCGCCCGCAGCGGACAAACCGAAGGGGATGTTCGAGTCGATCACCGTTGATGGCGACGAGCAGAACGGCAACCTCGGCTACCTCGACGCTCTCGAAACCCTCGGCAGGAGTGAGCCGACGACTGTCAAGCGCGTTCGTGAGTGCCCTAAAGTCTCGTTTTGTTCGAGTGTTCGCTGCTTTTAGGCCAAAAAGTGTGCGCGTATTTCGAGTCCTCGCGGGAGGTCGTTTCGGACAACGTGAAGAAGCTGCTCGTCTTCCACCTAATCGATCACATCGAGCGGCACTACGGCTTCGAGCTCAATGATCGCGCTTCCGACGCCAACTTCGAAGAGCTCTTCGCCGAGCGCTTCGAAGTCGGCGAGAAACGACGGCAACTCGAGCGGGAGCTCACGGTAAAGCTTGCAGTTCGAACCACAAAGGTAATGAATTCGTTTGGCAGACGTTGGAGCGAGCGGACGAAACGATTCGCGACCTCTACGCCAATTCGAAGGCGTAAAGGCGGCCGGTTGCGTTTGGTGCAGCTTGAACGTTTCTGTCCACTACTTGCTGCTGTTCCGACCATGGAACCGCTTTTTGTTGAATACATGTTGTGTGAACGTTAGTTTCGTGTTCGGAACAAAAAAACGGCATTCTCGCTATTAGTTTGCCGCCGAAACGGGCGTCAGTGCGGCGTTTGGACATCCGACGATCCCCTTCGCCTGCCGGGCGGTCGGGCGTTTGGACTTGCGGGTGGGCAGGGCGCGTAGGTAGACTGATTGCGGGGCTCGTCATATCCCCGTTGTGCAATGACCTTCCGAACGATCGCTTTAGGCCACAACGGAGATTCCTTCTGCTTGTTGCAAGCCCCAGCTGATAACCGTTTGTTATGCGTTGTTTATTGGTGTTGTTTACGAAGCACAAGCGCAAAGAAGATTTGTTAAAGGAAATGAAAGAAGGACGACAATTAGAACACGGGAGTTCACACTTCTGCTTTCTTTTTGATCGCCTCTGCGACTTTCGGTTTTTCGGCCGGCCGCTCACTCGCCGCCTTTGGTCCAAGCAAGCGCGCGATGAGCGCTGGAATGCGCCGTCCGGAGGGCCGCCTGCAACCAGTCGCGGGTCGTCGGCGTGCCGAAACGGGCGGCAAAGAGGCCCAGCAGGAGGGCGGCCGCGATCAGAAACGAGGCCGATCGTTTGCTCGTCGTCTTTGTGCGGCTTCCTTCCTCCTCCTCCTCGTTTGTGGGAAGATGCCGAATTCGCTTGTTCACGTCGAGGATCCAGCGACGCGCATTCGGATGCGCGTGGAGGCCTTGGAGGCGGTAGACGGCCCTGCAATCCACTCGAATCAACGCTCCTTTCGAGCCGAAAGCTTACGGAAGGTCCGGCCCGAAGACGAGCGCGTAGAAGAGAACCGGATCGGTCACAAGGTAGTAGAGGAGGTTCGGGCGGGCGCCCATCTTCTGCGACAGGTCCTCCATGTACTCGGTGTAGTCCAGCTGCATTCCTCGCTTACAGAGAGAAAAGAACGGAGAGCACTCACTTGAACGGTGTGCCGCGGAGTTGGAACGTAGCGTTTGGCGCGCTCGGCGGCCACTCGCTCCGCTTCGGCGCGCATTTCGGCGGGCGGCGGCAGGCGGAAGTGGCCGCCGTGGTGGGCGAAAAAGTAGCGCGCCTGCATCTCGACCATCGCCATCGCGGTGCCCAGCGGCTGCAGCAGGCCGAAGATGCCGAGCGTGTTCTTGTCCGCCGCATTCAACGGAAAGATCATCTTGTAGAGCGGCGTTCGGTTCAACTCAGTGGGCACCAGCTGGCCGCCGTCGAGGAACGAATAGTCGAAGAGGTAGCCGGTGGAGAGGACGACCTCATCGACGCGCTCCACTCGACTGCCGTCCTCGAACACCAGGCCGTCGGCGGTGAACTCGCGAATGTTCGGCTTCACGCGCACCGTTCCGTTGTTCAGTTTGGCCAACAGCTCGTCGGACATCGTCGGGTGTTGCGCCATGATGTTGTGCTTGGGCCGCAGTTTGAACACGTCGTGGTCGATCTCCTGATTGAAGCGGCGATGGGCGACCCAGACGAAGAGGCGCGGGAACGCGTGCTTCAGCCACACGTGAATCCGCCGGTTGTACCACAGGTCCATCGGGTAGGCGCCGTCGAACGTCTATGCATTTCAGTTTAAATATGACTGAATTTTGTTCTTACCTTTACGAGGATCCATGCACCTCGTCTCGTTGAGAGGTACACTTGATCGGCGACACGCGAGAGCTCGCACGCGATGTCCACCGCCGAGTTCCCGATCCCCACCACGCAGACCGTTTTGTTCTCGTAGCCCACGTGGTGCTGCAAGAAAGAAGTGAGTGAACCGAAGGATCAAAGCAACCTTGTACGAATGCGAGTGGATGATCCGTCCCTTGAACTTCTCTTGGCCTGAAAGCAAGTAATCTTCAAGCGATCACTCATTCGTTACGCACCGGGAAAAGTGGGCATGATCGGCTTGGCGTGATGCCCGGTGGCCACACACACCAAATCAAAGTACTCTTTCTTCGCCGTGCCGTTGCTAAACACACGGATTGCCGATCTTTGTCGGCATCCTCGCGTACCTGTCCCGAAAGTAGACGATCCAGCGGCCGCTCACCGCGTAGTCTTCCGCCCGAACGACGTTCGTGACCTAAAAGGAAGATTGCTTGAAGCTTCGTTGAGCTCCGCGAACCTTGTGTTTGAAGCGAACACACGGAGTGACTTTGTAGAAGTCCGCGTAGTCTTTCAGATGTTTCAAGAAGCCTGCAGGAAGATGAAGTGATTAAAGAAACGAAAGGGGACGAACGGCTGTGATGCGGAAAGTTCGGCGTATCCGCCGGGAACGGGAAGTCCGAATAGAAGGACATCTCTTTCGACGTGTTGATGCACGTGCTCTTCATCACAGTGCCGTGCTCCGTCTCGTCCGGCTTGTACTTCCAGAGACCGCCGATCGAGTCCGTTGCTTCAAAGACGACCACATCGTGCCCGAACTGCAGCCCCCATCTTCAAACAGAAGGCGATGGATTGATGGATCGATTGCGGAACTCACTTCGCGGTCGGCACTCCCGAAACGCCCGCTCCGATCACGCACACGCGCATTCTCGATTGTTCAATCGGGTTCTGAAAGAACGCATTAAGACGTTAGATGCGTAGGACGAAAGACGATAAAACAAGCGAATCAACGACTGCCCTTGTACGACTGTCTACTCGATCAAAAGAACTAATACACCCCTGATTGCTCCCTAAAGCTTGCGTTAACCGAAGAGAACTCTCGTTCTTCCGTTAATGGACGGAGTATTTGAATGCCGGCAGAAGAGGCGGTCCTCTCGCCGCTTTGTGACTGGCGGCAACTCGCAAGCGATTCGAAGAACGGCGAACTTTGCACTCCGCTTTCACCCGAGAGTCCCGAAGTGGTTGCGGAAGTGCGCGATCGAATTAGCGGCCGAGCGGAACGAAGCAAGACGATTTGCGCGCCTAATTTGATGAGCTTAACGCGCGAATCAAGAGACGAAGAGCGCAATAATGGCCCTTCAGTTGCCCGTTTGCTCGGTCGTTCGCTCGTACGATCGCGCGTTGCGAACGCTCCCTGGTCTTGCGCACAAACGAGTTGCTGGTCGGTTAGAAAGGAAGGATCGCAAAGCTTGGTGTCAGGCCGTTATGTAAGTGGTGAATTTAACCCGACAAACGGCACATAATAGGCGGTTTATTTCTTTGACTGTTTATTCACTACGCTTACTGCTATGATTACTTGGCGGCGCGACTGACGGGTTGGACCGCAGCTCGGCTGTGTTCCCAACGATCGTTTTGAGCTCCGAGCGACCGCCTGTGAGTCGACGAACCGCTGGGAGCTGCCAAGCGCGTTCTTCGCTTGCTCGCCCTGCAATGTTCAGGAGAACGCGGACGAAAAGAAGGAGAGAATCGCGGACACCTTGCACTTGATGACCGCCTTCTTGGGCATCGGTTTTAAGTCGAAGAAGACGAAGAAGAGGGCGGCGATGGGGATCATAAGAAGCTCGACGACGGCGGTCACAATCCCGAAGAACTGAACGAGCGGAAGGAAGCGGCCGTCAGCAACACGCGGCCGATCGGCTCGTGGGCCGCCCGTTTGACCGCAGTGCTGCGCGGCGAGCTGCTGAACGCTCAGCTGATGACGGAGTTCTGTTGAAGGAAAGCTTTCTGACTCACGGTTGTTCACAACGGAAACGAAACAACAAGAAGGTTTATTCACCGCGGATCTTAAAGAAAAATAAAAACTAATTCGCAAGCATCGATTTTTTTCCTCCAAACACCAACGATCGTTCTTTGATTTACACGTCTTCTGAGCAAATCGGGGCTGTAGTCGGTTTCGTGCGTGAAGTCCGGTCGTTCGTTGTAAAAAGCAGTGATTGCGGAGAGCGTTTTCTTGTACGCTGTCTGCACAAAGGAGAGTTTAGTGGAAGCACTGGGAACCTACGAGAGTCGCCTCGGAATGCGGCACGTAGATTGCCCTCCGAATCTCAACCGGCGAAAACTTTTCTTCCTTCGCCCACGCGGCGACGTCCGAGGATTGTCGGAGCAAGTAGAACAGCAGCCACTCAACACCGACCTGTTCAAATGAAGATAGTGGAGATGTAAGGAGAATGAACTCACCGCGGAATCTTCCAGTTCAACCCACGGAAGAATCAGCAGCAGTGAAAGATCGTCGTTCAACCCTCGAAGATTCTTGAAAGCAGCGCGGTATTCACATGTTTCCTCTTCGCTCCAGGAAGAATCGCCGACCGCGCTGGTCGGAATCTCGCGCGTGAATTCAAAATGGCGAACGTCGACGACCACGCTTTCTACGACTTCGTTTCGTTCGGCCCTAATCGTAAACAATACTTGACTATTCTCAATACTCCACTCTAACGTACGGTCCGTTCGAAGAAATTTCCGGCAGGCACCGATAAAGCATCACTGCACGAGCAGGACTCCGTAAAATCGCTTGAAGATCTAAAAGACGACGTAGATGAACCTTGTTCAAATAAACGTACACGGCCGCCTGTTGGCAGAAGGATCGAGCATTGCCTCGTGGAGTCGCTTAGCGGGTAATTGCCGCTTAACCAGCAGAAAGTCTTGATCGCACAAGGACGAAATCAGAACGATCGTTTGCGGCAGGAACTCCCGAAGCATGTGAGCGATGTACACGTCTTTACGAGCGCGCGTGATACGCACGGAAATGTCCTCCAATTGGTGCAAGCCTACAAAACGAAAACAATAGAGCGGGATGCGAGGAACTCACTCTTCAACGGCGACAAGAGCTCCGCCCAATTGCGAAGCTTCTGGATTGTCGGCGTCTCCAACGCTCGAATCGCCAGCGTCAATCGTCGCACTTCCGTTCGGCCAAACAACAAAAGGCGCTTCAGCGAGCTCGTACTCGCATGTTCGTGCTTCAAACATAACCAGAAAGCTCGTCTTGAAGCGTTGTCCAGCATGAGCGTTTCTGTCAAGAGGAGCCGCGGCTCTTCGTTTCCTTCCGTTTTGACACTCGGATTGAAGAAGACGGTCGAGAACGCGCGGCAGCAGAAGAACAGCCGCAAAGTTCGAAGACGAAGAGCGGCGCGATCCCGAAAGAAATTTAAACCTTGAGACGGTCGGTTGTGCTTGAACCTCACGCTCAACGCGTGGGCCATGAGGGCGCGTCGAACGTCCGCTTTCATCTTTGGCCGGGACTTCAGCGATATCTCGCGGACGCACTTGGAAACCTTCGAGTTCGGGCCGCCCACGCCGTCGACAGCTTCGGCTGTTCGCTTGACTCCAGAAGAAACGGCGGCGCTCGTTCGAACAGAAGGCATCGTCTGAAAAGAAATAGGTACGCGATTGAAACGACAAGGTTCGCGAACAAGCGAAAATCGGGGGCAATCGACCGACGCTGCGCGCAAAACAACGCCCACTACGTGGAAAGGAGATGAACTGCGGCAAGCGAAAGGTTCCACAGCCAGGGCTGGACTGCCACTGATGAGAGGGCGCTCAAAGGCACTCCTTTGCCGCTCGCTCGCGATTGCGTTAGAGTTCACTTCTTGCTACTCTCGCGCTATTGCGTTTCTCCGCAGATAGCAGCCGGTCAAACGATTGTGATGGGACGGCTCAAGCAAGGCGACTTCTTTGATTCTGCCGATCCACAACACTGCCGCGACCAAACATGCAACAGCTAAACGAACGGTTTATTCAACAACAACGAGCAAGGAGACAAACTAGAAAGGAACGTTTGCGTTCAAACGACCGCCGTCGTCTCCTGCGTCGAATCGAGGGAGTCCTCGACGAGGACGGCGGGCGGCCAGGCGCCGCCCGCGTGGCGGAGGAGTTCGAGGCGCTGCAGGAGGGCGGCCATTTGGTGGTGGTTGAGGGCGAGGCGGGTCTCCGCGGCCTCCAGGCGCGCGTCCTGCCGCGCGTACAGAACGCCCACGCGGCTCGCGAGGCCCAGCGAGCAGCCGAAGCCGACCAGCTTCAGCAGGCAGTAGACGGCGCCGCTGGAACGGAAGAAGTCGCTTGCTGCTAGTCGGAACGAACCCCGCAACTCCCGCCCAGGTGGTCATTTCGTCGAGGACGGCGTTGCTGAAGGTCGCCTCTCGCTGCTGGGCGGCGTTCATGAAGCGGCTGCAAGCGGGGAAGAAGGTTAAACAAATGAGCGGGAACTCACTCGATGTCGCCGTGAAAGCGGATCGCGAGGACGACGATGACGGTCGCCTGCACGAGCGCAATCCCGCACTCGGCGAGGCAAAGAGCGGCGAACGGCCAAAAGAACGCGTGCTCTTCGATGGAGAAGCCGAACATCAGCGCCACGAGCGCGACGCCGCCCAGCAGCGCCGTCCATTCGCGCAGGTCGGCGGCGAACAGGAAGCGGAGCAGGAAGAAGGACCAGCACGCGAAGCCCGCGAACTTTAGCGCGTCCTGCAGCAGCGGGGAGTGATTGAAAGAATGAGGGGACTCACCACTGCGGAGAGCAACGGCGCGAAGCCGAACAGCGGCGCCGTCAACTCGCCGCCCGCCCGCTCCCGCTCCAGTGCGGCAACGAGTTCGAGCCGCTCGCGCATCAGGAGGTCCAGCCCGCGCTCCAGCGCCTCCATCTCGCTGCCGGCCGCCGGCGGGCCGATCGGCGTCCCGGCGGGCGGATGGCGCGAAGCTGAAGGGCGGCGAGGGAGGAAGAGGGCGGACGACTCACGTTCTTCGCTCGTCTCGATTTGAGTCGTCGCTTCGGCCAGCGACTCCGAAGGACGCGGTCCCTCGTCCACCGCGGTCATTGCGGAGCGGAGAGCAGCCGAGTGCGGCGGTCGGAGAGAAATGAAATGCCGACCGGCCCGCCGAAGAGTTCGTTCAGTCTGCGGGCAGGAATGGAAACGGGGATTCGTAGTGAGTTCCCGTGATCGTCTTGTCGCAGCACTTTTTCTGTTGAAGACGTCCTGTGCACTCCAATTCCTTCCACCTTCAAGCCATCCGTTCTTCTTGCTGTCCATCCTCGCTCCAAGCACAACCCTCCAGCAACGCGACAATTCGTGATCAGATTCGTTCCAGCCGCCCACCTGTTCCCTCCGTTCGTCCATCCCTGGACCGTCTGTTCGTCGTCGTCTGTCGGATTAGGCGGGCGGACGGTCGGTGGGCGTCCTGCAAACCGAACGGCGATGCGAACGAAGCTGCAAATTCTCTTGTTTTTGTTTTGCTTTGATTTCGAGGGGCAGCTGTTGACGAACTGGACGACAAGTCGAGCATTCCGGACGGTTTTTGATCGGCTGGAGCGGCAGTTTGCAGACAAGCGAACGATCAAACAACTCCTGACCTCTTCGTTGTTCTTCCGAAAGCAATTGGCTCCAATGTGCACTCACTTTCAACGCGGGTGTACTCGAAACTCGTTTCCATTTACTTCCTCGATTCAAACGCCGTTGATCCCCGAATTCCACGAATCGTTCGCGGAGGCGGCGTGGAGATCAGTGGAGACCAAATCGAATCGAATCGATCGAGTGGGTGCCGACTGTACGAATCGTGAACGCGGAAGAAGCGAAGCGGGGACTTCTGCCCGTTGGAGCGAGCGGTCGGGATTTGCATTCGATTGGGCGACCACTCCGAAAACACGAGCGGACGGACGGACAGGAGTGCGCACCGGTCGATTGATTGATGAGCCGGCCGGCCGGTCGGCCTTCACGCCCCGCCGCTCGCCGCCGGCCTGCTCGCCACGTCGTTCGTTTGTCGACGAGAAGTGGGCGGGCGGGCGGCCGGCGGCTTTAAAAGCGGCCGCTTGTTCCTGCTCCATCCAGCCAACGGTCTCCTCTTCCTCGCTCTTCCTCCCTCCGGGCGGCGGCCGGCCGTTCGATCGTCCTTTGATCACTCCAGCGGGCCGCCATTCTCCTTCCGATTGATAAGCGGGCGGGCGGCAAAACGTCCGCCGGATTAATTGGGCGGCGAGTTCGCTCCGTTCCGTTCATTTCGCCGCTTTTACGACCTCCCGCCGTCTGATCGGGGGCACGAACGAACTTGCGGGGAATGTGGGGCGACTTTTGATCGTCCGAATCGAGAGGGCATTCCTTTCGTTTCGAATCCACACATGTTCCTCCTTTCTGCTTCCAATGACACGTGTTCTCGGGGCGGCGAGGGCGGCGGCATGCTTCGAATTCCTCCGATTTCGCCGCCCGCTCGCCCGCCACTTCTTCGGCTTTTCGCCCGCCGAAAGGCGACGAAGGTGGCGCGAGGTTTCCGCTTCGTCGCCTCCCTCCAACAAGGAGAAGCAACACGCGATCATGCGGGCAATCGAATCGAATCGCTCGTCTCGTCGGTTTCAAACCCGCCGCCGCTTTGTTGTTCGCGTTTCGAACACAACGACGTGAATTTTGAAAGGCGGCGAGAGGAGTCACTCCATCGAGCATTTGGGATGGTCCCGCGTTCGTGCTGCTTCAATTTCGCTCCGATCGTTCCACTCGCGTCATTACTGATCGCTGGTTTGCAGACCGACGCCGCTGGTCGCGTTCAACCGGCGACCGCCGGCCGTCCGGCCGCTCCGTTCCGCGAGCAATCGGGCGTCTTCTCTTCGCTCTTCCGTCCGTCCGCTCCTTCCGTTGATCGACCGATGACGTCCGTCCCGTTCGGCGACCCCTCCCGACTGCATTTGTTTTGATGCCGCTCCTCGGCGCGATGATTTCTTTCGGTGCTCCTGCTCCATGACCGGAGGGGCCGGTTTCCGCTTTTCGTTCGCTGCGGCCCGCCCACGTCCAACCGGCGGCCGTTCGAACTCCTCGGCCGCACCGCCGCGCCGTCCCTCCCCCGGCTGCTCGTCGCTGGAGTCGCGGCCGAACGTGGCGCCCGCTCGCTACTCGTGGCCGCCGATTCGCAGCGTCGACCGCCCCCTCTTTCCCGGAGGAAGGCGGAGGGCCGGCCGGTGATCAGTGCGCTGAAGGAGGAGTCCGAACGGCCGTGAAGCGGACGTTCCCCCTCGTATTTATTCCACTTGTTTGTGCTCCCGACTGCCGATAATCACGAAGACCATGAGATAAACACTCCTCTTCTCTGTTCGAAGTGAGTACTGGGTGGAATCAGTGCAGCAGTCCGACAGCGAACATGGAGAAAGCCGGGCTTGACAAAGCGGATAGAGCGATCATGGCATCTCGATTGCGAGTCGCACGGCTTCATCGCTCCTACACTTTAACGAGATCTCACGAGCTTCACCGCTCTAAAATTGTCCAACAGCAGGGAGCGACAGCAGTGTTCGCTGGAGCCACCGGTGGGAAGACTTGACCCACGGGGAACACTTGACTGCGGCCGAATTCCTTTGGATCGAGCGGATTTCCGCGTGAATTTCGGTCGATCTGCTCCGAAATGAACGCGTGAGCGAGCAGTCGGCCGATGGATTCCGATCGATCGAAGATGCCGGCGGACGGCGAGGCGCCTCCGGTCCGCAAGTTCCTCTTCGACCTGCAGCAGCGGTGGGGCGAGAGCGATCTGTACCGCGAGACGCCGATTCGCTTCTTGGGTTCGCTCCTTCGGCATCGTTTCTTTCACTCCTCTCTTTAGGCTACGCGAACGAAGTCGGCGAGGCGTTCCGCGCGTGGATCCCGCAGACGGCCGTTCGGCTCACGTACGTCGTCGCGTTCGGCTACGTGCTCGCGGACGCGCTGGACAAGACGCACGGCGCGTACAAGGCACGTCCTTCCTCTCACTTCAATCAATTAATGTTGTTGGTTTAGAAGAAGTACGCGACGCGTGAGGAGCGGCAGAAACAAGTGGGCTTGACGCTCGCGGATACCCTCGTTTGGCAAACGTTCGCCTCCGTCCTCCTGCCGGGCATCACGATCAACCGCCTGTGCGCCGCGTCGACCGCCGTTTTGAGTCGGTCAGTTCCTTTGCATTCGAATCCTTTCAATCCTCTACGGTTCAGAGCGACCCAGCTGTCCCCCGCCCCCGTGAAGCTGTCCACGACGCTGCTCGGCCTCGCGGCGATCCCGTTCATCGTGAAGCCGATCGATGCGGCGGTTGAGGTCGGCATGGACCGAACGCTTCGTCGTTGCTACGACCTGAAGCAAGTGAAGACGCCGCCGGTGCCCGCCGACCTCGTGGACGACCACTGCAAGCGATGAGACCCGCGGAGGCGATCCAATAGGCAATTAGGTTCTTTCTTCTAGTCCATTTCCGTTGATGCTCACTTCTGTGCGGTTAGCCGAGAGTTTTATGTCAAGAAACGGTGCTTGTACTTCAATAAACGGATAAGATGTGTTTGGAGGGGTCTGAAGCCAGATCGGAGCAATGGTTGCGAGTCTAAAACAAACGAACCAAACGGCACTCATTTCGTTGCTCTTGATCGACTGATTGCCCAACATGTTCGTCTACTGTCCACTGCTCCTCAAGCCATCATCCACTTTGTTTATTCGTACATCAAACATAAGAGAAAATGCGGGAATGAGAGCGTGAAGCCGTCGGCTCAGTTCATCAGCGCCGTCCGCTTCTTGTAGGCGAGGTAGTCCTGGAGAATGAACACGAATACAACAGAAAGACAGCGCAGAACCTACTTGATACGTAACGTTCATCTTCTCCGATTGGAAGCGCTCGACCCGCGCGCCCATTCGGTCGGCCTCGCGAATCGGACCGGCGAAGCCGCCCTTCTGCAGCAGGCGGTCCATCGTTTCCTTGTGATCCCAGCCTGCAATCAATCGATCGATCAATTGAATGAAAGGGGTAAACGAACCGTGATCGGCGGCCACCTCCGGCAAGAAGACGGCGCTCAGCTGGGCGCCGTTCTGCGCGAAGTAGATGTGAATCCCGTGCGTGCCGACCGTCCAGTCGCGGTAGTCGCGCGCCGCCTCGAACTTCACGAGCAGCGAGACGCCGCACGAGAGCTGCGGAATCTCGTGCGCGCCGATCGGGTCGAAGCGGCCGTCGTGGAAGGCGCTGCAAAAAGCGGGGGATCAACCCAAAGGCCTTCTTCGCTCTTGCCTCTGCTGCGCGTACTCCGTGAGTCCCTTGTGCAGCGGCAGGTTCGTCGAGAAGGTGCCGATGCAGCCGCGGAGGTCCTCTCGAGCGCCCTTCTTCCACGTGACGAACAGCGGGCTGAACGGAGCGAATCGAAGCGAGAAGTGGGCGAAAGAACTCACAAATTGGCGTTCGGGATGCTCGGCGGGACGGCCGGCAGCGGCTTTTTGTTGAGCCGCGAAAGCAGCACGTCGAAGCAGTGGCACGGCATCTCGATGCTGATGGTCGACATCGTGGAGTGCCGCCTGCAAGTCGACGGAATCACGGGAATGCGGGCGATTCGCGGCAAATTGACGTGTTTCCACCGCATTCGATTGATCAAAACACGTGAAAGCTTCGAGGAATTGTAGAATTCGTACGCTTAAACGATAAATCGCTTCAATCTCCTTCATTCAATTACAAACAGCTACAAAAGAATCTCCAGACGGTCTCGTTGAGTGCACGAAAAAGACGCCGCATAAATCGACTTCCTCCGTATAGAATTTTGTTCGCACAACGGCGATCGATGCGTGGGAACTGAGTTCTTGCGAGTGGAAAGGTCGACATTATTGCAGCTGCAGCCTGTAATCGAAAGGATCGATGACAGAGTGGGTGAATTGCCGATTGAAGACGTCGAAAGATCGCTGTTTGTCTCATCGATCTCTCTTGATCATCGATCGCGATCGAACAATTCCGACCGCCGTCCACAAATGCGTGTGAAGTTCCGCAAACGAGCGAACGATTGAGCTGCAGCTGATCATCAGCTCTCTGGTTGTGAATTGCCGTGTTCGCCGTGCGTTCGCGTCCAACGTTTCGCTGTTCACTTGAGCACGCGTGTTCGCTGTTCTCTGCGACCAAAAACGTCGACCGGGGATCCCAAGGGCATTCGGGCAGCCTTGACACACAAGAAAGACGAAAGGAAGGCAGGAGTGGAAGGTTCAAACCAATTAGAAGTTGGGTTTGCTCTTCGATTGATCCAGCGAAAGAAAGGAAGGAACACGAGAACAGACAACCACCTGGAATAATCGAGCAATCTACGAACAAACTGCGGCAAACCGAACGGAAAGCGCACTCCTTTCACGCCTGATCGTCCGTAAAAGCGGGCGAGAGGGCGGGCGGGCGGATCGGCGGCGAGTGAGGTGAGCGGCGAGGAGATGCGCTCGAATCCTCCGCCTTCTTTCGCACACCTTTCGCGCCGCTTTGCCCTCGAGCCCGAGTCAAAGCGGAGGTCGTTGCGGAGCGGTCAGCCGACAGAAAACGGTCGGTTTTGTCTGCTTTTTGCGGAAATCCTCCATGAAACCGCTTGATCTCGTGGATCTTCTTTTTGCGTTGCGCAATGCTCGTAGTTCGGTCGGGATTTCACGTGTTCCGCCGTCCGCCCACTTCGATCGACCGGCCGGCCGTCGGCGATTGACCGACTCGAGGCGGTCGGTCGGAAGGCGCGTTCCACTTTTTCCCGCGCCGCCTGCCCGCCCGCCTTCTTCACGGCGGCTCCCGACTTCTGCTGCCGTCTTTCTGTTGGTCATCTCCTGTCGCCTTTTGCGCACCGCTCGCCGCCAGCGACGATCCAAACCGCTTACCGTTGATTCCCGCCTTCTATTCTTCCCTCTGCCCCTCTTTCTCCGACAAACACGCGGATTAGCGCGGGGATCAAACAGCGGAAAGAAGAAAGAAATGGCGCGAGTTGCCAACGGAACGCCCAACCGAACGGTAAGCAGTTGAGTGCAGAGGGGAAGTGGAGGAATCGCCGCAATTACCGCCCCGTTCTCGCCGCTCGATTGACCTCCGGAGTTCGTTTTGCCGTCGAACTCGTTGCAATTAGACGAATCGTACTGTTTGACCTCCTTTCTTCTCCATTGTTCACTCGTAATGATTGTCTTTCTTCCTTTTATCACCCGTATTCTCTCAGTTATGAGCTTCTTGTGTTTCCTTAAAGATTGACCGAGAGATGTGAGCAGAATCGTTTGCTTTCAGATGGACTCCGAAGTGAGCAGCCCGCTGATCGAGGGCGGCCCGACTGCACGGAAGACACACGAACAAGTGAGTTCTCCTCCTTTCGTCTGCTTGTTACTTACCCGGTTGTTGTGACCTTCATTCCTTTGCTCGCCCGAAAATACCCGGCTTCCAGTTCCCGGAACGGTTTGCTTTGCGCACGTGTTCGCCGCCTGCGAACTGCGAACTACGAGTTCAGGAGCGAACCGAACGCTCCGGAGATCGCAATCAGCGGGGAAGACGGCCGGCCGATCGGTCGGCGGGCGAGCGGAAAGCGATCTCGCCGTTCGTTCGCTTCCGCCCAGGCGTTCTGCTCGCTTCTTCTTCCGTTCGATCCACTCTCTTCTTTTCCTTTCATTCGTTCGTTTGTGATAATCCGAGCCCAAAGCCGAAAGCTGTGCAAACGTCCGCCGCATCCACGAAGCGCAAAGAAGTGCTCGCCGTTCGATCGAAAGCTTTCATTCGCCGCTGAAGTGATCGATTGATTGGAGCCGCTCGCCTTTTGCTCGCTTGCTTGTGGGATGTCCACCTCCCAAACGCCTCCTCCCCCTTCTGCTTCGTTGATCAAAAGAAAGCGAAAGATCTCCAATGAGCGCACGCCAGAGGTTCGTTCCAAAACGACACAGGAGGCGCTGATTGCTTCGAGCTACACGGAAGGATCTCTTTCCTTGATTGCCTTCTTGACTGCGTTCTGGATTGCTTTCTCCTTTACTTTGCCCGCTTGCAGGCCGATCCAATGGGCGAGTACAAGCCGAAAGAGGGCAAAGTCCTAACCTGCATCGGCTTCTTCATCCACCTGCTGTTCGTCGCCATCCCCAAAGACGTGCACTTGTGGTGGACGCGGAGGCGGAAGGATGTTCGGGGTCAGACGGTCGTGATCACCGGCGGCGGCTCGGGCATCGGCCAGGCAACTCCTCCACCTTTCCGCTTTCCGCTCACTTCTTCGTTTAGCGAATGGCCGAGATCTTCGCTCTCGACCTCGGCGCCCACGTCGCTGTGGTCGACATCGACGATGTCCATTTCTTCCCTCCCCTCCTTCTAACTCCTTTTCGGTTGCAGAAGAACGCCGAACGGGTGGCGCAGTCGATTCGGGACAAGAACGCGCGAGCGGCCGCCTTCAAGTGCGACGTCACGATTCCGAAAGCGATGGAGGAGTGCGCCGCGGCCATCAAGGAGCATTTCGGCACGTTGCCTCCCTCTTCTCCTCATTTCTTTCGTTCTTCCAGGCCGCGTGGACATCGTGATCTGCAACGCCGCCATCCTCTACTTCGCTTACGCCCTCGATTTGACCGCCGACCAGCTGCAGCGCGCCTTCAACGTCAATGTGATGGGCGTGTTGCACGTGAGTGCCCTCCGTTCTTTCCTTCAAGCTTCTTGCAGACAATCCGCGCCTTCCTGCCCGACTTCGAGCGGGAGAATCGCGGCCAAATCGTCGCGATTTCGTCGATCGCCGGCTTCTACGGCGAGACGTTCGGGTTGGCTTACTGGTTCGTCTCTTCGGCTTCTTTCTCGTGATTGCTGAGTGTTCAGCCCGTCCAAATTCGCCGTCCGGGGGATCATGGAGTCGCTGCAGATGGAATTTCGGGATCGCGGCCTCACGGGCATCAAGTGCACCACGTTGTGCCCCTACTTTGTGCGCACTCCAATGATCCTCAACATGGGAATGCGGCCGACTTCTCGGTTGGTGCAATCATCCTTCACTACTCCTCATCGATCGTTTGAAGCTTCATTCCGTTCATGTCGATCAATCGGTGCTGTCAGCGAGCGGTCGAGGCGATCCTGCTGGAGAAGGTCTCGTGCTTCATCCCCGGCTACTTGTACATTGCGGCGATGGTCAAGAAGTGAGTCGTGCGGGCAGTAATTCGATTACGCAAAATAAGTGAAAAGAATCAACTGACGAAAATAATCTAAGAAATTGATTGAATCGAAAGTTCTCCACACTCCCTTCCTCCCCTGTTGCCCTCTTATCTGCCCGTCCCGATTGCAGCCTGATGACCTTCCACATCGCGGCGGCGGCGCGCAATTTTCTCGACTGCCGCTACGTCCCCGCCGCCCCGCCCGCCGATCGCAGCGGCAGCGGAATGCACGAGGCGGACGGAAACGAGGAGCGAGCGGAGGAGCGCCAAGTGGCGCCCGTCACTCCGCCGACGCCGCCCGAAATGGCCAACTTCTTCCGTCGCCCCAGCCTCGCGTGGTGGTTCGTGATCCCGCCGGCTCTTCTGTTCACTTTCGTGAGTTCCTTTCTGTCTGATTCCTTTGACTCGTGTGTTCAGATCGTCTACTACAACGTCGATTGGATTCCCACGCAACATCTCTCGTATTTCGGCGATTTCGTCCGCTTGCTCGGTGAGTTCTCCGCCGAATCCGCTTGTTTCACTTGCTTTAATTTGTTTAGGCACGAAATACAATTGGCTCGTGCGCTGGATCTGCATCGGGGCGGCGTTGGCGCACCTGGGCGAGGCCGTCTTCGTCCTGTACATGTGCGATGCGCTCGGCTTCACGCACGTCTGCGAGCTCAAATGGTTCGTGCAGACGTTGATCCTCGGTTTCCCCTCCACCTCGCTCCTCTACCGCTACAAATCGAAGCAGGAGAAGCGGAAGAAGTGAGCGGTCGCTGGAGTTTAGGACCGCTTTCTTCAAGTCGCTCCTTCGGTTCGCCCATTTCTCTTCCGAGTTCACGAGTATCTCCGTTTTTTCGCGTGTAAATACCCGCATTGCTTTCCAGTATTCCTGTTTCTTCGACAATAAACACTTGCAAGTGCAGACTGAGGCGTTGTCTGCTTGCTGGACTGTTTTTGGAGCCTTTGATGGTCTAAACCGATTGAAAAAAAGACAACCGTCGATTAAAGAGTTCGTTAGGTTTGTGCAGCTCGTAATCGATTGCTCTTCTGCAAGCATTCCAATAAACAAGCCCGTAATCAAGGAACACGTGCATCGACGCCAACGACCTGCCGGACCGCATGCGCGGCGGTCAAACGGCGTGCAGAAGCGATCGATACGCGAACACTTCGTCCACACGTCTCGCTTCCGACCGCAAGCCGCCTCGCGTCGCCCCCGTCCGCCGTCCGCTCGCCCGTTTCGTCAGTCGAACGCAAAAGCGAGTTGTTTTGCGCTCGGCGTTCGTGATTTCGCTCCGTTTCGCGTTCGATTCGTGAGTTTCCGTTCGATCCCCGATTTCCGTCAAAATTCTTCGCTTTGCAGCCGACCAACCGCGAGGAACAGCACCCGGTGAAGCGATGGCCGACCTGGACACTCCCGCGTCGCCGGTGGACGAAGAGGCGACCGAATGGCAGCAGCAGCAGCAGGAGGAGGGCGCCGAGACGCCGGAGCACGTGGAAGAGTCGGCCGACGAGCAGCCACCCGCCGACGAGGACAACGAAGCGCGCTCGCCCGAGCCGAGCGGCGAAGCCGAACACGCCGAAGCTCCGATCGAAATCAACGAGCGGGACGCCGCGGAGGCGCGCTCCCCCGACGACGAGCCGCCGGCCGCCGAATCGACGACGCCGACGCCCAAGTCGCCCGTCGACGAGGCGGCGAACACCTCGGCGGAGCGTCGCGCCGCGATCCTCGACTCGTCGGACGAGGAGGGCGAAGCGGCGGCGGCCGGCAAGGCGGCCGGAAGTCCCGCCGCCGCCCCGCCGAAGCGCGCCGCCGTGATCGACAGCGATTCGGAGGACTCGAACGCCGCCAAGTCGCCGCCGGCCGTCGAGAAGGAGGCCGCGCGGAGGAGGACGCGGACACTCGCGCCAACAAACTCATGGACGACATCTTCGGCGAGAACCTGGACGTGGACGACGATTCGGATGCCGAGGGAGCGGTTCGTTTCATCCTCCTCCTTCCTTCCAATCACTCGCTTGATTGCAGCCGGCGAAGAATGACCGAAAGCGAGCGGCCGCTGCGGACTCGTCGGACGAGGACGGCGGCTTCCTGCGGCCGGGCGGGGCGGATTCGGGCGACGAGTGAGTTCCCTTTCGTCCCCCTTCTCTTGTGCATTCCCTCCGAGTTCAGACGCCCCCAACATCGCTGGGACTTCGACGAGATGATGGCGAAGAAGAAGAAGGAGCGCAAGCGCACGAAGCGACGCCGTCGCGACGGCACCTACGACCTGATCTCGGATGCGGACGATCACATCAAAGAGGTCGTCGACAAGATGACGAGAGCGGCCGAGGATGACCGCAAGTCCAACGAGCAACGCCAGCCCGCGTTCCAAAAGCAGAAGCTGCTGCCCGTGGTCAAGCAGACGCTCCTCAGGGTCGACTGGTTCGAGGCGCTGCTGGACAACGGAATGATGTCGGCGGTCTCCGAGTGGCTGGCGCCGCTGCCCGACAAGTCGCTCTCGTCGCTGGAGATTCGCACCACGCTGCTGAAGATCCTCCACGACTTTCCGAACCTCGAGCAGGGCATCCTGCGGCAGAGCGGCCTCGGCAAGGCCGTCATGTACCTCCTGAAGCACCCGCGCGAGTCCAAGGAGAACAAACTCCGGGCCGCCAAGCTCATTCGCGAGTGGTCCCGTCCGATCTTCCAGGTGAGCCCTCCGCTCGTTCTCTTGTGTTCACTCGTGTGCTTGCAGCTCGAGTCGGACTACACGTCGATGTCGCGTGAGAAGCGCTACGAGCGGGACTTCAATCAGATGAAGAAGAAGAAGCGGTACGATTCTTTCGGTTCCGACTGTTGATTCAAAGGTTCAATGTTGTCATTCGACCGACCCAAAGAAACTTGTGCTGTTAATCCCTTGCTCGCACCTCCAAGTCCGAATCCAATCCCCAATTAGCGCGCTAGAAATTCCTTCCGCTTTTCGTTTCGCGGCGGCGGCTCGTCCAATCCGCCAGCCGGCCGGCGAACACACGCTCCCCCTTCGGCCGTCCGCCGTCCCGCGAGCTCCGCGGGCGCCTCGGGGCGAAACGAAAGCGGAAGCCGAGCGGTCGGCCGTCCGTCGGCTTCTTTTTTGTTCGTCGACGGCCAAAAGAACGCCGACCGGGGGATTTTGGCGTCATTTCGCGAATTTCGGCCGCCTTTCACTCCTCCGTTTTCATTTTGGGGATGAAGGGCGTTGGGAGCTGATTAACGAGTGGACTTTCGGTGGACTGTGCTTGGTTGTTCGAAAACTTTCGGTTTCTCTGTCCTTTCTGCTCTTCCGACTGTTGGTTTCCGTTAGCGACCGCTTTTCCGCTGCCGCCTTCCGCTCGCTCGCTTGCTGGGTGCATTGGGTCCAATTTCGGTCGGCATTTGTTCTCACCTGCTCAAAGAAGTGGATTGAGGGGGTGTTGACAGAACACATCGTTAATCTGACTCGAATGACAACACTGGATTAATATTGAAGCTCCATTGTTCCCACTTCTTCGATTTCCTCGTTCTTTCAGCCGCGATCCCGAGGACGACGACTCGCAGCCCTCGTCGTCGCGTTCGCAGCCGGCGGGTGGCGGCGACGCGGCGGCGGACGGCGAGGCGGGCTCCTCGTCGATGCCCGGCCAGACGGGCTTCGTGCCGCGCGCCCGCGTGCCCAAACCGTCGATGAAGGCGTACGTGAACCGGCCGCCGCCCGCCGTCGAGGGTCGCTTCGCGGGTCCGTCGAAGGGCCGCTCGTCCAATCGGTTCGAGATCGCGCAGCGCGAGTTCAAGGAGCGCACCAAAACGCGCAAGGCGCGCCGCCACATCGGCGTCTCGATTGCGGGCAACAAGATGGAGATTTGAGACCACCCACTCGCTTGTTCACGTGTTCTTTGTGGTCATAAGTCGAGTATTTCCTCTTTCCATTGTGTTGTGAACGCGAGTGCTTCCCTCCGACTCCTTCGGCTTCCATTTACTCACCGCTTTTCGTCGTCCATAAACTCTTTCTGTTCGTTTGGCTACGGAGTTCGTTCGTTTGTGTCCAATCGATCGGTCGGGCCGGTCGTGGGTGATTTTGATGACAAAACGTGTCCCCTTTTGTTCGCTGTTCGTCTGATTTCCGTCGTTCCGATCACTTCCTTTTGCAGTAGTCGTGAGCAAAAGGATAGGCTTCTTGCGGGAATTCCCCTCCGTTCTTATCACTTGCGTTCTTCTTTTGCGCAAATTCGTGATGTTTGCGGCGAAAAGCTCCGCTTTTCTCCTGCAAAGCTGTCGATTTCCTTCGGATTCCTTCCAGTATTTGCCGTCGTCACTCGAAATAAACTCACTTGTTGTTCGCGAACCAACGGAAATAAACGAAGAGGTCGAATGAAGAAGACGGTAACGGCGGCATGTCGTCAGTTGAACTCCCACTTGTTTGCTCAACGATTCGACTCGATCGCGATCGTATTTCGCTGTCTTCTGCTTTCTTGTACCTTTCGAGGGATCGCGCGCGTCTTCATTCGAACTCCCCGCTGCTGCGGAATGACGCCGTTTGATCGCCCGGATGCGGCGATTTCCGCTTCGGTCCGCCCCGCTCGTTCGACGCACGTGTTCGAGGGCAGGCGGTCCGAACTGTTTCCTTCCTTCTTTCCTTTCATGAATGCCCGCGGGAATGTTTGTTGAGGTGGGAAGAAAACGTCTTTCCTCTCCGTCTCCCGTCGTTCTTTGTCCATCCAATGATTCACGAAGACCGACGATCTTCGCCGACCGCCTTCGTTCCGCCCGCCCGCCCCAAAGTGGATGATTTTTGATGCGCTTTTAGGTTGGTCGCGTGCTCCACCGCTGTGTTGCTTTAAACTCGCCCACCACCACCTTTAATCGTTGTTGTTGATTGCAAACAACAAGCAGACGAGTGCGCGAAAACAAAAGACGGGAATTTTTGCAGCCGAACGATCGGCTCGGCGATCAACCCACAGCTCGTTTGTTTCCCTGAACTTTCCAATCCTCAAATTTGCTACAGGATGACGGCGGTCGAAAAATCCTCGTCCACTTCCCGCGAATCCCTTCCGGTTGCCCGGAATTCGTTGTCATTTGCACTCGCTTGTTCGCTCGCTCGTTTGTTTGCCGCCGGTCGCCCGCCCGTCGTCTCCAGCCGGCGGCCCACGCGGTGCGCGACGGGTCGTTCGGGACGGGATGATGAGGGACGCGTAAATATTTTTGCAAACACACGCCGAGCTGTCGAAATAGGACGGGAGTTTGTGCTCTCGACACGCCCCTCTGTCGCCCGAACGGCCGGTCGGCTTTAAAGCCGCGCAGTCTCCGATTGGTTTCTCAATAGTTCGAGACCAAGGGGTACGGTGGGTTGCTCCTAAAGGTTCTTCTCATTCTACGGAACGTGCTCGTGTCCAGCTTTCATGAACTGCTCTTTAATCTCTTCCTGCTTTAGATCTCCTTCGCATTCCCTCGAGCATTCCACTTCTTTCGTCTATTGATCCCTCCAGCTTCCAATCATTCCGCCGTGCGCACGAGAGGACCGGCAGCGGACGGCGGCGATCGGGGGCAGCGCGCGGATGCCGACCGAAATCACCGATCCGCTTCCTCCGATCGCTCCGCCCGCCGCTCCGCCTGCCGTTCCGAACGGCCGCCTCCCGCTGCCGCCCTCGACCGCCGAGAATGAGGAGAAGAAGGTGGCGCTGGTCGATGAACTCGCAGAAGACCGAGCGCCCGAAGAAATGAGCTTCGGGCTCTACGAGTTCCTCCTGCTGATCCTCACGCAAGCCGGCTACCTGCCCGTTGCGGCCGCCCTCCTCTCGACCGCCTTCTTCGAGCCCTCGAAAGTGCGTTCATCCTCGTCCAATCACTCCAATCCTTTGCCTGTTTGTTCAGGAGTACTGTGCGGATCTGCTCGTTCTGGAGCCGGGCAGCACTCAGGACTTGTACTGGTTGCAGTTCGACAAGAAGCTGCGCGGTTACGTTGAAACACGAACGAACGAAAAATGGTCGCTTCTGTTCGAATGGGACGACGTTTGCCGCCAATCGTCGACCGTTGTGAAGATGACGACCGCCGTGATGTTCGGCGCCATCTGCGGCTCCTTCCTCGCCGGCTTCATGGCCGATCGGTACGGCCGGAAGCCGACGGTCGTCGGTGAGTTCGATGACGAGAGCGAACGACCATTCGATCGTTTAGGAACACTTCTGATGCTCGCCTTGTCGAACGTCGCCCTCGTTCTGTTCGCGGGCCGCAATCCGAACTTTGCGCTCACCCTCTTCTTCGTCAACGGTTGCTGTTGCGGCGGCTACATGGTCGTGAACCTCGTGTTCGTGCTCGAAGCTGTGCAGAAAGAGAAGACGCGCCTGCTGGTCGCCTCGTTGAACGGTTGGCCCATCGGAATGATCTTCACCGCTCTGTTGGGCTTCGCGTGTCGTCGCTGGAATTTCTACTACGCGGCTGTTGCTGCGAGCTCGCTGCTCGTTGCCGGACTGTTGGTGAGTGGGCGGACGAGAAGTCGAAGTGAATTCTTCGTGTACTCCAGTACTCCCGTTCGTTCGAGTCGGTCGGCTGGCTGGACAATCGGAACAAGCGGACGAAGGCCGAACACGTGCGGCAGCGAATCGGAGCGCAAAATCGCAAGCTTGAGGTCGTAAAGACGTGGAGCTTCCACTCAGTGGACGGCCGCTTCCGACCGTTCGGCCCCAAAACGCCGGAGAGGCTCGAATCCAACGGAAATTTCCTTCAAGTGGACCCCCGACTGTTCACTTCGAGCAGCCTCCCGCTTCTGCCCGCCGATTTGAGCCGAAAGGTCGACGGGAAGCCGCCGAGTGAGGAGAAGCCGCCCGCATCCGGCGTGAGCATCACCGTTGGCTCGACGCCCTCGAACTCGCCGCCCGGATCGGCCGCCTCGACGCCGAAAAGCGAGCAGAAGTTCGCCCTTCCGGCTGCTTCTTTCGATCCTCCCGCTCCATCGGTCCAACGATCGAAGACCCAAACCTATGCGGACTTGTTTCGACACGCTGCGGTCCGCCGGCCACTCCTTGCCCTCCTCTACTGCTTCATGACGTCGTCCGTTGTGTCGTTCGGCTTCTACTTCACCACCGAAGTGCTGCCCGGCAATCGGTACGTGAACCTCGCGGCGATGGGCGCCCTCAAGTTTGCGCTCGGCCTCCTGCCGGCCGCCGTCGCGTTCGTGTGCTCGAAGAAGACGATCATCCTCGTCTCGGTGGGAGCGGCGGCGGTCGCCTGTTGGACGCTCGCAGTCGGCGGCACGTGGCTCGGCCTGGAGAATCTCGTCGTCACCGTCCTCGGCGTGTTCGTGACCGCTTCCATGGACCCCACGTGGAAGATCTCGCACGTGAGTGCTCCTCATCGCTTCTTCCGTTCATCTCGGCTTCTTTTCAGTTGTATTCGGTGGAGTTGTTCCCGACGGGCGTGCGGAACATGGCGCGCGGCGTGTGCAACGTCACGGCCCGACTCGGCAGCATGGCCGGGCCGTTGGTGAGGGATCGACCAAAAGAATGAATGAAGACAAGCGACTGCTTGCAGGTGATCCTCCTCCGCTCCTACAGTCCGGTGATCCCCTACTGGCTGTTCGCCGTTCTCCTCACCGTCCAGTGGGTCGTCCTCGCCGCCTTCATGCCCGCCGCTGCCGTCGACCGCCTCCCGCAGGAGATGCCGCCGAAGGAAGAGGAACGATCGAAGGCATGAGGACGTTCTCCATTGATTGATTCCGGTGTGCACTTGAATTCTGGTCTTCTTTCCACGAGCTTTACATTCGATTACTTCTTCCATTCGATCTTCCCGTGTACATTTCCTTTTCATCCTTCTTCACTTCTCCGACCAACAATTCCTCCCGTTCGATACGAGTGAGTGAGTGAGTGGGCGAATCGTGTACCTATTTATTACTCTCTTCCGTCTAATTTATTTCCGCCGGTTAGTCTCGACTGAATAAACGAGTCCTCACCCATTCGGCTAGTCGTGCGCAATGCAAAAGGAGAACCAGCGATGCAATGCATGCAAATTTCGGGGGAACGAACGGAAACGAGCGTTCGGTCCTCACTTCGCACCGCCCGCAGCCCCCGCGAGATGGCGGCTCGAACGCCGACGAGTGTGGAGGCGAACCGCTCGACGACCGTCCCGCCGTCTCTGCTCGACCTGCCCGCTTACCACGGCTTCATCAACAAGCGAGTTGCCCGCCCTCTTCCCTCTAACCGCCGTTGCAGAATGATCGCGATGGCGCAGCTCAAAAAACCGGGCCAATTTCTGGTGTGGGGGAAGAACAAAAGGAACAAGACGCTCGTCTTCTTCCTCGCTGTGTACGTGGCCAAGAAACAGGTGAGTTCTCCAAGCTCGCTCTCGTTCACTCTTCTCTCGTTGCAGATCGAGCACTTGCAGTTCGTTTCGAGCGGCGAGGGCAGCGGCGTCACGTGGACGCTGCAGGCCAAAACGCAGCCGGCGCTCCGCCCCGCTTCGAACATCGCCGAGCTGCTCGACGCGCTCCAGCAAGCGGACGGGATTCTCGTGCATGGGCGCGAGGATCCCGTGCGGCTCGTCGAGCCGGCCATGCGGAACGCCCGCTACCTCCGCAACCGCGACTTCTGCCGGATCCGACCGCTCGGCGAAGGTGAGCGCCCACTCGACCGTCACGCCTCCATCTCCAGCTTTCAGGCAACTTCTGCGAGGTCGACCTCTACGAGCGGCGCCACAAACCGAAGCAGCAGTTCGCCGTGAAGTTCCCCAAGGAGTTCTCGGAGGATGCGGTGAGTTCCGCGCCTTCTCCACTCACTTCTGCTCCTCATCGTTTCAGCCGAATCAACGACGCGAGCAAGAGGAAGAAGACCTGAAGTGCGAGGTCAAAACGATGAGCCAACTGAAGCATCGGAACGTCGTCCACTTCGAGGGCGTCCTCTGCGACACGCCGCCCATTCGAGTGAGCTCTCGCGCTCTCCTACACTCATCTCTTTCGTGTAGATTGTGATGGAGTTCTGCCCGGGCGGCTCGCTGCTCGCCCACCTGCAGAAGGCGAAGGCCGAAATCGGGACGGGCGAGCGCGTGCTCTACGCCTTCGAAGTGGCGTGCGGAATGGCGTTCCTCGAGAAGAAGCAGGTGGTGCACCGCGACCTCGCCGCCCGCAATTGCCTCATCTCCGCCGACACGACGATCAAGATCGCCGACTTCGGTTCGTTCAACAACCTTCAAGCACTCCTTTTTGTTGCAGGACTGAGCCTCGCCAACGAAGCCGCCAAATCGCTCGAGTTGAACACGAAGTCGCGGCTGCCGATTCGGCAGATGGCGCCCGAGACGATCGGCCGCAAGCCGAAGTTCTCGCAGAAGTCGGACGTGAGCACAAGCGAGCAGCCGATGCAGCACTCACCCACCGCTGGTTGCAGGTGTGGGCGTTCGGGATGCTGCTGTGGGAAATCTGGACGAACGGGCAGCGCGCGTGGCCCGACGAGGAGGCGCGCCACATTGCGCGCACGATCAAGACCGGGCAGATGCCGCGGATGCCCGGCAAGCGCTGTTTCATCGCTCACCTCTCCGTTTGTTGCAGAGAACACGCCGCCGGAAATCGTTGCGGTGAACGTGGACTGTTGGGAGAAGAAGCCGGAGCGGCGGCCCACATTTCGCCAACTTTTCGTGCGGCTGGACGACGCGAAGCGGCAGGCGGACGTGCCGAAGATCGCCGACCGCACCGTCGCGCGCCTGCCCGGCGTCCGTCCGCGCGCCACCGACGAGCTCGCGACCGCCGAGCAGCAGGCGGAGCAACCGCGAACGCCGCGTCCCGGTCGCACTTCCGAACGCGTTCGTTCTCCCTTTCCGCTTCCTCGACGATCGTTTGCTTGCAGGAAGTTTCGTTCGTCGAGACCACCGCCCGCAGCCATCGGCCGCCGCAACAAATTCGGATTCACGTCGGCCGCCTCGCTTCCATCCGCGACCAAACGCCCTCGCAGCGCCGCCGCTCGCCCGGCGAGCACAGCGGGCGGCACAAGAAAAAGAAGTGCGTTCTTCCGTCCGTTCACCTCCGACCGATTCCTCCGGCTTGCAGGAGGGACCGCCGCGGAAGTCGAAACGATCGCCGCCGCCGCTCGGGCCGTCGCGGGAGCTTCGAGAAAGAAGATTGAAGACGAACGGCCGCTTATTTCGCGCAAATAAACTCTTCTTTCGGGCCGCTCGTGGACAATCTCTGTACCTTTTGTTTGACCATCATACGACCGTTGGAACCCGTCGTCAAGAGAAGGAGTTGTTGCAGTAGACAACACCCCGCTTTCGCCTGCTCCTATCCGTTTCAAAGTGCGCGGATTCAGTTTATTGTCCATTCATTTGGTGCGATTTGTGTCGCCGTCGCCGCCAACTCGCACTTGTCATGAATAAAACGAAGATAAGCAGAAGACGACACGAAATATAAAAGACTAGGGCAAATACTAGAACGAACGAACGAAAGATATCAGAGGTATGATAGAAGATTAAAGAGTGCGCGGATAGATGAGATGACTACTGGAGGGATTGAGTGGGGGAGGAACGAGAACAAGCGACCAGTGAGCGAATTAAACGACGGATTGCGAGAACCAACGAACAATTGATCGATGCGAACACCGAGAGAAGAGGGGAAGGTGATTCAGGCGTCCAGTTTCGGCAGATTCCGCTGACTGCAGTTGAGCGCCTTGTGGGGCGGGTTCGCGAGCTTGTGGATGTCCGTCCAGCACGTGGAGCAGTAGTATTGGAGGCAGTCGGCGCAGAAGGTCGTCCGGGGCACCTGTTTGAAGCACTTCTCGCACGGGATCGCCGAAAACAGGTACGGCTTGATTTCCACCTGCAACGAGAGGAGATGAGTGAGCGAGAAGGGGGACAGACGAACCGAACGCTGCTCCTCGGCGAAGTCGAGGCTGATGCGCCCCACGCGGATGGCGTCCTTGTACGAGCGGATGGTGCGGAAGACCACACGGCCGGCGCCCTTTGGGTACTTATGCGGATATTCCAGTTCCAACGAGCAGTGCAGCACCTGGCCGAACTTCTCCTCGACGAGCGTCGCCAACTCAGCTGCAAAACGAGTGAATCCATTAGATGGGGGCGTTCTCCTCGTCACTCACAAGCAGTGGCCGTGCGCGGAATGCTCTGAAATCGAGCATTCGCTTCTTTCGTGTTGCCTCGTCGCCGAACTCACCCCGACGAAGATCGAAAGGCGGACGAAGCGCGCCCACAGCGGCTCCACGATGTGCGACGCGTCGCTGAGCATGAACGGGCGGATCTCCACCTGTAATCATCGAATCAAAGAGAACATGTAGCGGAGAATAGACCTTCGTGTTCCCGTGCCCCAGGTAGAACGAGAAGCGGCCCCGGTGGTGGGCGCACACGCTCAGCAGGTAGCCGACGTCCTGGTAGCCGCGGAAGGTGGCGAACGCGTAGCCTGCAGCCGATTGATCGAGCGATCGATTGAACGAAAGAAGGGGAACTCACCGGCGAGCGGCCTCTGGTCGTCCTTGCCCGGCCACCAGAATTCGGTCAGACCGAACGGGAGGAACGCGTGCACGAGTGTCTGCTCGTCCGCCTCCTGCGGAATGGCGCCCACGAACAGCTTCAGCGAATACGGCCGCGTGGACGAGGGCGGCGGCGGCGGCTGGAGCACCTGGAGCGGCGGGAGCGGCCCGAAGCAAGGCCCGCCCTGGAGCGGCGGCACGGCCGGCTGCCAGACGACCGGCGGCGGCGACGGGCCCATCGGCGCGGGCGTCTGCCAGAAGTGCATCATCGTCTGCTTTTTGTCTTCGTCGGCTGAAATCGAGCGGGAAGTGAGAGGATTTCGAGCGTGAAGGAGGAACCCGACGAGAAACAAAAATTTTTATTTGAGCACTCTTTTAACCGAAAGAAACGGAATCACGCCGTCTAACCTTCAAATCCCACCGAAATCCCCCCGCAAACCACCCAAAATCAGCCCCGAAACGGGCCGAAAACCCGCCGGAAAGACGGGCAGACGGGCGGAATTTCGATCGGAGTCGAGGAAAGACGCAGACGTTCGTCTTTGGACGCCGCCTGCCGCTTGGCGTTCTGATCGACCGCAGCGCAGAGCGGAGAAGATGCGTTGCGCACGCAGCAGTGGCCGTCGAGTGGGGAATTTCGTTGAAGTGGAGAGAGTCAGACTTTCCGTTCTCCTCCACCAATCGTCTTTTCTGCCGGCAGCTCCTCCTTGATTCAGATTTATTTATTAAGACGTTCTAGACAAACTAAATGAACGATGTAATCAACAACAACAAGAACAAATAAGAAGGGAGCTAATTGGAGGTCACCATCTGCCGGTCGGAGGTCAAACGGTCACGAATTTCGCATCAGGGCGTCAAGATCGTGGAGCCGCCGCTGTTGTGGCTCAGGAGTTCGCCCAGAATGCGGTTCACGCGCGGCACGAAGTCGCCCGAGTCGCGCATCAAGCCGGCCGTCACCAGCGCGTTGTCGTAGACCTGAACATCGAGCGATCAAGTGAGCAACAAGCAGAACAAGAGAACTCGCCTGTTCGATGACCTCCTTGGCCAACTTCTCGTTGGATCGCTTCAGTTTGCTCAATCCTTTCACTGCAAACGAGTGGACATCAACACGCTGCATTCACGAAACGAACCGATCGGATGCCCGAAATTCACATGAAGAATCGGTCGGATGTTCACGAGGTGCTCCATCTCCTTCGGCGTGCTCACGCGCAGCACGTGCCGCATCGCGCTGTGATCTTGAGCGGAAATCACGAACGGATGCTCGCCTTGGCTGTACATCGGCTTGATCTCGGAGACCCGGACGCTGCCCAACGAGCCGGAGATCCAGTCGAGCAGCTCCTTCTTCGTCGTGTCACGAGTGATTTCTGCAACCACAGAAGAGGAGGAGTGATCGTTGGCTGAAGGTAACGCACCGCTCTGCTCCTTCTCGCCGAGAAGTCCCTCCTGCTTGACGAACGCCTCCACGGACATGAGCTTCTTGCCCTGAAACTCGGGCGTCATGAGGAGCACGAGCTCGTCGGCCGCGTCGTAGACGAAGATCGCCTCTCGGTTCTGCTTCTTAAAGGCCTCGAAGTAGGGCGAGCTGACCGCCAACTGCCGGCTGGAACACACGAGTAAAAAGAATTCAATGGTGAAGGGACTTACGAGGGAGCGAACAGGTAGAAGATCTTATCCTGTTCCTCCTGCATTCGGCTCACGTACTCCTCGAAGCTCGTGTGCGTGCCGCTCTTCAGGTCCGAGGACTCGAACTGCAGCACGCGGGCGATTTGTTCCTGCAAACCACAAAATAAAGAGAAATGCAATGAATCGAAGAACGAACCTTAACGCCAAAGTCCTGCTCCATGACGATTCCTTCCTGAAACAACGGGAGGAATTGGAGGTGAGTACGGGAAACAAACCTTGAAGAACATCGCGTACGACTGATAGAATTCGTTGTATTTGTCCCGGTTCTTCTTCATCTCCTGCGCGAGGAAGCGAACGACGCGCTCGGTGAGGATTTGCCGCAGTTTGCTGCACACGAATCTATCGATTAAACAAAAGAAGGGGCTCACATGACGACGGCGTCCTTCTGCAGCATCTCGCGGGACAAATTCAGCGGAATGTCCTCCGAGTCGACGACCCCGACGATGAAGCGAAGCCAGCGGGGCAGGAGCTCTTTGGCGTGCGCCTTGATCAACACTTTGCGCGCGTAGAGCGACACTCCGGACTGCTCGAAGTCCGAAGCAAACTCCAACTGCGAGACTTTGTGGTTGGGGACGTAGAGCAATGTGCGCAGATTCAGCGGGGCGTCAGCCTGCAGCAAGAAGAGGAGTGAACGAAACGAAGGAGGATTGAATCAAGGCAACCTTGTAGTGAATCGTGTACTGCGGCCGGTCGTTCACCAAATGCGGGTGGTGGGTCTTGGCCAGTTGGCGGAAGAAGTTCTCGTGATCGTCGCGCGAGACCTCGTTGGGGTTCATCGTCCAGATGGCCTTCATCGTGTTCACTTGCTGCCCGTTCAGCAGGATGGGAACCGTCACGAAGTAGGAGTACCTTCAAACAATCGGTAGAATGCACACGATTCCTTCGGCCTACTTGTTGATCACTTCGCGGACCTCGTCCTCGGTGGCGAACCGCATGGCGTCGTCGTTCCGCAGGTGCAGTTCGATGCGGCAACCCGGCTGAGCGTCGGGCGCCTCCTCGATCGTGTACTCGGAGCTCCCGTCCCACTTCCACGTCCAACCGGCGGCGTCCGGCTCGTGTTTCCGCGTCGTGACGGTCACCCGATCGGCGACCATGAACGCCGAGTAGAAGCCGACTCCGAATTGACCTCAAACACGAGGGATTGTCGACAGAAGAAGGAGGAACGAACCGATGATCGACTGCGCGGAATCGCCCTCTTTTTGGCCTTTGAATTCGGAGGATCCCGAGCGGGCGATCGTCCCCAGTAGGCTGATCAGCTCCTCTTTGTTCATCCCGACGCCTGCAAACGAGTGCGATGAATGAAAGCAAAAGGGATGCTCACCAGTGTCCTCGATGACGAGCCCGTCCGTTTGGGTCGTGATTCGGATTTCGTAGGGCGTCCCTTCGGCGTTCCCGACTTGCGCCTCGCCGCTCGTCGCCTCGGCGTACTTCCGCTTCTCCAGGGCATCGCTGGCGTTCGAGATCAGCTCCCGAATGAAGACCTGAACGAAGGGAATGAACGGAACGAACATAAAAAAGAAAACGGACCTCTTGCTCGGAGTAGAGCGAATTCGCGACGATGTCGAGAAGTTTCTTCGTTTCGGCCTGAAATTCGCGCCGTTCTCCCGTCGGCTTCGCTTCGGCCGCGGCCTCGGCGGCGCGGAGGGCGGCGGTGGACGAGAGCGGCCGGACGGAAAGCCGCGCGCCCGACGGGACGATCCGCAGGCGAGCGGGAGCGGCCGGCAGGGCGGCCGGAAGGGACGAGCGAACGGTCAACACGCGACCGAGCGGAAAGATTCGTCGCATTTTGATCTCAATCGACTGGTGATCTCGGCCGAGGGTTGATCAACGGTTGATTACAACTAGAAGCAGCGAGTGGAGGGCGCTTCGGTAACGAGCGGCCGCTGATGAGCGGAGTTTCTGGCTGTTGATTTTCCGCTCGCTCGCTCGGGGTCGACGGTCAGCCGGCTACCGTACACTCCTGCTTGTTTGTCTGCTGTGGTCGAGTGCTTTTTGCAAAGTGTTTTGGATCAACACGCTTTTTGTTTCGTAAACAACATCCTTCCTTCCAATCGACCAGCTGATCGGACATCTCTTGCGGATGAAAGCCGCCGCTCTTTGCTGCTGATTCGATCGAATTCCTTTTCATTCGAAGTCACTTTCCGTCCCCGACCGCCGCTTTCCGCCGATCGCTCCCGACTTTCCCACGCGGGGATCTCGGTCGTTTCGTACAGCCGGCCGGCAAAGGAGAGACGGCCGCCTCTCTCGCCGGTCGGTCTGCCCGCCTTTGACGGGAGTTTCCGCTTTCGACTCGCGAGATCGCCCGCCGTCCGCCCGCACTTCCCATCGGCCGGCCGGCCACTCGTACAGCGGCGGGCAGACGTTTTTTCTCGTGTGTTTCTTTCGTCCGTCCGTCGCGGCAAGTGGTCGCGAGTGGAGTTCTTATCACAACCAACAGGCCCGCGTTCGAATTGGAGGCGCGCGTAATCCGCGGGCGTCTTTCGTGTTTGTTCGCCGTTGGCCGTCGGCCGTCGCGCCCACTCACCCGCCCGCCCGTCCGCCTGCTTGCAGATGACGCTGGAGCGCGCCGAGCCGAAGACGCGGACGCCCACGCGCCGCCCGCTGGCCGCCGAGTGCCCGCCGGCGCCGCGCAAACGCCCCAGCGGCAGCCCGCCGCCCACGCCGCAGCGGAAGCTCCGGCGGGTGCGTTCCTTCGAACAAATTGACCGCCTTCATCGATCGTTTCAGAAGGCGCTCTTCCCGTCCGCCCGCCCGTCGGCCCGCCAGCCGCCGCTCGAGGACTTCGACTTCGCCGCCCGCTTCCGCGCGCCCCGCCCCGAAGCGCCGCCGAAGACGGCCGAGGACGCGCGCCCGCTCCGTCCGCTCAACTCGTGATCCCCGTCGAATTCCCACCACTCGCTTTTGTCTTTCATTTACACGCACCAGTTAAACGAACATGAATAAAATTTTACTCGTTCTTGCTCGTCCGTCGGTGCAAGAAAGAAGGTGGAGGGGCGAGAGTGCGGGATTTTGTTGACCAAGCGGATGAATCATCGCCTCCTTCCTGCTCGTCCGCCAGCTGATGGCCACGAACGGTCCGTTTCGATTGCGAAATCGCGATCTCTCCGCCCAATTTCCCCGAAACTCGCCGCCAGTCGCCCGCCCACCTGCGCCAATCGATTTCGAAACACTTCGTCGTCATGATGATGCAAACCGCTTGCTGTTGGGTGGGATTCAGGCCGCCTGCCGCTCTGTTCGCCGACCAGTCCACTCGCTTCCCCTCGCTTCCCACTCTCTCAATCGATCCGTTGGGTATTTAATCCAACCGATTCCACCTTCTGCTCACTCATTTCGCTCCAATCCTCGTGGATTTCCGCGTAAATGCTCTCCCTGCTCTTGAATTTCCTCCACGTCCTCCGATTTCCGCTCTTTGCAGCAACGATGTCCACGGGAACGACGTTCTACATCGACGCGCAGGCGGGCAGCGACGAGAGCGGCGACGGGACGCAGGAGCGGCCGGTGAAGACGCTCGGGCACGCGCTCACGTTCGCCACCGCCGACCGCAACTCCAAATTCTTCGAGCTGAAGAAGCGGGAGGACGGCGGCGCCGAGTGGGAGGAGGCTTCGAAGACGTCCGTGAAGAAGGCGTGGAAGCAGCGCGAAATCGACCTGCGGCGGGAGCGTCGCGCCGAGGAGAACCAGGCGGCCGCCGCCGCTCGTCAGCGGGACGCGCCGGCCGCTGCCGCAGCCGAGGAGCTCGTCGAGCTGCAGCTGGACGACGCCCTTCCGGCCGCCCAACTCGTGAAGGTGCGCGACGTGGCGCGTGACGTCTCGGCGTTCGTGGACCAGCGGATTCGCCTCTTCGGCTTCGTCCACCGCCTCCGCTCCCAAGGTTTGTCCTCCTTCCGCCTTCATTCCATTGGATTCCTCTCGTTCTTGCAGGCAAAATGGCGTTCGTTGTGGTGCGCGACGGCAGCGGCTACCTGCAGGTGGTCCTGCCGCCCAAACTGTGCCGCTCCATCGCCTTCAAGCAACTCGGAACGGAGTGCTCGCTGGAGATCTTCGGCATAATCACGCGCGTGCCCGACGGCAAGGCGGCGGAGCACGGCGTCGAGGTTGCGGCCGATTTCTTCCGCATCATTCACGACGCTCCGGCCGGCGGCATCGATCACGTGCTGAACGCGGAGGCGAGCGTCGACACGAAGCTCGAGCAGCGCCATCTGATGATTCGCGGCGAGAACACGTCGAAGACGCTGCGCGTCCGGGCGGCCGTCACGCGCGGGATGCGCGAGTTCTTCTACAAACACCACTACACGGAGGTCACCCCGCCCACGCTCGTCCAAACGCAGGTACGCCCCACCATCCATCTGCTTCTATTCCTCCTGTTTGTTTGCAGGTTGAGGGCGGTTCCACGCTGTTCGGCCTCGACTACTTCGGCGAACCCGCCTTCCTCACGCAATCCTCCCAGCTGTACCTGGAGACGTGCATCTCGTCGCTGGGCGACTGCTACTGCATTGCCCAGTCGTATCGGGCGGAGAAGTCGCGTACGCGCCGCCACCTGGCCGAGTACGCGCACGTGGAGGCCGAGTGCCCGTTCATCACGTTCGATCAGCTCTTCGAGCGCATCGAATCGCTCGTCTGCGAGGTCGTCGACTTCTGCATGGCCGACGCGGAGATCCGCCAATTGATCGAGGACATCAACGCGTTGAACGGAACGGTTCGTCCATCCCTTTGGTCGAACTCGCTGATTTCGTTCGCTTGCAGAAGTTCACGCCGCCCACCCGCCCGTTCGTCCGCATGTCCCACCGCGAGGCCGTCCAATGGCTGCGCGATCACGACGTGAAGAACGAGGAGACCGGCCGGCTGTTCGAATTCGACGAGGACATTCCCGAGATGCCCGAGCGGCAGCTGGTCGATGCGATCGGAAAGGTTCGTCTCCCACCCACTTCCTCATCCAATCCGTCCGCTTTCAGCCCGTGATGCTGCACTCGTTCCCTGCGGGCATCAAAGCGTTCTACATGAGCCGTCGCGCCGACCAACCGGACCTCACCGAATCCATCGATCTGCTGATGCCCGGAGTGGGCGAGATCGTCGGCGGCTCCATGCGTATGTGGCACGAGGACGAGCTGCGCGCCGCCTTCCAGCGCGCCGGCATCGACCCGCGGCCCTACTACTGGTACCTCGACCAGGCCAAGTACGGCGGCTGTCCGCACGGCGGCTACGGGCTGGGACTGGAGCGGTTCGTCTGCTGGCTCACCGGCACCTTCCACATTCGCGACGTGACGCTCTACCCGCGCTACATCGGACGTTGTGCGCCCTGAAGTCCTCCTCCTCTTCTTTCGTTCCTTCTGTTTATCCGTCGGTTGGAGTGAATAAACCGACTTGATTGTTTCCCCTTCTCGCTGCTGCTGATCGACCGGTGGGGATTCGAGAGTTGTGTTTATTGACGATCGACACACACACCAAAAAAAGGTTAAGGGTTCGGCGCAATTCGAAAAGAAAATAGAAAGCGGATAAAGTGGAGGGCGTTCGGATCCGAGAGAGACGGAGGAGACAATTGTGTTCGTACTTGGGACAAATCAGTCGATTAAAGGAGGACGAGTAGGTGGGTGGGAGGAGAGGGGGATCGTTAGAGGAATTCGTGGACATCGACGTCCGGCCGTCGCGCGCTCAACGACGGGGCGACGGCGAACGCGAGCCGCCGCGCGGCGGCGTGCGGCGATGACGCGCGTACGGCGAACGGCTGCGCGAACGCGAGCGGCTGAAATCAACGATGAAAGTCGAGCGTTCGACGAGTCGTGAGAAGGCCGTTGGGCGGGCGGGCGAGGCGGCGAGAAGACGTGGAAGAAGGCCGCCGCGAGTTGACGACGAAGAGAAGAAGGCCGGACGACACGAAGAAGATCGAGGAAGAAGGAAGACAGCCGAGGCGAGTGTGCGATGGGCGGTGCGTGAGTTGGTTGGGCGGAGTGGAAGACCGTTGAAGACGTGGGCGATTCCGCCGACTTCCCTTCTGCTTCTTTTCATCCAAAATCCCTCGTCTTTTGGACCAAAACTCGTGACTCTCGTTGGCCGGCGATGTCCGTGCGCTCCGGACGCCTCTCGCTTCGATTCGACTCTCGACTCGAAGAAGAATGAAGACCGCAGCGATTCGGTGGGCGGCTTTTGGGCGGCGTGGGCGCGCGGATTTGAAGGCGGCTCGCTCAAACGAAGGGGAGGTGCGGGAAGAAGACGGCCGTGATGCTCCGCGAGGCGACCGAGCGAAGAGCGGCGGGCGGAAAGACGGGCGAGTTTGAAGGCAGAATTCGAAGAGGAGAAGGAAGAGGAGAAGGGCGACGCCCGCCGGCCGTTGCGGCGGGACTAAAACGACCGCCGTTGGTTAGTGGGCCGCCCGAATCACTTCGCCTTCCTTCCACCTTCTCTTCCGTCTTTTGCGCCACGACCCGAACCGAACCGAACGAAAAGACCAACCACAACCATCAACACAACCCTCCTTCGGTGGAGGCCCCCAAACTCACCGACGCGACGACGACGGCGGTCCTCCGCGATCTCCGCGATCTCCGAAGCCTGAAGCAAGCGATGGAATCAATGAAATGAATTGAAGGAAAGACGGAGACGAACCTCCGCGACCGCCTCCACGACGACGTCCGTGCGACAACTCGACGCGTGCCCGCACTCCGCAGATGCGGCTGCAAACGAACGAGGGAATGAGTGGGAGGGCAAAAGAATGGAAACGAACTTTCCGTCCATCGCCTTCACCGCGTCCTCGGCGTCGCGCACGTCCTCGAACTCGATGAACGCGAAGCCGGGCGGCCGGCGCGCGACCCAGACCTTGCGGATGCGCCCGAAGCGGTGGAACGCGTCCTCGATCTCCTGCGTGGTCGCGTCCTCGGGCAGGCCGCCGATGTACACTTTCGCGTCCAGGAACTCGCCTCCACGTCGCGACATTTCGGGCTGCTGGCGGGGCGGGAAGTGAACGGAGCTGAAATCAATCGAATTTCAAAGGAATTCGGATGATTCGGTGGGTTGAACACGTGGACGAATGAAATGCGCGAGGTGCACGAGTCAACGGGAGGAACGTGGCACGAAATCCCCCTTCCCGCACCAACCGGCGGACCGCCCGAGCGCGGCGGACGGCAGCCGACCGAATGGCGGTGGCGGAAAGCACGAAGCGAGTAGCCGACCCAAGCGACCCCGACCGAGCGGGAGAGCAGCGGCAAGGCGGCATGTGCGCGTTCGTCTTGTGCGCCCCTCGCTCGGCGTCTCGGTTTCTCGCTTTCGCGTTGACTTTCACTCCTCTTGACGCCGCGCCAAGCGAGGAGACTTTCGCGGCGGAAGCCGAGCGGCAGCCATCGGCAGAAAGCAACAGGAATTGTGAGGAACTTTGCAGAAAGAAACCGTTTATTTGATTGAAACGAAGCCTGTAGCGACGTTACTCATTGATGAAACGAATGATTGTTCGGAGGAGGGTACAATTCGCCTCTGTATGTTCTGTTTCTTTAAACGCCTTTCCGTGTTTGTCCTTCGCCTTTGGATCGTTGGAATAGCCGGACTCTTCGAAAGATCCCGGACTATTCGTCCAATCAAAGCGACGTCCATGTTTCCCGCTAATCTCAACAGCGTTGATCACGACCAGCTTCCTTCGTTCGCCAATTGGGCGCACGTCGCCGCCAATCGGTCCGCTTTCCGGGCAGCGAAAAAGCGGCGATTTTCGATCAAAGTCGCGTGTTTTCGATCGTTTCTTGTGTCTTCCACCTTTCAATCTTCAACTTGCCGTTGCAGCCACACGATGCTGCGCACAGTCGGCGGCCTGACGAACGGCCGCTTGGTCGTCGGCTTGCGGTCGACGGGCGACTCGCCGGCGGCCGTCTTCCGCCTCCGCGACGTGCCGGCCGGCGGCCTTCTGCTCGTCCAACGGCGCCCGTACGCGTCGCACGGCCACGATCACGCGGACGATCCGAAGATCGAGCGGAAACCCGATCACTACCGGTGAGTTCCCCCTTCCACTCTTCAACCAATTGATTGCGTTCTCGTTCGCTTGCAGGCCGGGCTCCGACTCCTACGCCTACGAGAACCCGTGGCCGAAGCTGAACGGCGGCCGCCTCGATTGGCTCTTCCAGGACGGCTGGCGGCGTCCGCTTGCGAAGGATCAGGGCGCGCACATGGTTCGCTTCATTCAATTTATCCCCTGATCGCCTGCTTGCAGCGCCGCGACTGGCTGTGGTTCGGGCAGGTGGCGCACGACGAACATGCGGACTGGCAGCGCTTCCACAAGCTCATCTTCATCGCGTTCACGATGGCCACCGCCTGGTACACGTTCTACCTGGCCGTCCTGCTGCCCGACTGGTGAGTCCGCCTTTCCCATCCCTTCCTCTCACTACTCACCGCTGCAGGCCCCGCGGCAAGGAGTGGGCGTTGCGCGAGGCCCACCTGGAGCTGGAGCGGCGGCAGAAGGCCGGCCTCCCCGCCATCTCGAAGAACTTCATCGATCCGCAGCGCGTCCTCGCCACCCTCCCGTCCGAGGAGGAGCTCCGCGACTTCGACATCCTCATCTAGGCCTCCTGCTTTGTTCTGTTGGTGTTTAGGATGGTGGATTGTGTAAATGGTAGTGATTTCTTCCGGCCGAAGGCGAATAAACTTTCGGTCATCCGTCTTTTGGTCGATCTGGTTTGCGCCAATTGGGGACAAGTTTTATTACACAATGTAACAAACAATGCGAGGAGGGAGGGAGATTTTGTGTGTACATTTTGCGCTTTTTTGTACTTTTAATTGACTAGAAACAAAAGAAAATGTGGAGCCGGGGATGACGGCTAACGCCCCTGCAGCGCGCGCAGTTGGGCCTCCAAGCGATCCGCTCGCTCACGCTGGGCGTCACGCTCGGCCTCCATTCAAGCCGCCCGCGCCTCTGCGGCTTCCGCTCGCGGCTTCGCGTCGATTCAAACAAACAACCGAGTAGCAGTCGGAACACTTTCTTTACTCATGATCACTTGGAAGCATGGACAATCACAAAAGACAACTCGATAGCTCCGATTCGCTCCGTCCACATCCCAACGATCGTCTTGCAGAAACGTCGCGCTTTGTTCATCAACTCGACAGCGAATCCTTCGGTTTGTTGCGAGTACACCATTTGTTCCGCAAAGAATTGATCGACGGCCGAGAGCACTCGTTTGTATTCCTTCGAAAAACAGAAAAGAAGGTTGAACGGGAAGCGGCGAACTCACGGCGTGTGTCCGGGGATTCGGCAAGTGTACGTGTGCGTAAACGTCGACCTTCGAAAAGCCCGCATTCTTCGCGAAAATGGCCACGCAATGAGAGCGAGTGATCAGCCACATCATCCTCAGCAGAAAGCGCTTTTTTGCCAACTGAACACTTGCGATCAACCGGAAAGAGATGAACATGAACCCACGCCGAAGTCGTCGAGGTGAATCCACGGCAGGAACATCTGAAGAGCGAAGTGAGAGTTCAACGTTCTCAGATTGGTCAGAGCGGATCGGAAGTCATTCGTTTCTTTTTCGCTCCAAGGCGGCTTGCTGATTGCCTCCAACGGGAGTTGCCGCGGCGACACGCCGCGGTTCAAGCTGATGATCACTCGTTCCACCAAACCGTTCAGTTCGATCGGCCCGTGTGCGGCAATTGCGGACAATCCATGAGCGACGAGCAGTTCGCGAGCAGGAATCCGAAAGAAAAACGTCAAAGCTTAACAAACTGATCAATCCGAACAAAAGCAGCACGAACTCACGCGGTCGAGCGTTAGGGGCGCACGCAAAGCGTGCCGTTCGAACCGGCCTCAAAGGAAACGAAGCAAAGAAAAGGAAATCATGATGGCAGGACGAGGTAAAAGTGGTGTCTTTCATCGGCAGGAACTCGCGGAAGAGGTGTGTCAACCAGGGTAACTCCCGGTTTCGAGGCGTGTAAACGAGAATCGATTCCAATCGATTAAAGCCTAAAAAAGAAAGCAGGGTGAACAGCAGCAGAGAACTCACTCTTCAACGGCGACAAAAGTTCGGCCCAATTCCGAAGACTGTGAAATGTGATCCCTTGCAATGCGGCCGCGCTTACAGCAAACTGCCGCACGTCCTCTCGTCCAATTAACATAATTCGCTTCAACGTGTCAACAGTCGTGTTCTCATCCCGCAGCCAAAACTCCAACGAGCCTCGTGAAGCGCAACGTAAGCCGCCTGGTTCATGCAAGCGTAATTGAGGGAATTTCATTCTGTCGGGTTCGCCGCCGTGAGTAAAAAACGCCGTCGAGAACGCGCGGCAGGAGGAGAACAGCCGCAAGGTGCGAAGACGAAGAGCCGCCCGCTCTCGGTGGAAATTGGGCCCGACTGTCGGTTGCACGTGCTTCAACGACGGGTTCAACAATTGGGCCATCAAGGCGCGCCGAACGTCCATCCGAAGTTTCGCATTCGGCTTGGGCGGTACTTCGGAGGTCGTTTTCGAGACCTTCGGCTGCGGCTTCGAGCTCGTGGCTCCCGCGTTCTCGCCGGTTTCCGCCTTTCGTTTGAGTTCGCGCCGAGTCATCGATCGCGTCTTGCGGGGCGACATTCCTGAAACGAAAGGGCGATTAGAAACAAGATATCGATCAATGGAAGTAGAAACGAGACCGTAGTTCGGCAAACGGTACTCCCGTTCGGCAGCAAAGAACACGAAGGAAAATTCGGTTGGTAGTGGAAACGACGGTCGAAAGGTACAATGCGCAGGACGCGCGAGTCGACAGCGACGGCCCGCGCACTCGCCGCAGCCCACAGAAAGAAGTCCCTTCCGAAATGGCAGGAGCGCGAGGTCGCTGCTTACAAGCGGATGGGCGGTGTGTTACCGCGACGCAATCAGCGACCAGCAAAACGAATCATTGAATGAGAACGAGTGTTCGCGATGATCGAGGTCCAGAGATCTCGAAATAAGTAGTCGCTTGAATGCGAACTCCACGGATTTCCTCGAAGATCGGCCTCCCAGCGACCATTCCGCCGGCTGCCCACCCGAAAACAACGAGCGGCAGGCGATCGAACGAGTCAAAAGTTCATGTGTCGCCCGCCCGCTCGTGGACGTGGGTGCAAAAAGAACGCGCACTCGTTGCGTCCGATTCAGCGGGCGGGACCTCGAATTCGCGCGTTCGGCATTGGCTCGCCTCCAAGCCGCACCTTCCGCTTCCTCCAGCAAAAAACAAGCAAGCGCGTTCGATCATCCACGTATTGAGTCGTTTGTCTGAAAGAAATGAGTACTCGACGCGTAGAACTTCGATCGTCGGCTATCCGGAAGTGCTCGGTTAAAAATAAAGGCGTTCCATTGATTCTTTCGTTTTGCCGGAGGATTTGTGGATTCCGAAGGCACGAATGCATTCAACTGTTCCTTTCCACTGTCTTCAAGTGCATGACTTCCTCTTTGTTCTTCGCTCGAATCCTCAAGCGGCGGTCGTGGAAGCGATGCGTGAGGTTTGCTGAGTGACGACGATCCTCATTTCCAGCCACTCCGAATGACGATCGTGAGGTTCCCACTCGTTGATCAACTCCGCAGAATAATCGAGACGGGTTCCCGCAAGAAACCGAGAGATTCCGAGCAGAACGGCGGTTCGAGCGGAGTGACTCACGTGAACTCATCGCTTCCCGCTCGTCTCCGCCCGTCCGCTCGCCTTTTGTTCGCCCGATCGGCCGGCCGCCTGCCGCCTGCCCGCCCGCCTCTCGCCGCCCCGCTCGGCAAGCGGGCGGGAGCGGGAAGAACAAAAACCATCGAAATCTCGACCCAAATTCGAGCTCGCGCAGAAGTCGTCCGATTTCGTCGAGAATCTCGCAATTTGGAGCACTCCCCACGTGCAAAACAAAAGCCCACGGCCGAATGCAATCGATTCGAGTGGAGCACAAGCAAAATGGCACCCGCGTGGAACGAACCAGCGCCTTTCGTTGCCCGCATGCCGCCCTAGACCGCTCGACCATCGATTCACGTTCTCCGCCGCTCTCCGTCTTGCTTCCAACTGCGAGCGGGTTCGGCGGAGTGGGTGGTTGGACGCAACGCCGCACCGTCGACATTCATTCGATTCTAAAGATCCCTCGCTTGGTTACAGCTCCTGCTCGTTGTTCCAAACATTCGTGCACTCTTGGCGTCCCCGTTGACGCCCGCTAAGATTTGCGGGCAGTTTCCCCACTCGGCGGTCACGAATTGAAACGAGCGGCTCGAATCGTCAGCCGGAATTTGATGACTGGTTTGTCCGCGTGTCACCCCGCTCTCCCCCGAGTGACCCGGCCGTCCGCAATCCACGTGAGTTCACGTGAGCGACCGAAAGGAGCGGCAGGCCGGGCGGCGAAGCACGTGCTTTTGGAAGAGGAGAGTCCAGTTTCGAACGAGCAGACGTCTCATTTCATTTTCATTGGGTATCGCCCATTGTTCGCAGTAGGTACTCACGTCGAATGCAGATAATTTATTTGTACCAACGAAACAGAACAATTGCGATCGAAAGATACCCATGATCATCGGGGGACGTTGCGGAGATCACCGTTCAACAAACAAGCGAGGGGGATAACAGGGGCTGCACAATCCATTGGTATGTTCGCAGAGAAAGGAGAATGAGGTGAAATGCGGTCGGTTGGCTGCACGAGCGGCTTTAGCCAACGGAATACCTGATCGGAACGATTAAAAGTATGTACAGAGGGGATTGCAGTGGGAAACGGGCCGTTGATACGAGCAGAAGACAAAGTAGACACACAACAACAGAAGGCCCGCTTTGAGGTTTGTGAGGGAAATGTTCGCAGAAGAAGGAGGAGGAGGAATGTACACAAGAAAGGAAGGAATAAATACTCTCGACTACTGGATTTCCTTGAGGCGAATCAACGCGTCGTCGGCGACGGGCCGCTCGTCGGGCGCCGTCTTCCAGCAGTCTTTCATGAGCTCGGCGATCGGCGGCGGGCACTTGGGCGGGACGGTCGGCCGGACTCCGGAGATCACCGCCATGAGGGCCTCGTTGTTCGAGAGGTCGCCGTAGGGCATGGAGCCGTAGGTGAAGAGCTCGAACAGGGTGATCCCGAAGGACCACATGTCCGAGGCGGGCGTGAAGCGGCCGCACTCCAGCGCTTCGGGCGGCAACCAACGGACGGGCAACGCCGTCTGCTTGTCGCCCATCTTGTAGTATTCGGCCTGCGAGTAGAGCCGTCGGGACATGCCGAAATCCGAGATCTTGACGGTGATCGGCGGCCGGAAGGCGGGCGAACACACGCGAACGTCCGTCTCGCCCGAAACCAAACAGTTGCGGGCGGCGAGATCGCGATGGACGATCTGCTGCGACGCGATGTAGCACAAGCCGGTTGCCACCTGCAAACCAACACAATCAATCACCAATCAACAATGGAAGGAAGCCACCTGTTGGGCGATGTTGATCAACTCGGTGGGCAGCAGGGCGGGCGGGAATTGCGAGTAGTTGTCGCACTGGGGCTGCCGCTGCTTCACGTACGTCTTCAGGTCGCCCATGTTCATGAGTTCGAGCACGAGGTAGAGGCCCTGCTGCTCGGGCGCCTTCGCCACGCCGAACATCTTCACGACGTTGTCGTGATCCAACGCGGCGAGCAGGGCGGCCTCTTTGTCCATTTGGGCGTCCACTTGGATGTTGTGCAGCGTTTTGACGGCCACGCGAATGCCCCGCGCCAGCCACTCGCCCGTGAACACCTCGCCAAAGGCTCCTGCAAAAGAAATCGAATTAAATCAACGAGGAATCGTTTGTGGCTTGCCTTTTCCGATGGCCGTCTCCAAAATCAGGTGCTCCCGCTCGATGATCGGCACGTGCTGGAGCGAGTAGTTCGAAAGGGTTGCGGAGAGCGTGTCGTCGCGCAAGCTCGTCTCCTCCGTTCGCATCGTGTTCCGACTTGTGCGGCGATATCGGCGGCCCTTCTTGTGCCACCCGACCGCAGTCATGAACTTGGAGGCGGTCTTGTCCTTCCGATAGTAATGGAGCGTCGAGAGGATGAGGCCGCCGATCGTGCACAAGATGACGAGCAGGAGGAAGAGGTAGGCGACCGCATTCGCGTTGTTGTTCGTCTTCAGGCCGCCGCCCGTAAAGTCGAGGTGCTGAACGGGGGGTGAGAACTTGCGGGAGCTGCCGAGCACTCACCACTTGATCGCCGATGCGCGTCTGCACTTGGGTGCAATCATTGAGTCGAGAGGTGCACACTTGGATCTCGTAGTCCTCGGCGGGCGGGTGTTCGCCCGGTCGGCAGGTGTTGCACTCCTTGACGAACAACGAGAAGTACTTGAGGAACGCCATCGAGTGGTCCGCCTCGTAGCGACTGACGAACGTCCCGTTAAAGAACTCGAAGCTGCAAACGAGAGGAGTGAACAAAGGAAGAAAGGAGAGTGGCCGCTCACAACTGAGGATCCCCGCCTCCGTTCGGCAGGTGCAACGAGTGGACTTCCGTCGTGTTGTCCTTCAGGCGAGTGACCGACATCGTCAGGTTCTCCAGCGGGTAGCCGTGCACGTGCATCGAGACGTCCTTGTGCTCGCCCACCGACAGGTCGGAGGTGATCGGCGTGTCGAAGCGGAGCTGCAGCAGAACGCATTGATCTCTCCTTTTGTCTCTTAAATGCTCACCTCGGAGATCGCATAGGAGGGACCGGTGCAGTGCAAACAACGACAGACGACCATCCCGAGATCGCTGGAGCTGAGATTGCGGACGGAGAGGCGGAGAGTTCGCGTGTTCTCCACGGAGATGTTCCACCGCCGGCCGCGCTCCAGCTTCGTCTCATCGGTGTCCATGAGCCACGCGAACACGTCCGTGGGATCGAAGTCGACGGAGCGGTCGAACGGAACGCTGAAGCTGCACCGGACGGTCGCCTCGTGGTTCAGCGTCGTGTTGACCATCGCGGGCTGCAGCTCCGTCCGCTCCACCGGGCAATCGGCGGGGCATCGGCCGGAGGCGCGGGTGGGCTGTCCGATGCGCACCTGGATCGGCAGCTGGAGCGCCAACGTCAGCGAGTGCTGCCGCTTGACGCCGCCGAGCGAGTCGAAGATCCAGCGGTTGGCGCACGTGCACACGATCTTGTTCCGGCTGCAACCGCTTGCTTGAGTTTACGGTAAGAAATTCGATTAAACGCGTGCACTTTGCGGCCTCCGTGGGAACTTTGCAGCTTTCGACCGCTCAAAAATGGCCGTGGGAACTCGGAAATTGCGTCTTTTCGACTGGAAGGACCCCAAAACGGTCTTGACGTCAAGCAACGACCGTACCGGCGGAAATCAGCGGACGTCTAGACCGTTGCGAGTGACGTCGCAAGCGGTAATCGAATTATGGACTCTCTTGGAGCACGAAGGAGTGGATGCAAGTGCCCACAAGAGATGAAACTCACGCCAAATCGAGGACCTTCGTGTTGAAGGCGCGCGCCAGGCGCCACTCGAACGTCTCGATCGCGTTGTCGGCGAACTCGGCGCGCTTGAGGCGGCCGTGGCGGAGGAAGCGAAGAGCGCGCACTCCCGCCTCGCCGCAGCGTTTCGCCTCCAGCTTCTGCAGTTGAGGTAGGTGGAGGGCGAGGCGCGCGAGGTTCGAGTCCTCCGCGTACGGCGAGACGCACTGGACGTTCAGGTGCGTCACGTTCGGCAGGCCGCTCGGCTCGAAGTCGCGCAAAGCGGCCAGCGAGGGGCAGTCGAGGCGCCGCCACCGGCCGTCCTCCGCCTCGTCCCACGCGTCGTCGATGCGCGTCGTTGTGCACTGGGCGGCGGCTCCAGGGACGAAAAGGGAGATCAACAGAAAAGCGAAGAGCGGGAGCAATCGCCTCCGCTTCGTCCCGATCGGCGGCCATCTTCTTCTCGAAGACGAGAGGAAGGTATGGGAGTTAGAGGAAGAATGGAGGTGCTGGAGATGCTCGTTGGATTGCGCATGGAGCTCGGGAACTCGTCGTGTGGTTTGCGTTGGCTCAGCATCGCTGGTGGTCGCCTCTCGATCGCAACGAGAGGGCAGAGCGGTGGGCATCGGAGCCGTTCGGTCGGCGACCGCCCCGCACGCACAAGTCGAACAGGAGGGCCTCATTAAAATGAGCGGTGTTCACGGCTCATAGTCGATGGGGTGTTTGATGGAATGGTCGATGGAATGCAGGTGGGTGGCAAGAAGGAAGGAGTGGAATGCGGGAAGAACGGAGGAGTGATGATGCTGGAACGAGGGCGAGAATGAAGTCGCTAGTTGTGCACCTGCGAGCGTCACGCCGCACGCAGCACGCGGGGGTTCGAGACGAAAGTTCGCACGAACGCGAACGAAACGAAAGCGGAAATCGCGAAGGCGCGCCGTTCGCACGCAAACGCGGCCGGCAGCCCCACCGGCCGAAAGGTCGATTGGTTTCGGACACGAAGGCGCGAGAGAGACGGTGAGGGGGCGGCCAACTCGACGAAGGGAGGCGAAGGTTTTGTTTCGAAAACTGTGTGATCGAAACACACGCAGCGAACCGTCGAAGCACCGAGCAAAACTTTAAGGCCTTTGGAAAGCGATAAGAAAAACGGGCAGAAGATTAGCGGGGCCGCTCGTCTGTGGTTCAACCAAAAAGTGAAACTTCGCGAGCGCCAAACCAAAAACAAACCGAACGCTCGCTTACAGTCACGCAGAAAGAATTCGGTTCGTTCTTCCGAACTCGAAGGTCGAACGCCGAACGTCAAGGCGGAGGTCGCGCACTCGCGGGACTCCAGACAAAAATCGAAGAAATCCACGCGCAATTTTCGTGCACGCGACGAGTGCTTTTCCGTACGCGGCCGCCGCCAACGGCGTCGTCATTCGAGCAAAACGGTAAACAAATCGACGAGCGCGTGATCGCCGCCGGCGCCAGCGCCACGCGAAGGTTGGCGGGCGACGAGCGGGCGTGTCGCGAGCGAGCGCAGCAGACGCCGCCGCCGCGAGTTGCACGACGACCGTCTTTTGATAAGAAAAAACGATGAAGGACGACCGCCCCTGGAGATTAAACAAGCAATTGAAACTCCAAAAGAGCGAACGGGGAGCAAAAAGCGCGTTGTCGGCGTCCGCAACCTTTCGGGAACGTCACGCAACGGAACGCAAACACGAGCCGAAAAAATCCGCAACGCGGGGTCTCGAGTCCTCGCAAATTCCGATCGAAAAGCGCGCGCTTCCCGCTCGACGGTGGTCTCCACGCCGAACTTCCGCTCGTCGTTCTTTTTCGATCTTCCGCGCCCGCCGGCCGCCGTCGTTCTCGATCGAAAGAAACGTGTGCGCTCGTCGCCTGCCGACGTTGCCGCGCACCCGCGACGTCCGAACGTCGACGCCAAAAAGTCAACAAAACTCTTGAGACTTTCGTTCAACTTCCGCCATTCCACTCGATAAACGGTGGCTGTGTTTTGATGCCCGCCGACAAGCGCGGTGACGTTTCGAACTACGCCGCGCGGTTCACGTGTGCGTGCGCGCGCGCGCGCGCGAGTCGCTTCAAGCTGGAGGACATGAAAGACGGGGAGCCGATGGAATGAACAGAGTGCGTGGAGGCGATTGCCTCCAATCAGCTGACGTCATTAGACCAACAATTCAAGCATCCTTCTTTAGCCAGAGATCACACCGATCGATCGTATGCCCTCGTTGCCGAGTTCGAAGCCGTAAAGCGGGGCATTAAACGGAGAGTTCGGATCACGCTCACTTCCTCCTCATCGCCCCCTTCTCTACAGTTTAATTACGGCGAGTCGTTAAAGAGCGAAGCGATTGGAACGGCGCGAAGACGAAACGCACTCATAAAACAAAAGAAAGAAGGAGACGATCGAAAGGTCGCCGCAATCGGATTCACTCGTCGACGATCGGAAGGCGCGAGTGGGTAACCGGAAATAAAGACCGCAATTACGCAACGCTTTCTTCAATCGACCACGTGCGCGGGGGAGCGGTCACGAGCAGAAAGAAGCACAGGAAATCAAGGCTTTGCAAGGAAGTTTGCAGACTCCGGACTGCAGAGAACGAACGGAAGCTTGCAGGAGATAACAAGCGGCGGCGATCCAGAGGAGCGACAAACTTCACCCCAACGGTAGGGAGAAACGTTCGTTCGCCAGTGCGCGCGGAGTGATCCCGCCGACATGCCCGCCCGATCGCCTAATTGAATCAACGCCCCGCAGCAGAACGTTCTCGTCCGCCCAACATTGCGGCGGGTCGGCGGGCAGTTCATCACTTTGCTCTTGATCGCAGCAGCGATGATCGGCGCTCTCCTCCGGTCCGTCCGTCTACCGTGTTTCCCCTTCTGTCCCACCGTTAAGCGATCAATCAAGATTGAAGAAGAAAGGAGGACGTCGGTGGTCGAAAAGAAGCCCCCACAATGAAGGAAACACAGCGTAGTTTAACGAACTCCGGGCAGACGACCCTCCACAAGAAGGGCGACCGCGCGGACGTGGCCAACTACCGACCGGTGAGCCTCCTGCCCACGCTCTTCAAGGTCTGCACCCGGGCGCTCGCCCATCGGATCGAAGAGGCCGTCCGTCCGCACCTCCCAGTCGAGCAAGCTGGCTTCCGGAGAGGCTTCTCGACCGCCGACCACATCCAAGCCCTCAACCAGCTGCTCGAGAAGACCCACGAGCACAAGACCGCCGTCTGCCTCCTCTTTGTCGACTTCGCCAAGGCCTTCGACACGGTGGAGTTCCGGGCAATCTGGACGGCGCTCGAGCAGTTCGGCGTGGACGCGGACACGATCGCGATCACGAAGACCCTCTACGCGGCCGGCACGTCGACCATCAGCGTGGGCCGGGCGACCGCCGACTTCGAAGTCCAGCGCGGTGTCCGACAGGGCGACTCGCTCTCACCCCTCGTATTCATCCTCGTGCTGCAGGCCGCCATCAACAACGTCCGCTGGCCCAACCGAGGGATCGACGTCGACGGCCGCCAGCTCCGCTATTTGGCCTACGCGGATGACGTCGTGCTCGTGGACCAAGACCCGGCCGCCCTCCAACTCGCCGCCCAAGAGCTCGCCGACAAGTGCGCCTCCATCGGCCTCAAGATCAACCTCCGCAAGACCGAGTGGATGGCGAGCGACCGGACCGGCCAAGCGCAACGAGCGACCATCACGATCAACGGCACCACGATCCCGCGCAGCGACAAGTTCGTCTACCTGGGCCAGCTGCTACAAGCTCCACGGGACCACGGGCAAGAACTCAAGCGGCGCATCGGAGCGGCGTGGGGCGCGTTCGGCCGAGCAAGAGCGCTGCTCACCAGCCGGTCGGTTGCGGTGGCCCTCAAGCGCGCCTACTTTCAGGCCGCCATCCTGCCGACGCTCCTCTACGCGGCCGAGACCTGGGCACTCACCAAGACCAACGCCGTCCGCCTCCTCCGAACCCGAAGAGCGATGGAGCGCCGAATGCTGGGCTTCCGCCTCCGCGACGGGAAGTCTTCCGCGTGGATCCGCCGCATCACGAAGCTCCCGGACGTGGTCGTCGCCGCCCGCCGACGCAAGTGGCGGTTCGCGCACAAGATCCTCGCCCGCAACGACGACCGCTGGACCGCCCGCCTCACGCGATGGACGCCCGACGCCGACCGCCCGCCCGGCCGCCCGCGAACACGATGGGAGGACGACCTTCGCAAGCACGTGGGCTACGAGTACGCCACCCGCGAGCGCCCGTGGATCGCCGTCGCCCAGGACGCCGACCGATGGAAGCGAGCCGAACGGGCGTACACACGGCCGCTCCGCATCCCTCGACGACGCCGCCCGCCTCCTGCCGCTGACTTCACCGCAACGTCGGACGGATGACTCCCGTTCTTCGCCTCTCTTTCTGTTGCGAGCGTGAATAAACCAGTGAACCAGTGAACCGGGCAGACGACCGCCCAGCCCGAATATTTCGTGCCCCCCGCGTCCGCTAATTGGATAAACGGAAGACCGAATGGTTAGGGCTCCCTGCGCAACGCGCGGAAGGAAGGAAGGAAGGAAGGAAGGTCAATCGAATGGGCGGAGGAATTAGTGAACTCTGATCGCTCAATCACTCGAATCGAACTAGAAAGAGTTGGAGAACGAAGCCGAGAGGAAAGAGAGGACTTGTGCACTCCACGCAACGACGAACAACTCGCGAATGTTCTCAACGGACGGAATCGATCGGCCGCCGCTTATCACTCCGCACTCGCTCGCCCTTCTGCTCGCCGCCCGCCCGCCCGCCCGCTCGCCCGAAAGCTCCGCTCGTCGCCGCCGTCCGTCCGTTCGGTTCGTCGCGAACGATCGACCGGCCGGCGGTGGCGATGCGGAAATCAAAACTTTACACTCGGCGGACCAAAACGAGCACCGTTTTTCTTTCGTTTTTGTTTGCTCCTCGATGATCGCGGCTGCGGGCATGAGTGTGAACTGTCCAGAGGCATCGATGCTTCCCGCTTTCACAAGGGCGGAGTGGAGGACAAGCCGGAGATCAAGCGGCAGACGGAAGGCGCGGCTTATGCACAGCCTCCAGCCGGATGACGTCCACCCGTCCGCCCTCGTGATTTCCGGTCGACGAACGCCGATCGTCGACCGGCGGCCAGCCTTTTTGTCGATCGATCGTCGAAAACAGAGCCGTAAATCACGCCGGCCGTCTTGCCGCCTTCGGAAACCGCGGGAGCGATCGTCGAGTTGCCATTTCGGGTGGGAACGGGCGGCTGTTCCGCGGAAAGGGCAATCGAACAGACGAACGAAAGAAAAGAAGACGCTCGCCTTCGTTTACGACCTAAGTGATGTTCGAATCGCAGCGAGAAAGAAGAAGCGACTGCAGAAGGCGGCCGGCCGGTTTCGGCCTCAAAACGGGAGTGTTCGTGCACGCGCCAAATGTCAATCGATCCAATTCGATGCCGGTTTGTATCCAAGAGGCAACACAAACTTCGAAAAGAAGAAGATTGTAGCCACAATGAGTACGCAACACAGCTACCGTTTCTCTTCAAATGGACTCGACAGTTGAGCATTGTACGGAGTTTGGTGTTTCAGTCGTGCAGCAGCAAGTAAAGACAAAAAAGATGTGCAGGCATTGTAGCAGGCTGGTAGGTCGCTTGCGCTTGCGCCTGCCTTCTTCTTGTGGCTTTGCAGATAGCAAAGGTTTGTGTAGAAAGACTGCGCACATCAGAAGCAGCTTTAAATGCAAAAAAAGCGGCAAAAACAGTAAACAACGCTTCCTGCAACACTCCGCCCCGAATCCCACTCACAATCATCTCTTCTAGCCTCAATTAAGTACCCCCTAGTTGCTCGATCAAAGGTCGCCATTCTCGGAATCCGCCGGTAGGTGGGCGGCGGAGTCAACGAAAAACCGTCAACACAAACAAACACGCGTGTGTTTCGTCCGAATCGGAAGCTTCGAGTCCAAACGATCGCTCGCCGAGTGGTGGGCTGAGCAAACGGGCGGGAATTCACCCACAGGAATGCATCTTGTTCCTTCTTTAAGCCAAATGGGATGCCTTCTTCGGTTTCCTCTTCTGTTGTCATGCGAGCTAGCGAGCGAACGGATTGGCCGGATTAGCAGCGAGCAGCCGGTGGAAGAAAGAAGGAAGGAGTGATTAGAAAGAAGAAGAAGCGAGGACTTCCTGGTCGCCGGACGGATCTCCGGTTTGTCTCTGATGTTTCGAGCCGAGTGTTCACTTCGGAGACCATCCCTTGCTTCTCCTCCATCTCCTTCCGATTGTCTCGCGTATTAGCGAATGAACGGATGGATTGGATTAATCGCCCGCGGGTTTTGTGCGCGCGGAGGAACGGAAATCATCGCCGCGAGCAGACTACAAGCCGTCTGCGGGCGGCTGACCGGAGATCACAGACGGAAGGACGGACAGAAGGAGGTGGTCGGTTAAAATCCAACCAACACACGTCACGAGTCCCCGCCTTCATTACGTCCGGGCGAGACAACAAATGCAGGAGCAGACTTCGAATTAACGCCGTTAGTGTTACACAAAAAAAGCAGCTGAAACACAGGAACGAATAGAAGCAAGAAGAGTTGTCTCAAAGATCCCCGTCCGAACCTGTGCCCACAAAGAAACGAGACAAACACGCGATTCCGTCGGGAACGACCTCGAATGGGCGTCCTTTAGCCGTCGTTTGGGCAATCGACGAAAGTTTACGGCCGCCCATTGCACGAACGGGACCAAAACACACCCGGCATGCGGCTAATTGACAGACGAGAAGCGAAAGGGAAGATTGGTTTTACTTGTGGACCAATAATCAACGCTTTTGAACGACAATTGGCGATCGCTTTCGTCACACAAACCGGAGTGGAAGGGAGGCGGACGGATTGGTCGCCAATTGACCCCAGCGAACTCCCGGCCGTCGAATTGAAGCCGCGAATGGAAGCCGCACGGTCGGGGGGTTCTCGGAGCAAACGGGCGACCGGCCAAATGAGGAAGTGGCGGGCGGGCGGGCGGGTGCGAAAGGAGGCGGGCGAACAAATTGGCAATCGAGTCGCCTTCTTACGGCCGCCCCACCGACCGGCCGACTGCTTCGGGGGGCACGTGAACGAGGAGGGCGGCCGCTAATAACCGGCCGGCCGGCGGGAACGTGCCGTTTGGACTGGAGGGCGGTGAGGGCCGAAGATCGACGCCCCGTGAAACTCTTGGACTTCCTTCCTTCCGATTGCCCGCCAGACTGCAACGAAGCGGGCAGACAGACGGAACGGAAGCGTCGTTCTCATCAACACGACGGCGATCTCATTTGTTTCGCGCCACAAACCAAAAGTTTTCGTTTCGTCTCTCCTCGTTGCAGCCGCTCGTAAACTGCGGCCCGAGTTTTGTGTCGCACTAATGAGAAAAAGCGGTTGCCGGCTGCAAACCAGCGACATTTGTCCAGTGAAACGGAGCAGACGACAGGAAGGAGATACAGAAGAGCGGAGGCCAACAATCGCTTCTCAACCCACCAAACAAGAGGGATTCGATAAGAACCACTCGGCAGTTGAATTCACGGTCAATTGGCGAGTGCAGCGAATGAATGGGAGGAAATTGGCGGCAGTCGCCCGCTTTGTCTCGCCGCCAAAGATCCCACCGCCCGCCCACTTCGCGCTTTTTATCGACTGCAGCAGCTGCAAGAAGCCGAGTGGATTTGCGGAGGTCGCTTTCAATTCGTTTTCTGCCGTCGACGACACCAAATCGAATCGCCGACAAAGATGCCCGATTTGGAAACCGGGGAGTGAAGAAATGAATCGAATTCGAAAGACCGCCGTCCGGTTGGGCCGTCGGGCAGGTGGATTCGATTAGCAGACGATCTCCCGGTGGACTCTGGAGTGATTGCGGGGCCAAGAACACGCGGGCAATCGTCCAATACACAATCCTCATACTCGAGCAGGACCCGAGGCCATCCGTTCAGCTTAAAATGGAAGGCTAATTGGAGACCTTCAAACGAACCAACGGATTGGCGGAAAGGTCGCCCTACAGAACCCACTTCTTCTTTTCGTCGACACACTCACTACAAACCGGAGCACCAGCACGGGGCTATTTCGAGGACGGAAAGCGAAAACAAGTGCACGGGCTGCGTGTTTGTGTGCGAACACGAACTCTCTCCGGCCACACAGCCGACTGTCGGTGGACGAAGACGAAAGGTTAGAGAAGGAAGGCCAAACACAAGCACAAAAGTGTTCCTCGGGGAGTTCTTTCGATCTCTGGGGACTTCGAACGACCATCCAAAAGCGGCTAATACTCGACGAACAGGTGAATCCAACCCGCCGGCCACGAATAGAAACCGGTCGTGCAAAAGCCGTGAACGGGGCGTGCTCGACGGAAAGAAACCCAATTAGTTTCTGTTGAAACGAGCGAGCATTCGGAAGTAGGCCGTCGATTTGCGGCTTCAAACAGAAGATTGCACTCGTTCGAAATTCAACCATTGTAGCGGAGATCTCTTGCCGACGCGTCGGACTTCCGGGTCCCTTCACTCTAAAAAGAACCGTCTTGTTGCCGATCGACCGTTTGTTTGCGCAAGACCTTCAAACTCCCGATCCAGTTCTCGGAATCACTTTCGATTCAAGGCGGCGAAAAAACGCGAGAACAAACACAAGTCGATTACGAACAGAAGGTACGAGATCGGGGACGAACTGTAGCGCAAAGTGCAAGGGGAGCTCTCTTGAATCACAAAAACTAACTGGCGGTACGGTAGTCGAAGTCAATCAATCGGACTAGACGGCAAACCCGCTAGCAGCCGCCAACTCATTCCACCGACGAGAATTGCGGTCGTTGGGGTCGACGAGCTCGCTGCCGACTGTTTCGTGATTCGAAAGAACTCCCCGCGTGGAGGAGGAACAGCCGGCTGCCGCCTCCCATTCCTCCAACTGCGCGCATTCCGCGAAGAACGGCCGCGTGGGAGGAGCAGCGGGGAGCTCGCTTCCGTTCGGCTCACGTTCATTAAGAAAAACTACTGTAAAAACACGAGCACGTGCGTAAGAACTCGCGAGCTGACCCGAAGACCCCAATTTTGCACGAGAACTGAGCGAACGAAGCGTTCTTCTAGCTCTCGTCATATGGAACGAAGGAGACTCCAACTGCTGCGATTACTGCACCCGAACGCGATCGAATTCCAGCGTTCTTCGTTTGTTTTGTCGTTCCGAGCGCTCCCGAACGACCGATCGGAGCGAATCGCCGATGCAAATCGTGCTCAAACGGCCGTCCGAATCGGTCGAATGGAAACCGCGTAGAAAACGGCTGCGGACCCCAAAAGAGCAGCAGAGTAATCCGTTCGACGGGCAGAAGAGCAAGAATCTACGTACGCCTCGGTTGACTTTTGCTCGATCGATCGATTGCAGCGAGCTTCCACCAACTTCTCGGCGTGAGGAGAGCACAGGGTCGAAGAATTGTGAGGGATCGAATCACGAGGCGAAGAGAACAATCCGATTGTCGCACGGGACTGCTCGCTGTTAGCGGTGGCCGTAGAATCCAATCAACCGGGCGTAATTGGCACGTGTCTCCCTTCGTTTGCAGCAGCAGCAACGAAGCAAGCCGAAAGAAAGAAACGTTACACTTGCACAGCCGAACGACCGAGAGAAACTTCATTCGGACCATCGTTAAAAGGCACGCGAATAAACACAATCAATCCGTCGGGCCGACGGCCGCAATGGGCCAATCAATCACGAGTATGAATGCCCGCATTCGAGTGCCCGAAATATCCGCTCGAATGCAGAGAACGGAGCGAAAGAAACATCGCGCCGCGCTCCCGGCCGTCTAATTCGGAAGGCGGGCCGAAAGAAGCGGCCGCGTGTTCACGAGTTGCTGCAAAGGCCGGCCGCCCGTCCGTCGGAGTCAACAACGACGGAGGAGTGCGAAGAGGAAGGACAAGCCGCAAAAAAACAAGTGAGCAGCCGCCGGTCGCCGCAAGTTTGCACGCGCTCCCGAACGGGCGGGCGGCCGGCAGTCCGCAATCCTCCCGAAGCTCCCTCGTCCTCCCGCTCGTTCTCCCGAGTTCTCTGCCGGACCGTTCGGAACGGAGGAAGGTGGAAGTAAACAAGGGATGGTCATCTTCCTCTCGTTAATCAAAACAAAAAAGGATTCCTCCCGTGCCCCACGAATGTGCTCGCCGATTTGTTGCTTCCAATTCGGCGGATGAGAACGGCGGCTTACGGCGAGCGGATTGTAGAGCGCGCGGAACTCCCTCGTTCTTCTGCCGGTTTGGAGCGGGGCGCGTGGTCAAACGTGTGATGCCACTTCGTTCTCGAAGGCGGAGGAACGAGGAAGAAGTTTCTTCCGCCTTCGGAGTTTCCTGTTCCGCCTTCCTCTTGCCACGCTTCTCGGTTCGGCAAATGAACAACGGCGAGTGAGTGGGTGAAAGCATCGCGAATGGCTGGAAGAAACACAACAATCGATGCACGTTTCAGTCGAAGAGTGCAACGAACGGGCCGAACGAAGCGCCAATTTGTGCAGCAAACGATCTCCGATTGGATCGACGGCGACGGCGGAAATCACGTGCCCGCCGCTGATCCCCGCGCACTCGCTCTCGCTCGATCCCTCGATCGATCCCCGGCCGTCTAGACTCGAACGAACACGTGAGATCAATCGAGAGCGGTGGACGTGCAAAACGAGCGAGCGAACGGAGCGATCGGCCGTGCGGGCGGGATGATCCGTTGGATTTCGAGTCGAAGCGACCGTAGCAATCAGCGAGAGGGCGGGCGGTTGTCCGCTAACAATCCATTTTAATTGCCCCGACTGCACCCGTCGATCGATCAATTCACACGAGAGGAATCAACAGAGCAACACGGGGACATTCCTCACATTCACGAGAAGAAAACATCTGCCCACAAATCTGCCCGACTCCTCCGTTCTTTCGCCCACGAGACGAGCGGCGAAAACAGACGTCATTTGCAGCAAAAATTCCCGTCTCGCCCGTCCGAAACGAACGGCCGCCCACCGGAAGTCTGCGGGAGAAGAGGATTAGACCGAGAGAGGAATCCTCAAGCTTACGGGAGGCACGTGGGGCACGTAAATGCCGGGAGTGCAGGTAGGAGGACGGAGATTGCGGGGGGATTTGCGGAGATCAAACGACCACAAGGTTCAATGGGCCAAAAGAAGCGCTTTCATTCGAGGGCAGTGGTCTCGTTAATGCGATCAACACGACCGAGAGATGTTTCTTCTCGTCCACATCGACATTGAACAAGTGGACTCTCCAGACAAAGAAAGAAGTGTCAACGTCTCCTCAAGACAATCCCCCATTGCAACTCGCAAATGAAACGACAGCGCAGGGATGAGAGGACCAACGGCCACTTCCGCCGGCCGCATCGACGGCCTCCGGTCTGCAACTTTCGAATTGCCATGAATTTTTAATTGCCGAGAGGTCTGGACGGCGGCGGGGATCTTTGGGCGCGCGTACGTGCGACGGCGCCCATTCGGCCCAACTTTGCCGGTGGACTTCGGATGACCAAGGGAAAGTGGAGAGTGGAGAGAGAATTTATGCATTTGAATGGCGTGAATGGCGCCTAATTGCCGTTCGAATGGGATCTTCGGCAGGAGTGCGGGAAGTCGAAGTCGTCATTAGAAATTGGCTCCGCAAAAGTGAGAACTCGGCGGCCAAAGCGACAGAAAAGACGGGGGATTCCTGGTCGCTTGTCTATTTCGAGACACTCCTGCCTGCTTGCCGCTTCGAAGCGAAGACCGCGAGGACGGACCGAAGAACGGGGAGGAACGCCCGGAATCCAATTGAATTCCGCTCACTCCCGTGGCCCTTCGGCTTCTTCTCACTTTCGCCTCGTGCCCCAACCACCGAAACAAGCCGCGAGGTAATCGGGACGAGTGATTAGAGAGAGGAGAGGAATGGAGAGAATGTTCCCGAGTTCACGAAGAGAAGAGGGCAGTGGATAATCCCGCAACAAACAAAGGAGTCTGCTCGAAATGAAACATTCGAGATTCGGAGATCACCCCCGGCGAGAGAGTTCAGCGAACATTCACTCCAGAAGAGGACGAACTCGTGGACCGAAATCCCAAACATCGACGGCCGGCCGACCGCTGCGAACTGATGAGCGGCCGGCCGGAAATTGCGGGCGGCCGGAAACACACGCGAACAACAGCCTTCAATTAAAACAAACGTCTTTTAGATCAACAACAAGCGGGAAACACTGTAAACAACTCACTGCAACCTCGGCAAGCTCCAACTTTTGTTCTTTCGTACGTAATCGCTGCCTATCTAAGGCGAAAAATCCTTTCGATGTTGTTAATCCACGGATGGAACGCAAAGGTTTCTCTGCGGCTGTTGAACTTTGGAACCACGAGAACGAAGCGGAGAAACGAGGGGCTTTGTTGCGGGATTAGCGGCCGAGTGAAGCGGAGGAATGCCGGCGGATAATTCGGGGCCACAACCGGCGGGCATCTCGCTCGCGATCACGAGGACAAACGTGTTGCCCTACAGCTCTCGAATCCGGCGGAGCAAGAGAACAAATCGAAGAACACGAGTGTACCGTAAGCCACTCGAAACTCCCACACTTCCCGCCAACTCGGCCGCCCGTTGATCGTTCTTCCGGTCGAACTTTCGCCCGCCTTCCTCGGCAAAACCTCGCGACCGCCGCTCGTTCCCACGTACGAAAGACGGGGCGATCATTGAAAGCGAGGAAGAGGAGGAGGAGAGCGTGTTGCCCTTTCGGGTTGATCTTTCGAATGTCCAGCACAAAGAGGAGGAGAAGGAGAAGAGGACGGTGTCGGGTTTGAAACATCTACGGGGTTTGCAGAATGCCCACAGAGCTCGACGGAAAGTTCAAACTAAACACAAACAAAATTGGAGCGGCGAGCGAGAGAAGAGTGTCCAGGGAAAGCACATTCCACCGGCACACGGCCAGCGGCAATTCCACTCGATTGCCATTAGAGCGTCCGAATGGGCGTGTTGATGACCCCCGGCGTGTGTGCACAGTTGGAAGGACGGGCGAGTCCAAATGCCCGCTCTTCTGTCAACCAGCGTGTGACGGCGCTTCGCGCCGTCCCCAGCTGGGGGTGTCGTTAGACTGGTGGGTATCGAACGCTTTTGTCGACTTTGTTCAACAAACCGAGGGTTCGTCGCGACGGGAGAACGCCGAGTCGTGGTTCAACAACGTTTGGGTTCAATTGAAACTCGACGAATGGACAGTTTCTAAAGGAAGACGACCTGTTCTCTCCATTCTGCTCTTACGGCCCCAAAGAAAACGGATATGGGCATCGGAAGCCGTTTGCGAGTGCAGACTTTGAGCACGGCAACGCGCACAACGTTGTTCGCTACCCATAAACAATGCCAAACAGTTTGTTTTGATCCCAGCAAGCAAAAAGACTTAGTGTTGGTTGCGACGCCCGAAGAAATTGACCGCGAGACCGAAGTGCGGAACCCCAACACTGAACAACCCATTACTCGTCGGCAATCGAATGTTTACAAAATTTGAAACGGTGGTAAGAAGGGCAACTACGTGCTCAATATTTCTGCGAAGTTTCAGAAGAATCCGTCCACTCGACGCCAAACCCGCCCGCTGTTTGCGCGATATTAGCGGTTCCGCTCGCGTAAGCCGCAGTGGCCATGTGGGCCAAAAACGGCAACAAATTACACACCATTGTAAAGCCCGGATTCTGCGCTTTCGAATGAGCCTACACACGTATTGGCACGCCAAATAGCCGAGGAGAACAGCGGGATCGAAATTCGACGAAATTTTCAAATCGACACAAAATCTTAGGTCCATGAGCCTGAGATCCTGGCAACTCCTCCCGACCCAAATGTAGTTTTGAAAGATGCGCCAGACCCTTTTCTAGGGAGGATCTTTTTTGTTTGTGGAATAAAATTCAGGGAGCGAAGAACGGCGCGTCCGAGTGTGGACCTCTTCGATTTTCCGCCCCGACCTTTCGTCTTTGAGCGATCACAACTTTCTTCATCAACATTTCCTGATGATGCCGTCAACTGATAAAATGTTCCTCGTTTCAAGGCGCATCTTTTTGCCCATAGGGCGGGCGAATTCGGCCGTGCGCGAAACACGGTACAATGCGGAACGTCGGCACGGAACGTTGAACGTGCCCGCCGGCGGTCGAAATGCACATATTTGAATTTCGCGCATGCGACTTCCTCTAGCCAGAAAAAATTTCAGAGCTACAGGTCCAACGGTTAAAAAGTTGAGGCGCGGTTTGTGACGGACAAACGGACAATTTTACGCGCTTTACGGGGGGACCTGCAGCAAACAGACGAACATTCCGAATGCATCGACGAAAGCAATTGGCTTTTGCAACGTGTGTGGTCCAGCAAAAGAAACAAATGGGAAGAAGCGAACTGTTTGGACGTTCGGGAGTTCGTTCTTTGCTGCCCGAAAGAGGAAGAAGAACGGCCGAAGCGGAAAGTCGCGACCGGATTCACGGACCACAAAGCGAGACGATCAAGGATCGGCGGCCGCGTGCAGACATTGCAGAAGAAACTCTCCGTAATCCTCTCGAAATGAACTCAACAGTTCGCTCGCGCGCAAAGTGCTGAAATTCGCTCGAAATTGCTTGCGGCCGCCCAACTCGCAACCGAACGAACGGGCGGCACGCCGGCGGACGGGCACGCGTGCGGGCACGCGGACGGCGAGAAACATTTCGCGAACATCCACTCCCTTCTTCTTCTCGTCTCCTTTGCTGCCGACCGGCCGAGTCGGGGCGTGAGCGGCGAGTCCTTCGGCCCATTTTCGGCATCAACAAGTGGGCAAACGACGTGCCCGCGGGCCAAAAGCGGCGCCCGGTCGGCCGAAGAGAACGTGCCGCCCGTCCGTTCTTCTCGTTGGACGGCCCGCACTCTTTTTTGTTGCTTTCTTCCCGCTCGGCATGCAGCAAGGAGGTAAACAAGTTGCTTCTGCATCGAATAGGCAACAATTCACATCGAAATAAACAACAGAACAAAGGAAAGATTTATTGTAATGATTACTGCTGTCTACCCATCGGATAGCAGCCATTGATGTAATGATTGGACGGTTCTGAACGCTTGATGATGTCAGCATTGATTACCAGCCTACTTTCTTTCTGCAAGTTGAACGCATGCGGCCGCAAAAGGGCAACGCGGACACGTGTCGCCCGTCCGAATGGCCGAAAATAGCCGCCGGACGGCGAATTTCGCCCGCATTCTCGACGGCCGTCCGCCCGCACTCATTTGCATGCTCTGTTCGAGTGTCAACAAGAAGAAATTACGGGAATCGGGGGAATGTGTAAAGGACTTTGAAGTGCTGGATCTCGAGCGACATCCACGATCGCAACCGGCTTGTAATCACAATTAGTGTTTGCTGCATGCACCCATGTGCATTCACACTGTTTGCTCCGATCAACCAAGTCACGTTCCCACGCCGTCAAACTCGATCGGCGTTTGGCGGCGTTGCTCGGCGGTCAGGCGGGCAGGCGGGGCGCGAAAGCAAGGCGGCGCGTTGTTCGCCGACCGCCCCGCCTTCTTTCTGCCGCGTTCACTCGCCGCTCTGCCGCCCGCTTGGCTGCCGGCCGGCCGTCTCGTGTGATCGAAATCGCCTTCCTCGTCGTGAGTCATCGGTGGGGCCACGAGGACGAGCGGGCTGTGGGATCGTCGGGGAAGAGTAGGGGCTTCTGTTCGCTCCGTCCACTCTGCCAGTCGGTTGGACGAACGGGGGTGATGAGTTCTCGTTCCCACGCAATCACTGTTAGTTGATTAGATTGATTGCAAGGGAGGAGTGAGAAGTGGAGCTTCCAATCCCCCTTTCATCCCCTCTCCTTGCGCACTCCCACTCCTATCCGCTCTTCTCATCCGCCGCGTTTCGTGCGAATTTGACCCATCGAACCGAGCCGCTCGCCGCCGCCGCCGCCGCCGTCGATTGCGCGCTTTGTTTTCCTCTTCCGGCCGCCGCGGAGTCCGCGCCCTCGACATCCTCGCGCGCGCGCGCGTCCCTAAACGCGACCTAAACGAAGCCGCTATCCTCTCGTTTGCGGCTGATTCGCGGCCTCCTCGTGGCCGCCCGCCCGCGCGCCGTCTGCTCACTTCTTTTGTTGTTGTTGATGCGAAGAGGCCGCCCGCTAATCCCCTCGTAAACGGCGCTAACCGGTGAGTCTGTCAGTCCCCTCCGCGCCCTCAATTTTTTAGCCGTTGCTCCAATCGATTTGAAATTTTTTTTGGCTAGAGGAAGTCGCATGCGCGAAGTTCGAAAATGTGCATTTCGACCGCCGGCGGGCACGTTCAACGTGCCGTTCCAAACGTTCCGCGCCGTACCGGTTTTGTCGTACGGCCAAATTCACTCGCTCAGTGGACAAAAAGATGCGCTTTCAAACGAGGAACATTTTATCAGTTGATGCCATCATCAGGAAAAGTCGTTGAAGAAAGTTGTGATCGCCCAAACACGAAAGCTTCGGGCGGAAAATCGAAGAGGTCCACACTCGAAGGCGCCGTTCGCGGCTCTCCGAATTTTGTTCTGAAAACAAAAAAGATCCTCCCTAGAAAAGGGTCTGGCGCATCTATTAAAATTAAATTTGGGTTATGAGGAGTTGCTAGGATTTCAGGCTCATGGACCTAAGATTTAGTGTCAATTTGAAAATTTCGGCGAATTTCAATTCCGTTGTTCTCCCCGCACACTTGACTTCATGACATAAATATGGGCTCATTCAAAAGCGCAGAATGCGGGCTTTCCAGTGATGTGCAGTTTGTTTTCGTTTTTGGCCCGCTTGGCCACTGCGATGCCCGCCAACCGAAGCCCCGATTTTGCGCAAACAGCGGGCGGGTTTGAAGAGACGTGGACCGATTCCTCTGAAACTTGGCAGAAACATCGAGCACGTAGTTTTTCTGCTTACCACCGTTCCAAATTTTTTAAACGTTTGGTTGTCGAGGAGTAATGGCGCGTTTTGCGGTGGGGTTATGCACTCTAGCTTTGCGGCCAATTTCTTCGGTCGCCGCAGCCGGCATTCGTTTTTTTTCCATTTGCTGGCATTAAAGCAGACTATTAGGCGTTGTTTGCGGGTAAGGTAGAGCGTTGTGCGCGCCGTCGTCTTTGAAGACAGCATTCCTGCGCGGCTTTTCCGGTACGAATCGTTTTTTCTTGGGACCGTAAGAGCGAAATGGACGAACAGCGATGTGTCTGCTGAAAAACGGCCCGTTCGCCGAGTTTCAATCAAATTCGAACGTTGTGAAGCGCGACTCAGTGTTCTCCCATTGCGACGAGCACATGGTTCGTCAAACAAAATCGACAAAAGCATTCGATACGCACCAGTCTAACGACACCACCAGCTGGGGACGGCGCGAAGCGCCGTCAACCGCTGGTTCTCATCAATTGTCCCGGCCGGCGTCCTCGGCGGGCTGTCCGGCCAATCTCGTCGTAATAATGAGGTTCCTCCGCCCTCGCCCGCTTGCGCCTCGCCTCGCCTCGTCGTGTGCCGAGACGCCGGCACTCGAAATCGGCGACCGTCGCGCCCGCCTGCTTGCCGCCGCGAACCGCGTTGATCTCCGCCCCCTTCGCCGCTTGCCGCCGCCCCTCCGACGCTGGCCGGCCGCCGGTTTCCCAATCGCGGCCCTCTTTCGCGCAATCGGCCGCCGCAAGCCCCGCAGCGTTCGTGTTTTTTTGGGCGGGCGTCCCCCTCGAATCGACGCCCCGCGCCGAATGAGTGGACGACCGACGGGGGCAGTTGGCGGGTTGGGCGGCGGGCAGCGGGGCGAACTCGGGCGGTTTTGATCATTCGGACTGCTTTCGAGTTTTATTGCCGAACGCCCACCCGCCGCCCACCGCCGCCGCCCTCCTTCCCCGCACTCCATCAGTCTTCGTCCACTCCGCCGGCCGGGCTCGACGGCCGGCAGTTCGGGTTTGGGGTTCGATTGTGCGGGGTGTGGGCATCCGCTGGGCTGTCCGTTCGCTCACCTTTGGGCCCGCTTCCTTCCGCCCGCTTCCCCGCGCTCTTCGATCTTCGTCATCGAACGAACGGCCTCTGATTTGCATTCGGGCCGGTCGTGGGATCGTCGCTCTCTGTTCTCTTACGGGCCCTCTCGTCGACAACAAACAAGCGAAAAAGATCTTGTTTTCGCACAAGCGGGCGTGCGGGAAATCGCCGTTGTTCGCGCTGGGAACTCGAGCGGGCAGTTGGACGGCGAGCGGTTGGGCGGGCGATTCGAACCGAAAGCCCGCTGTAGAACGGCGGCTCGTGTTCGCGTTCTCTTCGTGCATCTCCTCCCTCTCCAAGCCCTTGTTCACTTGTTGATTGCAGCAGCCCTCTTGCCTTTCGAAATGCTCAACTGGTGCCTCGCGAGCGTCCTGCTGATCGCGGCCGCCGTGGCGTCGGCGGCTCCGCGCGAGAACGTCGCCTACCACGTGGTGCAGCCGCTGGGCAACTCCAGCGTCGCCAAAGGTTCGTCCTCCTCCCTCCGAGCCCCTCCGTTCACTCGCCTCTTTGCAGTGTTCGAGGTCCCCGCGCGCTGCCGCCTCCCGTTGGCCGTCGGCAGCGGCGAGACGGCGGAGACGCGCTTCCACTTCGACGAGTTCCATCAGTGCGAACCGTTCACGTACGCGGGCGCCGGCGGCAACGCCAACCATTTCGCGACGCGCGCCGAGTGCCTCGCCGCGTGCACCGAGGATCCGTGCGCCGCCGGCGCCCTGCTGGCGGAGGACGGGGCGCGCGTCGAGTGCACCGTCGGGGCGGCGGATCGCATCGACTCGTGCCCGCTGAACGCCTTCTGCTCGCACCCGCACGGCGTGTGCTGCCGGATGCCGTCGAGTGAGTTCACGGCCTTCTTCCTTCGCTCATTTCCTCTCGTTTTGCAGACGACACCGACTTCTGCACGCTGCCGAAGGACGAGGGCCGCGAGGACGCGCTGAACGTGCACCTGAGCGCCCAGCGTTTCGCCTACAACCCGAAGACGAACGACTGCGACAAGTTCGAGTACAAGGGAATCGGCGGCAACAAGAATCGCTTCGAGTCGAAGGTACGTCCTTTCGTTGGGGGCAGTCGAGGGCATCCAATCGATTGGGCGGCCGCTTTGAACGCACCTGTTCGCTTTGGTTTGATCGTCCAATTATTCTCGCACGTGCACGTGTGTTCACGAGTGGGCGACCAAATTCGCGCACATGCGGGCGGCAGGTGTTCGCGAAAGCGGACGGGCGGCGGGCGGGGCGGTGGGAATGCGGGCAACGATGAATCAAGGGGCGGAATCGAGGGAACGAGTCATCCGAACAGCCGAACGAGTGTAATGACCGTCTCGTTTGCAGAAAGCGTGCATCCAATCGTGCAAGCAGACCGCCTGTCCGGACAACCGCCGCCCGTTCGCCTCGACCGCCGGCCCGGTGGCGTGCGCGAAGGACGCGGAGTGCCCGCAGGAGTTCCTCTGCTCGAACGGCCACTGCTGCACGGAGTGTGGGTCGCTTCCTTTCTTCCATCAATCAATCGATCGCCTGCTTTCAGCCCGCAAACTGCCGCTGGAGATGGACGCCGCGCACGCCCGCCGCTCGACGAGCGCCGCCGGCCGTCACGCGCCGCTGGCCGCCTCCCTTGTGGCCGCCGCCGCGGTCGTGATCCGCGCCCTCTAAGCTCCCTCCCATTCACCCACCCACTGCTCACTGTTTCTTTTCGCCTTCCGTTCCTCCAAAGTCTCTCCTATTTATTGTCCACTTCTCGCCCTCTAGCTGCCCGCAAGAGAAACGACCCCATCGACCGCTCATTCACCTACTTCCTCTTCCCGCTTCCTCCGGACCGCAAATCCCCACGGAATCTCGTTCGTGAGCTCCCCGTCCGCCCGCCCGCAATCACCTCCGCGCGTCGATCGATCGTCCCCCTTCTGTTCGGAGCATAAATTTCTTTCCTTTGAATCAAGTGAGGAGGACGAGGTCAACAACGAAAGGAATTTATTGACCGCACTTCAAATAAACCAAATACAATCGGGCGGGATCACCGAACGGTTCGCTTCGACTCATGAGTTGAGCGGACGGAGCGGGCGCGCGTCCTCCGCCGTCTTCGGCGGCGCGTCGGGGCGGGGCGCGCGGAAGCGGGCGGCGAAGTCGAAGTCCTCGAGCGGCGGCTGGCGGCCGGACGGGAAGAGCGCCTTCTGCAACAATCGAGTGAGTGAAGGAGCGAGTCGAAGGAACGCACCCGCCGGAGCTTCCGCTGCGGCGTCGGCGGCGGGCTGCCGCTGGGGCGTTTGCGCGGCGCCGGCGGGCACTCGGCGGCCAGCGGGCGGCGCGTGGGCGTCCGCGTTTTCGGCTCGGCGCGCTCCAGCGTCATCTGCAAGCCGACGGGGCGAGTGAGTGGGCGCGACGGCCGACGGGCAACGGCGAACAAACACGCGAAAGACGCCCGCGGATTGCGCGCCTCCAATTCGAACGCGGCGGCCGACTGATAAGAGCGACCACTTGCCGCGACGGCCGCAAGGAAGAAACACACGAGAAAAAACGGCTGCCCGCTGTACAACTCGTCGAGTGGCCGGCCGCTCTGTCGGTGGGGAGTACGCTGGGCGACTCCCGAGACGGCGGCCGGCGATCCGCAAGGAAGAAAGCGGTCGATCTCGCGAGTCAAAGGCGGAAACTCCCGTCCGCGGCTTCCCGGCCGGCCGGCCGACGGATCGGAAATCGACCGACAAAAGCGGCGGGCAACCGGCCGGTCGGCGAGGGAGAGGCGGCGGCCGTCTTCCGTTCGGTCCGCCGGCCGGCGTTCGTTTCGCCGCGATCGGCCGGCCGGGCGGCGACGTCAAAATGCCGCTCGAAACTTTCGGAATGCCGCCGCCCGCCGCCGCACGAGCGGCAATCGAAACAAAACAAAACAAACGAGCATAATCGCCGCCCTCTCGTCCTGTTCGCGCAAATGCCACGGACGAACGCACGTGCTTGAAACAAAAGAAGGCGGAAAGTTCGACGGGCAGGCGGCAAGTGGCCACGGCGAGCGGAAGGTCGAAGCTCGTGGTCGAGGAAAAAGCATCAAGTGGACCACACCGCAATGAAAGAAAAGAAGCCAGTCGTTCGATCGATCGGAACTCGTGCCCGCAACGCGCTACCGTTCGGTCCGTCCGGTCGGGTCGGCTGATCGCGGGCGGGAACCTGCCGCCCGCCCGGCCGCTCAACCGAATTTTTGGCGCCAAGACGCGGCGGACGGCCGACCACCCGCAAGTCGTCCACCAGCAGCAACCGGGCGGGGATTTCGGCGAGTGCGGCTTGTTGTTTGGAGAGCGGATGCGTGCTCTTGGGTTCACTCGTTTGCTGCCGTTCGTTGACGAGCGGCTCTAATTAGCGCTTCTCATTAGCGCCTATTGGGAACGGATTCCAATGAGAGCTGACCGATAACTCGTGATCAATTGAAGTTGTGTCGATTGGCGCAAAATTCTTGTGCTTTCGCTACGTTACGGTCATTTCGCGCATTCGGCGGCCGCCGGTGTTTGTGAGAAGCCGAACGGAGTGGCGGGAGCGAACGGGAGAGTCGTTCCGATCACGAGCGGCCGACAGATGGGCGCCGCTTTGTGAACTTCGAAAGGAGACGCCGCTCTTGGACGATGCGATGGGTTGGGTTTTCTCAGCCGACCGTAAAGAAGCGGCGAGACGACGCGGACGGGGCGGCGGATTTGCCGCCCGCCGCTTCTCCGTCGGATTTCCGACGTTCCCGATCGGCCGCCCCTCGCTCGAGCAACCGGCCGCCCGGCGATCGCCTCGTTTCAATCCGCTCCTTTTCAGCCCGCACCGCCCGCCACCCTGCCGGTCGCCGCCGCTCGAGAAGCCGCCGTCTTTGCGTCGAGCCGCCCGCTTGCCGCCCACTCGCTCCCGATGGATCCCGCCATCTTCCCGCAACTGTGGGCGCTGTGGCGCGAACAACAGTTGAAGAGTGAGTCCATCGGCAAGTGATCGCATGCACGCGCTCTTTGCAGATCACTTGATGAACCTCCTGCTCGCGCGGACGGCTCCGCCGGCAGCTCCCGAGATGCCCGCCGTGATCCCGCCGCCCGCCGCCGCCGAGGCGCTCCCGAACTTCGGCGAGGACGACGACGAGCCTTCCGAAATGTCCGCACTGGATCGCCTCGTCAGCCGCCTGCCGGAGGTCGCCGAGCAGCCGGCGGAAGCGACCGTCGAGCCCCTCGCCCAGCCGCCGGACGGCGCGGCTTTCGCCGAGCTGAAGTCGCTGATCGAACAGTCGACCGGCAGCCGCGAGGAGCCCGCCGCTCCGTCCGCTCCGCCGGCCGCCAAGTCGCCGAAGAAGTCGCGCAAGAACGCGCCCTCGAAGCTCTACGAGTGCCCCATCTGCCGCAAGGTTTTCGCGCGCCTTTGGTATTTGCAGCAGGGACATCTCCGCACGCACAGTGAGTTCACCATCTTCGCCCTCTTCCACTCACTCGCTTGTTGCAGGCGGCGAGAAGCCGTTCAAGGCGAGTCCTGCATAGCACCGGGAAACGGAGCGGAACGGAGAGCGGGCGGGAAAGACGCACTCGTTGCGCTTAACCCTCTACTCTTTTCATTCGTTCCGTTCCGTTGTTCCGGTGCTATGCAGCGACTTGCTTCAGTGCGATCACTGCGGCCGCTGCTTCGGCGACCGCTCGAACGCCCGCCAACACCAGAAGATCTGCCGCGGGAAGGACGGCGCCTCGCCCTCCGACTCGCAGTCCTCCAACGACTCCAAGGACTCGGCTGACGTGGACCACGCGAGCAGCCCGACCGCGGCCGCCGGCTCCGAGGACCCGCTCTAAATGGAATACACGAGCATTCCTTTTACCGCTTCTTCAAAGTGGAATACGCGGGCATCCGCTCGCTCTCTGCTTCCTCCCTTGTTACTTACGTCTGCTTGTTGTCTGTTACGATTGATTCTTGTTGAGTCTTGTAATAAATTTTGTTGAGCACTCGGTCGAAGCGACGATCGGAGGAAGCGGGGGCAATGAAGCGAAAGAAGCGGAAGTGCGGAGACCGAGAACAACCCGAAGAGAACGTCCTTTCGTCCAGGTGATTGCGAGTGCCGAGACACCGCTAGTTTCGGTTTGGAGTGGACGTTTGAATCTCCGAAGAGCGTGGAATGCGGACACTCGCGCGCGGGATTTTCCGGCCCGTGACGTGCACTCGCCGCTTCTTCCTTCTCCTCGTCGAGTGCACGCGGTTGTCAGCTGACTCGAGTGTTCGGCCGGCCGTTTGTTTCGAGTGGAATTCCCGCCCACCGGTTTCGAACACTCGACTCCAGAACGTTGTTTACAGTACGCAGTGATCAACGGGCGAGTTTATTTGAAGAGCTTTCCGGTTTGTACACACAAAAGTGACGTGTTCGCACGAATAAATACACGCTTCGATTACGAATTGGTTGAATTAAGCGGGGATTGCGGGGATTGATGGCCGTCAGTTCTTCTTGGCCTCCGGCTTCTCGTCGACGGTCTCCGTCTTCGCTGTGGTGGAAGCGGGCGGGGCGTCCTTGGCGGCGGCGGCGGCTTCCTTCTTCTCGTTCCGGAAGCTGCGCATCTTGCGCGAGCGCGCGAACGGGTAGCGGAAGAGGAACGAGGAGGGCGGGCACAAACAGGGGCGCACTGAAACCGTCGAGCAATGAGTGCGTCCCACAGCCGAAGGCAATCGATCGTCTTGACGCGGCAAACGAGCGAGTGAGCGGAAAGAATCGCCCCGTTTGCCGCCCCAACCACGACCATCAACCCAAACAAAAAATAACCACTCGGCGAGCACGGGCAGGGGACGCTGAAAGCATTGCGGCGATCATTCCTCTTCCTCCTCCTTCGACTCACCCGAACATCGGCGGCGGAGGCGGGGGCGCCGGCAGGAACTCGTAGAGCGGCGGCCCCGGAGGCGGCGCGAACGCCGGAGGCGGAGGCGGAAGGAAGCCGTAGGGCGGAGGCGCGAAGGCGGGCGGCGGCGGCGGCGGCAACGGGGCGCACGGGCAGGCGGCTAGAAATTGCACTGATCAGTCGATTGTTTGCCGTTCCGGTCGGTCAGAGCGGGCACAAACGAGCAGTTACGACGAGTTGGAACAAACGAGAGGCTTCTTTCATGAGGGTTAGACGAAAGTGGTGATCATTCTGCCCGGTAACTGCTCGATCTACTCATTGCTTGCTTGTTAGTGCGTAAGGAGGGCGTGTTATGGGTTGGTTAACTCGAGCTACAGCGTTCAACTCTTCGATCACTCGAGAACTCACGAGCACACTGGCACGGCGGAGGCGGACCAAAGGCGGGCGGCGGCAAGCAGTTGCAGGGCACTAAACTCCTTTCAATCACTCTCTTCTTCCCGAACGAACGAACCTTCTTGCGGGGCGCACTGGCACGGCGGCGGCGGCAAGTAGGGCTGTTCGTAGAAGAAGGCCGGCGGCGGGAGCGGCAGCGGGGGCGGCGGTGCGAAGAGGGCGGTCAGCGGGACGGGCGGAGGCGGGGGCCGCAAGTAGAGAGGCGCCGGAGGCGGTGGGGCGAAGAAGACGGGCGGCGGAGGCGGCGGCGGGAGCGGGGCGCAGGCGCAGGTGGGCGGTGCGGGCAGTCGGAGGAGGCAGATCGTCGGCGGGCAGCAGGGCTGGCACGTGGAGCACCCGCATTGGGCGGCCGCCGAGCCGACGAGCAGCGCGAAGCCGACGAGCGCCAACGACCACGAGGTTCTCCGCATTTCGAGCGAGTGAAGGAAGGAAATGACCGTGCTTCTCGCTTCCCCGGACCGCCTTAAATACTCCGGAATGTCCCCGACGATCCCGCCCGCCCTCCACTCGCCGCTCGATCACGTCCGGCCGGCCGGCCGGGAAGTGAAGTGCGTGGAAAGCGAGACGAGAAGCCGCGTGCAAGTGATGAGTGCTCGTTTGTGCGGGACGGTCACTTGTTTCCGCTCGTCGCGCACTTGAAATCGCGCCCGAACGGACGGCCGCGTTTCGAACGAATTCGCAGCAGCCGCAGACGCCGCGCGAAACGAGTGGCCGTCGAGTGGGCGACGCGCGAATTTCGACGTCCGCCGCAACGAAAAAACAATGCGGGGGAACAACCGGGATCGCTTCCGACGGTCAGCGGATTCGAAGCATTCGACCACCGATCCAATGGATTGATCAGAGCCGAGAGCTCTTCGTTTTCTTCGGTTAAACAACGGAACATCAGCAGACTCACGTCCGCTTCGTGAACACCCACTTTAATCGATCCCCTTCCTCTTCTTCCGATTGCTTCAAAGGCCGACCGAGGAGAGGATTGTAGCGCAAGCTTTTATTTCCGTAACTAAGTGCTTTATGCTTACTGGACCCTGGGCGTGAACGAGCGACAAAAAAGAAGAGAGAGAGAGGAAGGAAGAAGGAGATGGAGGAAACTAGGAGGAGGTATTATGAAGGAGAGAGAGGAGTTTGCGAGAACAATTGAAGACACTCAGCTACGAATCTTGGGACAAATCTAATGGGTTGGGGGAAGATCTACGAGACGACGGAAGCACTCGGCCGTCTGCTTCAGGCCTTCTCGGTGGGCACGGGCGCGTTGGCCGGCGCCTCGCCCTTGTTCTCCTTGGCGTTCTCGGCGGCCAGCTGCTGGCGCGAGCGGTTGACCACGTAGCAGCCCACGTAGGTGTGGAGCGGGAGGACGAGCAGGAGGACGGCCCAGAAGAGCAGCAGCAGCGGCCAGCTCATCATTTGGCCTTCGGGCAGGCCGTTCAGCGCCGACGAGACGGTGAACACGGCCAGGAGGCACGTGACGAAGCCCACCGAGAACACGTAGAATCCCTGCAAGAGAAGCAAGATTAAAGGGGGGGCGGGAGGGGGGAACTCACTTGAACGATGAGGAAAGGCCAGTAGAAGTCCACGCGGCGCGTTCGGTTGCCGTAGAGGAGACCGAGTGAGGCGGCCAGCGAGAGCAGCATCGTCGCCGCCGTCACGCCGCGCATCCAGCCGCCCGACGAGCTCGACTGCAGGACGACGAACTCGAGCAGTTTCAGCACGTCGAACGCCGCCTGCACCACGCCGAACACCAGCGTGCCCGTCTGCATTCGATCGATCGATTAGGGGGTGAGTGGGGAGCGGTGGGAACTCACGTGAACGTCGATCGAACACAGGCACTTCGGCACTTGGGCGGCGGCGGCCGGCGGGTTGGAAGTGGACGGATTGGACATTGTGGGCTTCTTTGGGCGATCGCTGAAACGAGCGGAGGTGAGCGGAAGCGAGTGGGGAGCGGGAAGATGGCGAAAGAGCGGAGGATTGCGAAATGCAGGGGAATTGTCATCACTTTCGATCGATTGACGAGCGGTTGGGCGCGGAGATCAACGGAACGATGAGCGCGGAATGACGGCGGGGAAGAGCGGACGTGCGGAAATCTCCCTTTGTTTTGGTGCCCGAAAGAAGCCGCCGCAAACAACAAACAGCCGAAGACGGAGCGGACGCGAAAGCCGCCGAACGGACGAGCGGGCGGACTGCCGATCGATCGAACGGTTCGCCGGCAGGCGGGCGCCCTGCTGGCCGGCAAGCAGGAGAGCGAGCGGCCGGCAGGGCGGGCGGCGAAGAGCAGCGCGTACCGTCCGCTTTGCGGAGGGCCGCCCGGCCGTCTGCCTCCTCCTCAATCGACCGCCGCTGCCGCCCGCCCGTCTTTGCGGCGAGGAGGGAGAGGAGAGGAGTGAGTGCATGGGAGGTTGCAACGTGGAATTGCCGCCGTCTAGACGAAGGAGCGAGAGGAACCCGCCGATTCGATCCGAAAGGAGAAAGCGGGTGTTTCGATCGGAAAGAGAAGGACGCAAAATACTCGTCCGTCCCAACCGACAGCCAAAGCGAGTTGTTCGGAATGAGGGCGCAATCGGGACGCCGCCCATGCCGCTTTGGAATCTTCCACCAACTTCTGCCGATCGCCCGCTCGACCCCTTCGTTCGAAGCGATCGATTGCTCTCGACTCATCAACAGCAAACGAGTGATCGCCAATAATTTATCGCGCTGCATAGAAATTGCTACAAACAACTTGGAAGAAAACGAAGAGGAGGGTCGGGTGGATCCAATTAGAGGGCGCACGCATCGTCGTCGGCTTTGTAGAGGCACAGGTTCTAAACGATCGATTGATCAGCAGAAAGCAGTGAATTCGAGGCGGTACCTCGCACTCGGGCTTGTCCTTTTCGGCGGTCTTGCGGCACGTGTACGAGATGCACTCTTGAGTGTCTAAAAGAGTGGGAAGTGAGTAAAAAGAGAAGGGATAGCTGAAGCACGCACATTTCTTGTCCTCGGCATCGCATTTGGCGTCGGGCTTCGGCTCCACGCCAATGCAGACCTTGTCCTTTTTGTTCTTGTCGCAATAGTCCTTGCACTAAATGCAAGAATTGAGGAGCTGGAAGGTGAATGAAACAAACCTTGTCGTTGGCCTTGTTCGTTTGCACGCGGCAGGCGTGTTTGGTGCACGCGTCGTTCGCGAACTCGTCGGCCGTACAGGCCGCGGCCGCCGCACCGGGAGCGACGGCCGCACACGCGAAGTCCTCCTGTTCGGGCGAAACGTTGCAGTGTTCGACGCACTTGGCCTCGGTCTTGAGTGCCTGCTTCTTGCACGAGTACTGCCAGCAGTTGTCCGTGTCGAAGCGATCATTGTTGGTCTTCGTTTCGCAGCCCTTGCCCGGCGGGGCGGGAGTATCGACTTCGGGCGACACGCCCACACACTCGCCCTTCTCTTCGGGCTTCGTTTTGCAGTACGGAATGCAGGCGGCGTTATCCTTGTTTGCCGCGATGCGGCAGAAGTGCGGCAAACACTCGGCGTCCGTCTTCGCGGCATCGCAGGTGATCGCTGTGACCCCCGTACACGCCTTGTCATCTTTCTTGGCGCGTCCGCAGTACAGCTTGCAGGCGGCCTCGTCCTTGGCGGTGGGGCACGTGGTCGGCAGACACTCCTCGGTGAACTTCGTCTCCGGCTTCGTGCAGTCGGGAGCCGTCGGTTTCGGCTTGTCGTCGCCCTTGCACTTGTCCTTGTTCTCCGCTTTCTCGCACCTAATCGATTCGATCGTTAGCTTTCCTCTTTGCTTCAGATGGCTCACCAGGTCTTGCAAGCGGCATTCTGCTTGTCGCCCTGCTCTTCGGGGCGGATGCAGGTCTGAAGCAATCCAACGGGTTAATCGCTCGATTTCTCGCCCGTTCCGCTGCTTCAACCATCGGCCGACCGTCGGCCAAAGGTGAGCAAACAAGCGAAAGGAACTCACCGCAGGCCAACACTTCTCTTCGTAGCGCTTGTCCGAGGCGGGCGCACAGTCCGCATCGCAACTGGGCGGCTTCGGGGTGGCGGAGCAGAATTCTTTGCACTTGTCGGACGGCTTCTCCAGCTCCTCCTTCGTTCCGCAGGTCTCCGCAAGGCAGTCCTTCTCGTACTTCTGCTTCTCGTCCTTGCAGTTCTTCTCGTCCGGCTTCGGGGGCGGAGCGGCGCACTTCGCCTTGTTCGCTTCGTCCTTCTCGCACCTGCACGAAGAGGAGGGAATGAACGAGAAATCAAGCGGCTGCTCACCATTCCTTGCACTCCTTGCTCTGCTTGTCGCCCTTCTCCTCGTCCGACGTGCACGTCTCCTCGATGCAGTCCGGCTTGTACTCTGGAACCAATGGAGGTTAGAGGAGCTTCAAGTGGGTTCCACTCACTCTCTTCCGGCTTTCCGCACTTCTCTTCCGGCTCGGGGCCTGGCTTGCCGCCGCCGCACACCTTCTCGTGGGACTGCAAACAAACCATTGGACCGTTGAGCACACGGACGAAACCACTCACCTTGCAGAACGCCTTGCATTGGCTCTTCTTCTGGTACGACTTCTTCGCGCACGTGGTCGAGAGGCACTCTTTGAGGAACTTGTTCGGGCCGAGGTTGCAGTTCGTTTTGCCGCCGCACATCTTGCACGACTTGGCGCACATGGAGCGGCGCAGGTTCAGCGGGAAGATCGGGTGCGTGCAGAAGCCGCTTCGAGCCCAGCCGGTGCACCTGTAATCCACTGATTAGACGCTTCTTCTCATCGAAATACTCACTTAGACAGCTTGTCCTTGCATTTGTTCTGGGGCGGCTTGCAGAAGCCGCATTCCATCTTGCAGAACCGTTGGAGAATCGAAGCGAACTCCTGGGCGCCACAAAGACCTAAACAAAGAGTCCATTGTTGGTCTCGTGCAGCCTCTAACCTTCAACTTGGCGGCAATTTGTAGCGAGATCCTCGCACAGCGCTCCCGCGCGGATGGCCCGCATGCGGTGTTTGTCGACGTGCTTCGACATGCGCAGCCGACCGACGCCGCCGCCGCCTTTGTGACCCTTCTTGTGGACGTTGCGGTGCGCCTTCTTGTTCGTCCGCTTCTTCTGCACGTGGTGATGGACGGCGCGGTGGGCGGGCCCGTGATGAGCGGGCTTCTTGTGAGCGGGCGCGTGCTTGTGGGCCACCTGCTTGTGCACCGGGTGCTTCGCCTTGGAGTTCTTCTGAAGATGGAGCGGGATGAAAAGAAAGTCCGGTTGATCGCCTACCGCATGCTTCCCGGTGGCCGCGACCAGCGACAGGAGGACGAGCAGCAACACGAGGCTGGCCGCCCAGAATCTCATGATCGTCGACTCACGAGCGGAAGGGTGGAGAGAAGGGATGGGAGGGAAGCCAACAGGCAACTGACTTCTGCCCCCGCACGCCGGCCGTTTTATATCCGCCGCATTTCGCTAACGGCGGAACGTTAATTAGCCGCGGGGCCGGCGGAAACAACGCGAACAACCGGCGGGCGGGGCGGGCGGCCGGCAGGTGGGCAAACGGACGGCCGCGGCGCGCGCCGCCCGGCTTTTCCACTTGCGCTCTTTGTCGACGACGACGACCGTACGTGAACGCTTGTTCGTCTCGTCTCGGCTATTTCGGGCCGCCAGTGTGTGGGTTGGGCGTTCGGGACAAGTTTTTTCTTGCAAGAAAGCAGTCCAACTGCCGATCGATTAAGGAAGATCGGTCTTCTTAGTGATGCAAATTCGTTTTGTTTGTTCAGCAACTACAGGTTCGAGTGTACGTGGCCTTGCCGTCCGCCCGGGCTGTGACGAAACGCGCGCCCACCGGAATGGAGGCCAACCGCCCGCTTTGGCCGCAGCGTTGTGCTCCGGAAGAATCTTTTGTTCGTACGCATGCACCTGGCGGTCGTCTGCACGAGGTCGTGTTCTCGTTTCGTTCCTTTTGTTCCGGTTTGCGATCGAAGTCGAGGTCGGAGCGGTGGAAGCGACGTCGAACTGCGTGGGGGCGGCCGGCCGGAACACGGGACCGATCATCCCGCACACGGCGACCGCGTACTCGTGCAAACATCCGCTTCGCTCACGGGAAACACTCGACGAATCAAAGCGACACGGAAGCGAACACAGGAAATGAATGTGATGACCGGCGGAGATGATCGAAGTATTGACGAAATCCGTTCGAACGATCCCCTCCGTTTCTGCGTTCAATTGAGGAGCACGAAGCCACGGATGGCGGTTCAAATGTTCACTTTTGCGAGCGTTTCGTTCGAAGCGCCGCGTGCCCGGCGGCCGCTTTCGGATTCCCGGAACCGAAACGAAAGCGAGGCGGTCATGACTTGTGGCCGGTGGAACGCGTGTTTGCTTTGAGCGCCAGGAGTCCGTCTAACATCAATGATCGATCACCTATGGGAAGAACTTGTCTGAACTTTCCGGAAAACAAGTGAACGTGCAAAGAAGAATTGAATGTTGGATTGTTAGATTCTTTTTGTTGACTTGCACGGGATTACTGTATTCGATGAAGAGCGCTTGAACGGCTTCCGGCCAATTCCCGGTATTCTCGAACCAAAAGAAAAGGAAAACTGACAACTGCAAAGCCAATCAAACAACCTCCAGAGCACCGTTTACACCGACAGTTACAAACGTGAATGCTCGCAGTTGCCACTTTCTGGCGCCAAAGCAGCCGACCGCATCGGCCGCCGCAATCGTTGAGCGAGAAACTCCGCTCGCACTGCCGATTTCGAACGCGGCGTTCGCAGCGAGCCGCGGCGTCCCCCGCTGCCCGCTTTCGCCGCGTCGGTCGGAGCGGTCGGGAAGCTTCGCCGGGCGGCCGACCGGCGAGGTTGTTTGTTGCGAGCGGGGGTGTTTTCCACTTGCTGCAGGTGGACCGGCCGCGCATTTCGAGTGCAATTCGAGGAATTCGTTTTGTCTGGAATTTCGCAACGGTTGTTATGAAATTTTCGTCTGGAATTTGTCCCTACTTTTCTCCTAGTTGAATGTTTCCTCCAGTTTCCCGATCCTCCTCGCTCGATTCTCGTCGTTGCCAATTCGTTCGCGTTGCGTCCGCATAAATCAGCATTCCGCCCGCCGGTCCGCCGATTCATTCCGCCCGCTCGTTTCAGCCAGCGACCGACGAGAAGCGAAACTCTTCGGATTCTTTTGGCGACGTCGTTCGGACGCCCCTGAAAGCCAGCAGTCTCTCGCGGAAATGTCCGGCCGAGCGTCGCGCTCTCGGACGCGCGAGTCCTCGACCACGTCGAGCGGCTCCGCACTCGACTACGACACGGATTCCGTGCGCAAGCGATGGCAAGTGCCTTTCATTCGTTCATTTCAATGGATTGCTTGCTTGCAGGCGCCTCTCGCCGTCGCCCCGCCCGCGCTCGCTGACGCCGGCCGAAGTGGAGGAGATCCTCAGCCACGACCGCTACACGGGCTACACGTACGGCGACAGGCACGTTCTTTCCTCTTCATGCAATTGAATTGTTTGTGATTTGCAGCATCTCGTACCGAAGTGACGGCTCGGAGGAGTTCCTCCATCCGTACCTGAACAAGCGGCGGCACGTGGACTTCGGGGGCGGCGGCGACGTCTCCAACTACCGCCTCGTTTCGTCGGGCAGTCCGCGCGCTCGCTCGTCGCTCTTCGGCGGCTTCGGCAGCTCGTACGCGTCGCTGTTGGCGTCGCCGCGCGTCCTCGCCAAGGGCGCCCTCCGTTTCGTGCTCACGATCCTGAACGCGATCGTCACGTTCTGGTTGGTTGTCCTCGGTTTCGGTTCGTCCCTCTAATCCGTTCTTTCCGTTCATTTGCACGTTCTTCAGGCTACTCGGCCGTGAAGAAGGTGGCCGAATGGACGACCTCGCGCGTCCTGCCGGCGCTCGGCGGTCCGTTCGCTCGCTGGAAGCACGCGTACGGCCAATCGAAACGAGTGAGTTCTCCGCATTCTTCTTCGTTTGAACTCGGTTGATTGCAGGGACATCCCATCGTGCGCCACTCCAGCGATCAGTCGTCGTGGGAGTGGCTGGGTGCGATCGTCGGCCACGGCCTCCAACACGTGATCGTCTGGAGCGTGTGGTTGGGCACGTTCGGCCAAGTGGACCTCACGGAGCACTTCTTCGGGTACGTTCCTTTGATTCAATTGACGGAGGGGATCGTCCAATGTCCGGTCCTGTCGGCTTTCCGCTTTCCAACCGTCCTTTCCGCCAACCTTCCGTCTTTGTTCTTGTGCTTCCGCTTCGTTTCCAACGTCCTCCGTCCACTCGCTTGTTGCAGTAAACGACGCTCTAGCATCCTCTCGTCGCCCGAGCACCGGCCCCGCTCGCCCCAACAACACGTCCACTTCCAATCGCCGGTGGAGGCGCGCTCCTTCCGCCAAACGTCCACTCCGATGGGCGGCGACCAGTGGGCGGACGAAGAGGACGAGGAGGAGCGAACGGTTGCGAAGCGCAACGGCCGCCGCTCACTGTTCGACGGCTTCGGCGAGGCGCTGCGTCGCGGCGGCGCGTGGGGCCGCCGGGCCGGCGAGTGGTTCGAGTACGCGATGGACGGCGCCTACGATCACACGTTCGGCCGGCTGGCGCCGTTGGTCGAAGAGAACGACGACGACGAAAAGGCGGAGACAACGACGCCGATCGCCCGTAAAACGCGCAGCCGCACCACCAAAAGCGTCGCCACGACTCCCGCTCGTCGTCGCTCGCAGGAGCAGGAGGACGGCGGCGTCCAGTCGGCGGTCGAGTCGCTGCGAAACGTCGGCAGCTGGGCGGTCGGTCGAGCGAAGGCGGCGCCCTCGGCGGTCGGCGGCTTCTTCCGCTCGTCCGCCCACACGATCGGCGAGAAGCTGCCGTTCGGCAACAAGGAAGACGAACAACCGGAAGAGCAGTACGCTTCTTTCCTTCTTTTTTGCACGTTCTAACACTTCCGTCTTTGCTTTGGATTCTTAACACAAAAGACGGGGCGGGTGCACGTGTGAATGGTGTGTGTGTTCTCCAATCAATCCTCTTCGATTGCAGCCACGCCTACGACCTTCGGAGCCGCTCGCCGCAAAAGTCGCCGATGAAGACGCGCAGCCAACGGGCGCGCTCGTCGACGAGCACGCCGAAGCACCCGGACGCGATGAGCCCGTCGCGGATGTTCGACCAGCTGGGCGGCAACTACCTGCTTTCGGCGGGCGACCGCGCCGCCCACCGCCTGAAGCGCGTCTTCGTCGAGGGCGACCACCACGAGCCGTCGTACCTGCGCGCCGGCGCCGACCGCGTCGCGTCGATCCTTCCGTTCGACGACGAGAAACGCGCCAAGCAACTCGTCCCGTGGCTCCTCCTCCTCCTGCTGCTCCTCGGCGCCAGCTACGCCGCCTACAAGAACGCGCCCCATCTGAAAGGTTTGCTCTCCATTCGCTTCAATCATTTGTATGTCGTTCAGAGTACGGCCACAAGTCGATCGACTACGTGAAGACGCAGTCGGCGAACGGCTACTCCACGGCGAAGTCGGGACTGTCGACCGCGTACCGCAAGACGGACGAGTCGCTCCGTTGGGCCGGGCGGAACGTCTGGAACGCGCCGTTCGCCCTCGTCCACGGAGTGCGCGAGCAGGCGGCAAAAATCGGCGGGCATTTGAGTCGACCCGACTGGATGCACCTCGGCACGCTGTGGAAGCCGGTGGAGTTGGCGCGCGACTTTGTCCACTTCGTCTACGACCGCACGGCCGCCTTCCTGTCGGTCGCCCGCTCGCGCACCGCCCAGCTCGTGCCGGACGTGAACGTCGCCAAGGGAATCGAAAAGACGAAGAAGGCGGCCGGCTCGGCCATCCACTCGACGGTCGACCGCGCGCACGCCGCCTACGACAAGACGAGCGGCGGGATCGGCGGCTTCTTTGCCGGCGTCTACGAGTGGACCGCGGGCTTCTTCGAGGGCTTCTTCGGCCGGCTGTTCGGTGGCTGGGGCTGGCCGCAGTGGCTCGGCTGGGGCCTCGTCTATCGGCCGGTCGAGTACGTCGCTTCCGTCTTCCACTCGGCGTACACGTCCGTGCGGGACTTCATGTTCGGTGAGTCCAATTGAAAGCTCTTCTTCATTCTCGTGTGTTCGTTCGTTTGCAGGCGGCGCTCTCTTCAAACCCTTCCACGTGGCGCGCAACGCGTCGTCGGCGGCCGTCGACTCGCTCCTCTCGGGCGGGCGCGCGGCGGTCCGCTCGGTGGGCCACGCGGGCAAAGCGGCCACCTCGACGCTCACCGGCGGCGTCTCCAACGTGTTCAACGGGATCGGCAGCTTCTTCTCCGGCGCCTACCACTGGACGGCCGGCTTCCTGGAGGGCTTCTTCGGCCGACTCGGATGGCCCCGTTGGCTGAACTTCGGGCTCGTCTTCAAGCCGTTCAAGCTCGCGCGTGACTTCGTCTTCTTTGTTGTCTACGAGATCGCCTACTTCGTCCACGCCGCGTACGAGCGAGTGATCTCCATCCTGCCCGAACGGAAGGTCGTTGAGAAGGTGGTCGTCCACGAGTACCGCCACGAATACCCGCCCAACTCGGCCCCGCCGCCCGTCGCCCCGCAGCCGCCGCAGGTGATCGTCCAGCCGATCGACACGGACGCCATCCGCGCCCTCATCAAAGAGTCCCTCGACCAGTACGATGCGGACAAGACCGGCCAGCCGGACTACGCGCTGGAGCCCTCCGGCGCCGAGCTGATCGGCATCGGGTGCACGCAGGTGTACGAGCAGAAGAGCCGCCTCCAGTCGATGTTCGGCATCCCGCTCTACTACGCCAACTACGGCGCCCGCACGGTCATCCAGCGCAAGAGCACGTCGATCACGCCCGGCGAGTGCTTCGCCTACGAGGGCGGCCACGGGCAGGTGATCGTGAAGCTGTCGCGGACGATCAACGTGACCGCAGTCTCCTACGAACATCTGCCGGTCATCCTCTCGCCCGAGGGCAACATCAACACCGCCCCCAAGGAGTTCCTCGTTTGGGTACGCTCGCATTCACTCGCTTCTCATCAATGATCGTTGTTTGCAGAGCTACCAAGAGTACCACCAGAAGGGCGAGAACAAGAAGCACCTGTTGGGCAAGTTCACGTACGACGACCAGGGCGCTCCGCTCCAGACCTTCCACACGCAGGTGAGCGGACAGAGGAGGGAGGATCGAAGTTTGATGTTTGTTTCAGTTCACGGACCCGCACTTCACGTCGATCATCGAGTTCGAGACGGAGAGCAACCACGGCGCGCCGCTCACGTGCTTGTACCGCTTCCGCGTTCACGGACAGCCCGTGGAGAAGAACTGAGTGCTCGATCGGATCGTCTGTAATTGAACTTTGTTTTGAATCCCACCATTGCTCGTTATTCCTTTTCGTTTATCGCCTCCCGACCTTCAAGCCACCTGCCATCCCCCGCCTTCTTTTGTTCGTTGGTCCTGTTCTACTTTAAATCTCCCCGCACCCACCCATTGCTCTCGCTCTTCATTGTGTTGCCTCATTTAATCCCAGAAGGTTGTTGTGCACTCTCTCTTCCTTTAGTCCACTTGTTGGTAATTTTATTCCGCATTGATATCAGATCGAATAAATTGGGTTGTCACTGTCGAGGGCAGTGATTGGAAGTGTTGAGTGGGAGCGGTTGCTTGTGGGCGTTGCGATTGAAGCAGAGAGAAGATGGAGGATTGACTGTGTGCTTGTACCCGCTTGCCAACCAGCAGTTGGTGCATTGGCTTTGATCAGACTGTGGCCAAAACAAACGGAAGAACTCAAAGCAATAACGGGAAATCGATGGTCGTTGCACTCCGTTGTCATCACTTCGCACCAGCTAAAGTCCTCCAGAAATTCGGCGTAAATGCCCGGTTATCCGTCGATTTCTTCGTTCAATCGACTGCCGACCGCCGATGGCCACGAACGGCCGGCTGACGTGCGAGACGTGCGGCGAGGCGGCGAGTTTGCGCGTGCGGAAGACGAACGCCGTCGTTTGCCGCCGCTGTTTCGCGTTTTGGTTCGAAGAAGTGAGTTCTTTCCGGCGATTTCTTCGTCGATTTCCCCGCTTCGAGGACGTGCACGCGACCATCCGCCGGGAGGCGATCTTCCGCGCCGGCGAGCGGGTGGCCGTCGGCGTTTCGGGCGGCAAGGACTCGACGGTGCTCGCGCACGTCCTCTCGATCGTCAACCGCCGGCACGCGCTCGGGCTGGAGCTGGTGCTCGTTTGTGTGGACGAGGGGATCGAAGGTTCGTTCCTTTCTTTCATTTGTTCTTCCTCACTCCTCCTCCAGGCTACCGGGACCATTCGATCGAGGAGGTGCGCAAGAACGAGAGCGACCTCGGCGTCCCGCTGAAGATCGTCAGCTACGCGCAGCTCTACGGCTACACGATGGACCGAATTCACGCCCAAATCGGGGCGAAGAACAACTGCACGTACTGCGGCGTCTTTCGGTTCGTTCCCCTCGCTTCATTCTTTCCATCCTTCGGTCGATTGCAGTCGACACGCACTGGACAACGGCTCGGAGACGATGCGCGCGGACAAGGTCGCCACGGGCCACAACGCGGACGACATCGCGGAGACCGTCCTGCTGAACGTGTTGCGCGGCGACCTCCCGCGCCTCCAACGCTGCACGTCGGCGATCACGGGCGCCGAGGGCTCGCTGCCGCGCGTGAAGCCGTTCAAGTGGTCCTTCGAGAAGGACATCGTGATGTACGCCCACTTCCAACAACTCAACTACTTCTCCACCGAGTGCAAGTACGCGCCGGACGCCTTCCGGGGGCACGCGCGGTTCGTTCCCTCCATTCTGCTGTTGATTGCTCGCTCGTTTGCAGAACGCTGATCAAAGACCTCGAGCGCGACCGCCCCGCCGCCGTCCTCGATTTGATTCGAGCGGGCGAGTTGATCCGAGTGCGCGACGACGTCCCGCAGCAGACGATGAGCACCTGCGAGCGGTGCGGCTACATCAGCAGCCAGCGCTTCTGCAAGGCCTGCCTGCTGCTCGCCGGCCTGCAGACCGGCGACACGACCATCGGCATCAGCAAGGTGGGTCCTCTCCAGGGCTCCTCGCATTCATTCCTGCCTCGTGTTCAGAAACTCTCGTCCGATGTCGTCGAATCCGTCCAGCGGATGCCCAAAGACGGCGACTGCGGCGGAGGAGGCGGCGGCGGCTGCGCGTGTGCCGACGGGAGTGCGACGATGAGCGTCGACTTTTGAGTCGGTCTTCTGCCGGCCGGTGGCTCACGACTTCTTCCCGTCGATCCATTTGATCGTTGTTTGTTTTGTTCAATAAAGTCGATTGTTTGGGGCAAGGACGTCGTTGGTATGGGTGGACCGAAGCTGCGACTCCCCGGTCGATTGACAGTTCGCCTTCCCTTCTTCCCGTTTCTTCCGAGAACGCGCTCCTTCTCGCCCGCACCACAAATTCTGCTCGTTTATTTCGCACATTCAAACGGAAGAACAAACGGAGAGGAGGATGTTCGCGTTGCTCGTCCACTTGAAAGCTCAGTGCTGACCGACTGGCGCCGTGCGGAGCGAGCGGAACGACTTCAACGAAAGCGATTTGAGTTCGGCCGTGTGCAGCGACCGCTCCGAGGGCTCGACGCCCGTCCGCAGCGACGGCGGCGCCTCGACGATCGCGGCGGCCGCCGACTTGCCGCCGCTCTCCGTGGACGTCGCGTACGTCAACCTGCAAGCCACAAGTAGGAGGGAAGGGGTGGAGGGACACCCCGGTAGATCCCGTAGAGGACGAGCAGGAATATGAGCGCTTGGAGCATCGCGGAAGGCCGAAGAGAAGAGCGGACAGGCGTGCGGCAGAACGAAGAGCTTGAATGAGGGAAGTAACTCAAGCAAGAGTGAAAGGCGGGTGGAAAGCCCATGCAAATGGTCAAGGCCACCACCTGCTCGGCTACCACCAATGCATTTTCCCCGCATGTGCCCTCCGTCTTGTGACTCTTCCCTTCACGATCAGATGGCCACTTTCCAATCAGAATTTACTCGAAACAACAACAGAAACATGCAAACAGAACAGAAGAGACTAGAAATTCCGCGAAAGAAGTCCAGCAAAAGGAGGACTCATTTCTTGCTCAGAATCAAATTTCGAGCGTCCTTGTTCGGCACCATCAAAGCGATGCAGAACTCGTTGCACTGGTGCGTCTCGAAGAAGAAGGACATTCCGAGTTTCGAGTGGTTCATCGAGCCGAAGCGCGTGGGGTCTGTGCAGTGGATGGCCGGGTCCGTGAGCACGATGGCCGTGCGTCCGCCATCGAAGGCCGGCTTGATCGTCCCCTGCAGGTCGACCACCATCAGCTTGCCGCCGCTCATCTGCAATCCGCATTGAATGAAAAGAAAAGTGATAGAAGAAAGCTTGCCGTGAACGTGTAGTGGGAGAAGGCGACCACAAAGTGGACCATTTGAGCGGTGACTCCGTTCGCCGCGAAGGTCGCCTCGGGAATGACGAAAGTTGTGTTGTTCGTGAAGCGGACGTAGCGCGAGTTGGGGTCCAAGCTGGGCTCGTAGCTCATCGCCCGCGGAGCTGATTGGGTTCCGATGACAACCGTCTTGATCGGAAGGAACTCGAGGGTCGCCGGGATCTTCTCCACGCTCAGCTTCTCCTCGCAGTCGGCCATGAAGACACTGGCGAGCTTGGAGGCGACCGTCTGCAGCTGGTTGGCGAACTCGTGGCGACGAATCGCGTCCGAAGCGGTCGTTTGGCGGCGGTACTCCTTCAGCACGATGTCTTTCTGGTTCTCCTTGTCCCGCCCGTAGTACGCGATGCGCTCGCTTCCGCGGGCGAACGGCTCGGCCGCCATCTGGATGCGCGCGATCTCCGGACAGCAGCGGTCGAGCGGCACGTCGTCCACGACGTCCTGGATGGAGTGCGGGAACTCGTAGGCGATGAACGTGCCGTTTTGGATCGCGAACGTCGCCCAGTCGGCCGGAACGGTCGGGTCGAGGCGGTACGAGCGCTCCACGCGCGCCTAGCGGCCCGTCTTCCGGACCGCGTTGCCTACCGACTTGCTCACACTGACGACCACGGAGCGGACCACCGAGCCGGAGATCTCCTGCACGTCCTTGATGTCGAACTGGCAGATGGGCCCGCCGAGAGCGTCGCCAAACTTCTTGATCATCGTGTCCGTGTGCTCAGAGATCTTTCCGAAGCAGTAGTGGATGCCGCAGTCAGCGATCCGTTTGAAGATTTTCTCGGCGGTGAGCCCGTCGCGATCGCCCTTTGGGTAGTTGTCCATGTGCGGGTAGTCGTCGTTTTGGAACTGCTTTCCGTGCGCGGGCTAAACGAGAGCGATCGGTTAAGAGTGACAACAACGACAGTTCTCACCGCATCGCAGATGTGGAAGATGACCTTCGTGTTGTTCGCAAGGCTCCAGTTCATCTGCAGCGCCTTGTTGAGACCGCCGAGCACGTCCTCGGGAGCATCACCTTCGTTCAACGAGTTGCGCGGTTTGACCTTCTCGTAGAACTCGCAGAACTTGTCGACGTTCGTGGTGAACTGAAGGACTTTTAATCGCTTCGCGTAGTCGTAGTCGCGGTAGGCCACAAGTCCGAGACGCAAGTGGCGGACGAGCGCGTACGTGGAGCCCATGTTCTCGTCCTGGGCGGCCTTCAGCGTGCTCACGATCTTGCGGATGGCGTTCTTCTTTCCTTTGATGTGGTCCCGCATGCTCGCGGTGGCATCGACGACGAAGCAGAGATCGACATCGCACATCAAATCAACCGTTTTGATGGTCTAAAAGCGATTGCAGATAATCCAACAAAAGAAAGTGAATCAACCTTGGGCAGCTGCTCATTGCGGATCTTAACCGCCTTTTCGATGGCCCGTTGCCGGCTCTTCAGGTCGCCCGAAACGGGAGCGGTGTAATTCACGTCCGACTCTTCGAAGATCGGGTAAAGGCGTTTGTTCAGCTCGCGGTCCTTGAGCGGGCAGACGGCCGGGATGTCGTCGGCGGTCGCCTCCAATTGAGAAAGGAAGCTAATGAAATTCGGGTCGAACGAGCCCTGAAAACCAGGCATTGGAGTTGTTCAGAAAGCATTCGAATGCGGAATTCCCCAGCCTCTCCGCAATGCAAATGCCCGTTGGAAATCGAACGAATTCGATGGCCAAATGATCAGACTGCCGTTGAAATCGTTGTTTGATCTCCACTGTGCCATTGCGGCGATCAATGGGCGAATTTGCACGGCGGAGGGCCCTCGAATCCACCGACAAATAAAGGAAGAAGAAGAAAACGAACGCCGACTTTGTTGCTCGACGAATCCGCCGAATCTCCGCCTCCGTTGTCCCGATTTTGGCTCTGCAAAAGAATGGAATATTCGGAGAATCGGGAGCGGAAAAACGAACCATTTCGATCGCTCACCGGCGAGGGCTGAAAACCGGTGGAATTAATCGGAAGAGGGAACGAAATTCGCGCATCTCGATCGCAAGCGGACGAAATTCCCGGCAGACGCGAAAGAGACGCCAGCAAATGACTCTAAACTATCGAAAGATGTCCAGTTTTCATCGTCCACTTCTCGTTTGTCCGGAAGGACGAGCGATTGCAGCAGAAAGCGCGCGCAAATCGAAGGCGGCCGCACGGACGCGCGCTGTTGCGGAACGCCAAAACGCCAACCGCCGCTTTCCTAGAAAAGCGCATTTTCCTTGATTCCTGCACTTTTTTCTTGCATTCCTGAAGGTCGGCCTGTGGACGTTTATTACAGAGCAACTACAACAGGAGGAGCAACAATCAATTGGCGTAAATATCGGTAGTTCACAGGGAGCCGCGCCATCCGTGTGCTCCTCGCTGGAAGCCGGGCGTGCGACCACTGGCGGGAGGCGAGTGGCGTGGCGCGGAGGAGAACGCGAGCGGCGGCAGGCGAGAGATCGCGGCGGCCAACTCGACGGCCGCCTGCTCGCGCATCGGCCAAGCGGACGACTGGGCGGGTTGGGCGACGGCGATGTGCGCGAAGACGTCCAGTTGCTCGCGTTCGCTGAGCAGCGGCGTCGGCGAGAGGACGACGGCGGCGGCAAACTCCTGCGCGCTCATCAGCGGGAAGCGGACGAGGCGGAGCGCGTCGCCGAGCACCGCCCGCAGCGCGTCGTTCGTGGGCGGCAGCTGCTGCCGTTTCGCCTCCGCGAGGGCCCAGCGGACGGCCTGCGAGAACGCAGTCAGGCGGCTTCCTCCCGAGAACTCACCGCCTCGAAGATCTCGCGCTCCCGGACGCCGAACGAGTCGCGCGCGAGCAGCTCGCAGAGGAGGGCGTACTGGACGCCGGCGAACGAGTCGCCCGCGAGGACGGCGGCGGGCTGCGCGTCGACGAACTCCCACGCGACGGCGGCCAACTCGTGGAGGTCGAAGAGGCGCGCCTGCTCCAGCACGAGGAAGACGTTCTCCGCGTCCAGATGGCGCTTCAGCCACGCGGTGCACGCGGCCTCCATCGATTGGATCTCGTACTTGCGGGCTGCACAGAGATTAGAAGGAGAGAGAGGGCACTCACCCGCGTACACGACGCCCATCACCTCGTCGGCCGTCACGTGCAGCTGGTCGGCGTAGACGAAGCGGAGCACGAGGCGGAAGGTCGCGGGCTCGATGTCCGGCACGACGACCTCCTGCCGCCCGCCGTCCGCCGCTTGCGGGAAGCCCGCCGAGTGGAACATGGCGGCGAACACGCGCGAGCGGACGGAGAGCACGAATTTGTGCGCGAAGATGCGCTGAAGCCGGGGGAATGAGCGGGGCAGCCGGGCGGAGCGCTCACTTCTTTCTGGGCGCCCACCACGAAGACGACGTCCGCGAAGAGCTCGTTCTCGAGCATCCGCGAGACGTCCGCCTGCACCGAGGCCGCCGGCGGGTCGCGCGCCGACGAGGAGGACGGCGGCGGCGAGTGCTCCAGCGGCCGCAAAGGCGGGCGACGCGGCAGCGGGAAGTCGGGAGCCACTGGAAACAAGGCGGCTGTGAGTGAGTTAAAGGCGTCGCCCCCACCGTCCAACGGCTCGCCGTCCTCCTCATCGACGTTCCCACGTGCTCGCGGCTGTCGAGGGGCGCGCCAAACGGGCGGCGGCCCCAGCGCCAACTGCTGGAGCTGCGCTTCGAACTCCTCGAGGTCGCCGGCAGGCGGCGGCGGCGCGTTCTGCTCGCGCTGCTGCCGCCGTTCGTTCGAGCGCTGCATTTCGGCGCTCCAGCCTGGACGGAGCGATTGATTGAGGGGAGTGAGTGGGCGGCCTACCGGTGATCCTGCCCCACACTCGCGGTCGGTGGGACATTCCGGAGAGGAGTGTTCGAACGAGAGGTCAGCGGACTCGAAGAGCGGCCAACCGGAAAGCCCTTTCAACGCGGAAGAGCGCCCAATCCGATCGAAAGCAACAAAAAAGAGCTCGCCGATCCGGACGGCCGACCTCTGCGGCTTCCCGCCCGCCCGTTCGCCGCCTGTCGCCTCCGAGCGAAGCGGCCGGCTGCCCGCGAGAGCGGAAGAAATCGGGCGCCCAATTGAACGAGCCGCCGTTTTTCCGGCTGTCCAGGAGTGAGAAACGAGCCGAAATGCCGGGGGAGTGTAAAATAGGCGAGTTTAAACCAAAGCAGATGTTGCGATCTGCCGTCTTTTGTTCTCAAAGCTCTGTCATGAATAAAGGAAAGCTTTTGTCAACAATAAATCAACTTCACATGAATCCATCGCTTGCAATCAACCCGCAATGAGCGAATGGACAGTTCGTGACCGAAGTCGCCGCTCCCGCCGCGACCGCCGCCGCCACGAAACGCGCGCGCTTTGCGTTCGAACGCGCCGCCGCTCGGCGTTCGGCGTCCGCCGCGTTCCGCTTGCTCGCTCGCCGGGGAGACGCGCGGCGTTGCCTCGCAGATTCGTGCGCTCAGTTTCCTCGCGAGTTGTTTCGAAAACCTTTGCGCAAAATGCCGCAATCCACGAACCACACGACGACGAGCAATGCGGGCGGCAACTCCAAGGAGCAGGTGGCCAAACAATTCGGCCGGTCGTTCATCGAGTGAGTTCCCCCTCTCAGATTTTATTTTATTTCGTCTGCAGGCTCGTGGAAACCTTCCTGGACGAAAAGGATCGAGTAAACACCGTCTACACGTGAGTTTCCTTTCATCCTTCTCATTTATTCCGTTCGTTCAGGATCATCACCGCTCTGCACGGCGTGATGGACACCGAAAGTCGTGTGCTCGTGCTCAAGAAAGTCCTGATGCATTTCCTGAAGAAATTCTCCAACGACTCCGACGAGCTGCTCCTCAACGACGACTACATCCGCAAGATGCTGCAGTTGTGGAAGATTTTCGTTCGTTTCTTCTTCGAATTCTTCCCACTTTGTTCCGTTTGCAGGGCCAATGCAGCCACACGATGGGCACGTGTGGGATTCTCGAGAAGATCGAGGACCAGTACGCCGATTGCTGGCAATACTACCAGGTGTACGCGGAGGCGTTGATCGACGAGCGCAAGACCGACAACCTCTACGAACTCTTCAAGAAGTGCTCGTTGAACTGCGAGCTGAGCGAAGAGGCCGTGCGGGAGAAATTCGGGTTCGTTCTCCTCATCCTTCTGTTCATTCTTCCCTCGTTTGCAGCCCAAAGATCATGAAGCACGTGAAGTTTCCCGATGCGGTCGAGGAGGACGAGGCGACCGTCCAGTTCATGCAGGCGATCCGGCAGAACGACGTCCGCAAATCGCTGGCCGCCCGGCGTCGCTCGAGCATGTGCGTCCCCTCGGCTTCCTTTCATTCCTCTTTTTTCCGTTCAGCGCCCCCTCTCGTCTGGACATCGTGCTGGAGCGGAGCGAAGACAACGTGAGCGTCGAGCGCGCCGCCGAACAGCCTAACGCCCCCCAACGCCCGCCGTCGGCCGCCAGCCGACCGTTGGGCGAGCGGACGGCCGCTTCGCAACCGCAGCGACAGAATCCCGCTGTCGCAGCCGAAGTGGTCGTCGATCAGCGACCTCGCCTGTCGGTCCGCGACGCCACGAAGAAGCCGACGCCGCTGGAGGCGCGCCCGAAGTCCTCGCCCGCCGTCACGTCATCGACGCAAAACTCGACGCTAAAGTCGAGCGTTCAGCCGTCGCCCGCCTCGTCGACGCTGCGCGGCACCTCGACGAGTGCGGCCAGCCAGCGGATCGATGCGAAACGCCGCTCGCCGCCGCCCGTCCCCCAGTCGCCGGCCGTCAACTACTCGATGACGTCGCAAATTCGCCGCGGCTTCCAGGAGACGCTCTCCACCGTCTTCCACGAGCCGAGTTCGTTCTTTCCGCTTCAGTTCTTCTGAATCTTTCATTCTCCCCTTGCAGCTCAAATGACGACCACCGTTGCGGCGAGCGAGGCCCCGACGCCGCCCCGCGACGACTTCACGGTCTTCAAGGACCCGACGCTCGTCAAGACGAACGCCTCCGTCGGGTTGAAGCAGCCCCACCGGCCGTCCGTCGTCCCCCTTTCGCCAGCGACTCAATCGCCGCTGCACAAACGCGGGAGGATCCACGCGGAGGAGTCGTTCGACATGGGCGAGACGCTGAAGGACGCCGTAATCAACGGCAACCTCGCGTCGGTGCACGGCGCGAACAAGGAGAACGGCGAGAAGGTTTGTGGAGGAACGAAGGAAGGATTGATGGAAGGAGTGGATTGCAGCGAAACTCGTTCGATCCGAACAGCCCGACCGTCTGCGGCATCCACAAGCTCGCTTCGAATCAGAACCACATGACGAGCACGCCAAACTCGTCCTTCCGCTTCCCGAAGTCGGCGAACAAGCGCCGCACGATCGGCCTCTTCGATCAACCGCCCGGGACGCACTCCCGCTCCCAAGTGGCGGTTCGTCCATTCCTTTCGTTCTTCAATTGATCCCCGTGCTTCAGCCCGCCTCAACGACGAAGTCCAGCGTTCACACGGCCATCCCGCCGCACATGGACCTCGAGCACGCGGTCAACCGAATGCAGTTGGGCCGCTCCTCCGAGGACGTCCTCGAGACCACCGGCAATGGGAGCGTTTCGTAAGTGAATTCTTCTCCCTTGATTTGAGCTGCCAATCCCTCCCATTTACCTCCGTTTCTCGCTTCGAATAAACATTTTGTCTCCTCAATCGACTGAAATGATGAGCGGCCAATTCTCTTTGCTGCCAACCACTCTCCTTGTCTAATTCGTTTCTTTTACCCACTTACTCTCCCTTTGGTAAGCCAAGCACATGATTGTCGACTAGAATCGCCGCCTTCCAACCGCAAATAAACCAATCCATTAATTAGTTCAACGACCATTCGACCAATCGGTTCTTGCTTTCAGCCTCGAGTTCCACGGCGGCGAAATCAATCCCTGGAACGAGGCCGACCGCGCGGACATGCTCAAACGAAACAAACTCGTCGTTCAGCAGCACGACTTCACGGTTCGTTCTTTCGATCAATGCAGCTTCCATTCCATCGGTTTCAGAACGAACGCTGCCCCCACTTCCTCGAAGGCCACTCGGTTTCGTTGGGCGGCGAGCAGTTCCACGTGGTCAAGCAGATCGGGCAGGGCGGCTTCGCGAAGGTCTTCAAGTGCCGCGCGGACAACCGCTTTGTGGCCATCAAGGTGAGTCCTCCTTCCATCTTTTTTTACTTATGTTCTCTGCAGTACCAAGTGCCGCCGTGCCCGTTCGAGGTCCACATGGTGGAGTCGATTCGTCGCGTGATGCCGCCCAAACTGCACGGCTTCCTCATGGACCTGCAGGACGCGTACATCTACCGCGATGCATCGGCCATTGTCTACGAGTTCTTGCCCTACGGAACGCTCTTGGTTCGTCCTCCTTCCTTCGATTGTAATGAGTGAACGGATTGAAGGACCTCGCGAACACCTACCGCATCCAAGGGAAGGAGATCAGCGGCATGATCGTGAGTCTCGTGGGCTTCCAGCTGGGCACCGTCCTCAAAACGATCCACGACGCCTCGATCATCCACGGCGACCTGAAGCCGGACAACGTGCTCATCACCGGAATGTTCGTTCTCTCCTCCCTTTTCAACCAAACCATTGGTTCTTCAGGCTGCCCGACGACCTCTCCGCCGAGCAGATGCTCGGGCGCCCGCTGGTTCGGCTGATCGACTTCGGCCGCGCCATCGACATGCAGTACTACCGGGGGAAGACGTTCACCGGCAAGGCCAAGACCCAATGCTTCGATTGTGTGGAAATGACCGTGAGATCTCTCCCCTCATCTACTGAATTAATTCGATGGTTGCAGGACGGGCGTCCGTGGACCTACCAGACGGACTTCTTCGGCTTCGTTTCGATCGTCTACCTTCTCATGCACCATCAGTACATGAAGGTGAAGAAGGAGGGCGACGTGTACAAGACGTGGCACGCGGTCAAACGGTTCGTTCTTTCTCTTGCTTCTTCTTAACTTCTTTCGAGTTTAGGCGACTGCTCAACGGCGAGCTGTGGACGCGCGTGTTCGAGGATTTCTTGAACATTCCGTCGTGCTCGCGAATGCCCGACTGGACGCCCGTCCTCGCCGAACTGCGCGACGGACTCGTGGACGCCGCGCGACGGGACGCCGCCGGCTGGAAGCAGTCGATCGTTTGGCTCAACCGAATGATCAAGAGCTCGGCCGACACACTCGAAAAGAAGAAGTGATCGCTACCGCTTGGATTTGTCTATTGATTCGCTCTCGTTTGTTTGTTGCTCAAGGATAATCGTTTCGTTTAATCATTGCCGTCGCTCACCCACTCAATTCCTTTTATCTGTGCGAATTTTCTTCTCTTAACTCGCCTCGTCGCATTCGAATTGGAACGGGGAATAAACACGAATGGATCGATGGAAGCAGTCGGTGGATCACATTGCAAAGAAGGCGGTGGGGATCGGCCGGCGCTGCTCGAGGACGATCGGCACTCCGCGGTGGGGTTTGTTGATGATCTCCAGGCAGGGCATGTTGCGCTTGAAGGGGATGCGCGCACTGCAGCGGTAGTAGCGGAAGAACCACGCGAGCACCGTCTTCTCCTCTAACATGGCGAATTTTTGGCATAAAACATTTGAATTAGACCGGCGGAAGCAGACGGAAGGAACCGATGCAGTTGCGGTGCCCGGCCGAGAAGGGAATGAACGCGAACGGATGGCGTTTGGTCGTCCGCTCGTGATCAAAGTTGTCCGGATTGTACACCATCGGATTGGGGAAGTGCTGAACGAAAAGGAATGAGAGAAACTCAAGAGAAACTGCTCACCCGTCCGTCCATGTGCACGGCGGCCGGCGCCACAAGCAGCGTCGTGCCGCGCGGAATCGTGTAGCCGACTGCAAGGGGGATTGGTTGAATCTGGGAATGCAAGAGAAAACTTACGACACTCGAAATCTCGCTTCACTTTGCGCGAGAAGAACGGAACGGGCGGGTACAAGCGGAGGGCTTCTTTCACGCACTGCCCCAAATACTTGAGTTCTTTCAGGTCTTCCGTGGTGCAGTCCCGGTCGGAGTCACCTAACGAACGAGTGAATGAGGGGAAGAGAAAAGCTGGGAGTACCGAACACCCGGTCGACCTCCTCGATCACCCGCCGTTGGCATTCCGGATGGCAGGCGAGGCTCCAGATCGCCCACGCCATTCCTTCAAGCACACACATGAAACAACAAGGAAGGAGTGAATGGAAGGTACCGGAAGATGTCGTGTCGTGTCCCTCGAACAAGAATGTGTCCACCTGCAACGATCAAAACCAATTGCCTTTACTTCTTCAACCAACCCACCTCCTCGCGAATGTCCTCGTCGCTGACCACGCTGTCGACGTCCGCCTGCTTTTGGGCGTTGAGGAGGATGTCGAGGAAGTCGTAGCGCTTCCGTCTCTCCGCCTCCTCTCCGTCGGGCTTCTTCGTCACCTCGCCCGTGTCCTCGTCCTCCTCGCTCTGGAATTCGCGTCTCCGGTCGGCAATCACCTGCAAACGGGCATCAACGGCATTCAATCGATGGTTGGACGGACTTCTCGAGTGAAATCCGTGACCGTCTTCAGCGAGTCGTCGTCTGAAAGCAGCGGGCAGGTGATCGAGCAGTGCAGCGGTCGAACTCACAGTCGAAACCGTAGCCCATCGCGTACCAAATCGGCTTGAACCAGAGAAATCTGCAGGTTTCCATGCAAGAAATGCGGTGATTGAATGCTTACGGCATTTTGATGAACGCGAACGAGAGCTTGTTCAGCTTGCGGACGGCCTCCACGTACGGATGATCGGGAATTGTCTGGGCGTTCACTTTTACGCCCATCGACGTTGCTGAACGAAGTGAGTGCTCATCAATGCCTCTCAATCAAACAGGTTACAGCAAATGATGTCCAGCGCTAGTCGCTTCAAGAAAGGGTACGCGTCGAACGTCTTGTTCGTGTTCGCGAACTGTTGGATTTCGCGCACGAAAATCTGCAGCAAACATTGATTGCACCTCTTACAAACGAGAGCGCACCTTCGCTTCCCGATCGTGAATCGATTGGTAACGACGGAGGGCGTTGAAGTGGAAGGCGGGCGTGAGGAGTTTCCGGCGACTCCTCCACTTCTGTCCGTCGCTTCAAACGAACGACAAAAGAGATTAGAACGATGAATGAGTGGAGCACCTGATCAAGAGTCCGGTTCCCAGCCATCGCTTCACGATTGAGTACTCGTCGCCCTTGGAGATCACTTCGGGGCTTTCGAGAATTGCCTGCAACATTTTATAGTTAATTTGAGTATTTTCTTGAGCGTAGGAACCCGCAGTCCTTCAGCAGAGAAGGCGGCGACGATCGGGAAGGGCCCCAGCCAAATGCGGATGAGGTCCACGTTCTTTCGCTTGTAGTAAATGTACCAGTGCATAAATTGACGCGTTAAACGATTGATCTTCCATTCGAACTGCCAAGTGGTGCCGAGAATCGGGACTGGAAGAAAACAGTGAAAGCTGCCCACTTCCCGCACTCACTGGACATCGGGCCGGGGATCTTGCGGATGTACCAAATCAACCGAAGGCGGCGGTAGATGCAGCGGTAGCAGAGGGCGAAGATGAACACGCAGAGGCCCCACGAGAAGATGACCGCTTTTTTGAAAAAGGCGGTCGCTAAATGTCGTTGATTTGAACAACTGAGATGTGTCACATACAGAAGGGCTCGACGATCAGCGTCCCATTGAGGATTGTGAACTGCATGTCGACGGAAATGCTCTTGATTCGTCGGCACATGAACCGAACGGCGGAGGGAGGAAAGAACGGGGCAATCGGTTGATCAAGAGCAAAAGAGCGAGCGGCTATAAGCGGCCATTTGCTTCGTTGGACGACACAACGAATGGGGTCGACGTGTCGCGTTCGCTTGGACTTTCGAACTGAACCAACAAAACGGTGCGAAGCGGCCAGACAGGCGCGCGCGCGGCTGGCGGATTTGCGCCCTCCGACCGGCCGGCCGTCTCGCCGCACCTGCCGCCAGAATCAACACGCGGCCGGCGAAAACAAAAGCCGGCAAGCAGGAAGTTCTTGACGCTCGAGCGGCCGGGCGACGTGCGAACTCGACTGTTGCCGATCTCCGTCCGCCGCGGAGCAATCAGCTGCTCGCCGTCCCGCGAGCAAAGAGCAAAGTGGAACGTTCGGCCGAATGCCGACGGATTCGGTTCGTCTCGCTGCTGCAAATCCGCAGGCGCAAATCCGCAGGCATGCAAACGAACGATCGTCCAAGGTCCATTTGCAACACATTGGTGGGCAGCAGCGGTCGTTTGTTCATTCGTTCACCAACGAAGCGAAAAGAGGCAGCCGGAAGCTTCTCACCATTGGTTCTTAGCGCGGTCATGAAACCAGCTTCCTGTTCATCTTGTTGGTTTGTCTTTGTCTTTCGAGATGACCACTGAACAGAAAGCCGGATTTGTAGTGGAGTCTGGTCATCGCGCTGTTCATCAATGCTCACATCATCTTCCGTCTTGCTGAAGAAATTTATGAAGAATGATTAGAATCTGCGATCGTAAACCGCTCTCCCGTTGGAAACTAGCAGAGGCATCGGGTGGTCGCAATAAACCGGAAATTAAAAATTCGAACGATTTTGGTCTGCTTTACGATCTTGAATGTCGGCGAGTATAAAAGAGGTAAAGCGTTATCGACTCCTACTCGTCTTCGATTCCGACGAAAATGCGATTCCTGGTGCTCTTCTCTCTCCTGTTCGTCTTCGCTCTGTTCGTCCAAACGAACCCTGTTGCGGCGACTGTCGTTTGCGACGAGCAGGCGTGCAAAAATCAATGCGAGCGTTCCGAGTACAAGGTGGGCACTCATTGCGACGAGCTCGGAATCTGTCGGTGCGGCAAGTTAGCGGCTGGATGAACGCGGTGAATCTTTTGCTTTGTCTTGTTGTGCCAGAATAAAAGAACCTTGTGCGATCGTTCTTTCGGTTCAACATGCCGTCCCCCACCGGCGATATGTCGGTTTATTCCTGAACTATCAAACGAATTCCTCGAAAATAAGTGCAGCGATTAGCGGTGAGTGCACGTGGCGGTGAAAAGCGACTTGAAGGACTCCACTCCGCACAGAAGCGAGCGTTGCGTGTGGACGGGCGGAACGGAGACAACGAGGGAGGAACGAGGCGGGAGTGGGAGCGGCGTCTTCTTGATTCGACCGAACTTCTCGCTCGAGGGAGTGGGTGGCAGCTGGGCGGCTCGTTTAGGCGCGAAAAAAGTTCTTGACCACGGCTTTCTCGTGTGTCAGCGAGTCGAATCCGTAGCGTCCTGCAAGCTTCCAGTTGGTCCCTTTGCTTGGCTAGTCGCTCACCGTGGTATTTGCCCATTCCCGACTGACCGACTCCGCCGAACGGCAGTTGGAGCGCTGAAAGAACTGCAGTGAAAGTCGAGCATTGAGGAGAACTCACAGTAATAGTGGACGATCACGTCGTTGACCACAACGTTGCCGCAGAGCACGCTGTGGACGAAATGGTCGGCTTCTTTCTGATCCTCGGTGAAGATGTAGGCGGTGAGTGGACACTCTCGCCGGTTGATGAACTGAACGGCCTCGCTCAACGAATCGACCGTGATGATCGGAAGGAGCGGGCCGAAAATCTCCTCCTCCATCAGCGAGTCCTCGGGCTCCACCTCGACGAGGTAGGGCCCAACGAAGTGGTCGTCGGGGTCGGGCTCGTCCGCCGCCTTGTACGCCACCTTCCCGTGGCTCCGCTCCAGCAGGTCGAGGAGGCGGCTGAACGAAAGCAATCAGCAAATGCTGGCTCCTCTTCGTTCACTCACTTGCAGTGCATTCGGTTGATCAGTCGACCGTAGGCGGGCGACTTCTTCGGATGCTCCGTGAAGTTCTCCTTCAGCCACGAACGAGCCGCCCGCACGAAACCCTCCTTCACGTCCCGCACACAAACGATATAGTCGGGGGCCATGCAGCTGCAAACAGAAGGGATGAGTGGAAGGATGGAAAGAAGAAGACGGACGTTTGGCCGAGGTTCATGAACTTGCCCGCGCAGAGGGCGTCCACGCTCTTCTTCACGTCGCACTCGTCCGAAAACACGGCGGGGCTGAACAAAAGAAACGAGTGAGCGGCGGGATGAATGCGAGCACCATTTCCCGCCCAACTCCAACGTCACGGGCGTCAAGTGGTGAGCGGCAGCGGCCATGACGAGGCGACCTGAAACGACAGCAATCATCCCTTCTTTTCATTCGCTCCGAACCATTGCGGGAGCTGCCCGTGTAGAAAATGTGATCGAAGTGTTGGTCGAGCAGGAGCGTCGTTTCGGGCACTCCGCCTTCGACCACCGCCACGTACTCGTCGTTGAAGTTGCGGGAGATCAGGTCGAAGAGGAAACGCGACGAGTGGACCGCCAACTCGGACGGCTTCACCACCGCGCAGTTGCCGGCCGCCATCGCGACGATCAGCGGTCGCAGCGCCAGCGTGACTGCAAAAAACAAACGAATAGAACTCGTGAATGGACGGCGTACTGGGGAAGTTGTACGGTCCCGACGATCAGAACGACGCCGAGCGGCTCCTTGAGGACCGCGACCTGCCCGTACGGCTCGTCCCGCTTCTCTTCCGGCTGCATCCAACGCTTGAAGTTCTCCAGCACGTAGTCGATTTCTTCTGCAAAATCCCGCATTCTCCTTTTATTCTTTCTTTCTTCTCCGCTTGCCCAACGTCGAGTCGGCCTCCGTGATCAGAGCGACGGGGTACGGGCGGCGGAGGTCCTTGAAGATGGCGGCCGCAATGTTCTCGCGGTTCTTCGCCACGAGATCGCGCAACAGCTTCAGTTGGGAGCGGCGGAACTCGTACGAGCGAGTGGTGCCGTCGAGGAAGAACTCTCGTTGGCGATTCACCAGCTGCAAGAAGCGAACGTCGTCGGCGGCCGGGGGTACGGTGGGTGTTTGCGCGCGCGCGGCTGCTCTTTTGTGCTCGTTTAATCAAACAGATTGCCGCCCGCGTATGGCCGGGAGTCGCCTAATGCCCGCAACGGCCGGGCCGCGACCCGATCAGCGCCGAAAGCCGGCCACATTCGCCGAAATCTCTCCTCTCTCTAATTGGTTCGTGGCCGAGCGAGTGGCACCGCCGCAGCCGGAAGTTGCGGCCGCTTCGAATTCCAACGGAGCGCTTGCAAGCAGGAAGCTTTGCAGGAAGGAGAGTTTAAAGGGCAACAGTAAGTTTAGAGGCCGCACATTGCAATTTTCCGCCGTTTGCCCAAGAAACGCTGCTTTTAACCCACCTTTTGGAATCTCATGGCGCTTCCCAGGGAACAAGACGAGCAATCGAGTAGAACGAGCAACAACAACCCACTCCTGACTTCCAATCGAATGAATTGAAAGCGACCCACGACCTTGACTCGCTTGATCGCGTGTTCACGCACGAAAAAGGAGCATCGAGTCGAACGAGTGAGGCGGAAGTCGCGGATCGCTTTCACTTTTAATTTCCGCTTTCGAACTTCCGCTCGATCACGCGAAGCGGAAGAAATGGGGATGTTTCGTTCGGCAGAGCGAGGAGATCGAAGGATCGCGAGTTCGCAACAGTGAGCTAACTTCTTTTTCGAAAGATCGCCGATTTCACGCTCCAACGATCGAATGTTGCGATTTCCACGGGCAGAGAGCGAAAGAACGGGCGGCTTTCAGCATTTCGCGGAAGTGCTTTGATTTCCACAGGCGAGAGGCCGATCGACCGCAGACGAAAAGCCGCGCGGACAATGCGGGAGACGAAAGCGACGACCTTGCGGTCGATTTCAGGCCGGCCGAGCTGAAGACTCATTTCCCCACGATTTCCTCATTCCGTTGGAGACGGCCCAAACGAAAACAAACCGAAAGGATTGCGTAATCAACGGAAATCGCCGCGAATTACCGCCAGCGAACAAAACCGATTGGTTGGCGGCACAAACCGCTGAGAACTCACATCATTTTGTTTTGATTCTTCCGTTTCCTGCCCTGCCGTCATCATTCGTTCGATTCGTCACTCCGCACGGGTGATCGCATTTGATGTGGGGAGGTCAGAGTCCTCTATTTCGTTCGATTGTTCGTATTCTGCTCACTGGTGGCTGCTCCAACGAGTGCACACGTCTGTTGCACGAACTCGCTTCATGAAATTCGTTGCCAAACCGACGGAAATCCCGATTGGAATTGCAAAGAAAGAAGGATCTTGTGTTTTGTGAAAGGAGCAATCCTGAAGAAGTGTCTGGCTGGAGGTCAGCAACGCAGGTATGTTTTTGTTGCACTCTCCGCTGATGAGAAGAAGAAAGCGGCCTAATCGGCTCGGATATCGCAACCCCCCGCAAGGACGGGATCCTAATCGACGGCGGCCGACCTGCTCATCCGCCTGTTGTTGTCAACCGTTCGCGCGCACGCCGGCCAATCAGCTGGAGTGGCCGTGCAGGCGCGCGCGCAGTTGAGCGGGTCACGAACGGCGCGCTCGAGCGAGTGGCGGCATCCGCGGCGTTCATCCGCTCAGCGGCGGGGCACTCCGCTGATTGGAAAACGGGGGCCAACAAGCGGCTCAAAGGTCGATTAGAACGCGGCTCACGGGAGCGCGCCCATCAGTAATGAGATTCGCGGGGATCAGCGGAAGCCGCCGGGAAGCTCCTCAAAGCAGCGCGGTGAAGTCACCCCGCGACCTGCACAGCCCCTCGCCCTTCTCCCGCATGTTACCCAAGAGTGTCCTTTTCGGGCGATTCAATGACCGCAAATTCCTTCTGAAGACATCACTCAGCAAACTGCCATGATGTTTAGAGCAACAAAATTCTGAAAGACTACGGTCATTTGCCGTGGCTGTCCACGTGCTTTCCTCCTGCTCCTTGGCGGCGGCGGCGGCATCTGCCGAATCTCCTGACTAATAAAAAAAACGGGGACATTTGCAACAGACGAACGAGGAACGAAATAACCAGCGCAGGAATGAAAGAAAGCCGTCTATTCAATGGTTTCGTATCGTAATCCCCTCTTTCATGCCGCTTGTTTGCTTCTTGCTGACCCCATCCGGAGAGACCGTTCGGATTGCGCAACCCCGACGGACCGGGAGACGGGATTAATTGCGGAGATCATGCGAAGAGCGGGCGGGAGTGGCGGGCGGGCGGCAGCGGGGCCAATTTGCTCCAAACGGGGGCGCCCACTTGTCGTCGGCCATTCCGGGCGGCTGATTCGTGCCGACCGCTCGTTATTGTTGCTTCGTGCCCGAGATGATTGACGTCTTGCGCAATTGAAACAACCGATCTCCTCGCGCGCGCTCGCGGATGGGCGAACGGCGAAGAGCGCACTTGACCGCCGCTGCCGCCGCCGTCGTCGAGAGTTCGGAAGTCGCGCGTGTTTTGGTTGGCCGCACGACCCGACGAGATCGCCTTTGGACCCATCGCACAAGTCGAGTCGATTCAAGTCGGCTTTGTTCTCCCGCTAATCGCTTTTCGGGCCAAAAGAGCGCCGTGCGCGCGTCAAATACGGTACTCCCTTGCACTTCACCGATGGGATGGCCCGCTGATCGGCTGCTCTTTGTCCATGATGTGCTCTTCGGTTCTTTGAGAGGGAATGGAAAGATTCATTGCTCTTCTTCGTTCGTTCGCTCGTTTGTGTCGTTTGACCTGCCGGCCGACCACTTACGGCGGTAGCGGCGGCCGAGGAGCGGAAGCGCGGAATTCGAGAAGAAGCCGCCGATTCGCCGGTCGGTGGCTCGGCCGGGCGTCTTCCTTCCTTCCTTCCTTCCTTCCGGCCGGCCGGCCGTTTGGGCAAAATGCGCGAAGATGCGCACCGGGCGGCCATCTCGGCGGCCGGCCGTCCCACCGGCCGGGCGGAAGTCAAACAGCAAAGCGGCGCCGCAGGTCCGAGAGCAACGGGCGGGATTAGGCGGAAAGCGGAGCAAAACGACCGCTTCCCGGCCGGCGAGGCCTTGATTTCTCGCGGCAAATGGAGCAGGCGGTCTTTCGCGTGTTCCGTCGGCTCGTCACTCGGCTTACGGTCGTGTTTGGGGTGTTTACCCGTTGCGAGCGGGGGTGAGCGGCCCCGATTAGTGCGGCTTTCGTACCGTAAGCCGTGATTTCCATTCAATTATCCTGTTTGTTCGGCCCGTTTTCCCATCTCTTGATTGAATTTTCTCCGCATTTTGGTTCGCTTTTAAGAGCCTTAGGGGGATCATCCCCCAGGTGACACCATCCCCGCAACGAACCAACCTTCGGCGGCTTAAAATTCGAATGGCCGTCGACCTTTCGGGCACCTCGTGCCCGCTCCCCCCCTCCTTTGGGCGAACTTTTCCGCCGGCTCGCTCGCAAACGATCAAGAGTCCAAACGAGCGTGCAGCGGCGATAATTTCTTGTTTGGTGCGGGTAATTGAGCGGGCGGATGCACGCGCCTAATTGCCATCCAACTGCCGGAAGGTTGAGCAAACCTTTCCGCTCCTCCTTTAGACCTTTCGGGGAGCAGCGGATCAAAAATTCCGCCCGTTGGGCACAAATTGCGACCAGCCGCATTGTTTTCGTGACTCCGCCGCGAATTGGCCGCCGGTCGCGTGCGGCCGGCCGCAAATCTCGGCGGCGACGAGCGGAAAGCAACGGCCGGAGGATGCGGCCGCCCGAAAGGTGCGCGTCTAATTGCCCGTCTCTTCTCCGCGACTTCCGTTTGGGGAGTGTAAGTGCAAAGTGAAAGGGAGGAAACAAGCGTTACAAAGTGGAAAGTGCACCAAACAGCGCCTGTGACGGATAGAAGTGGATAATTAGCAAGCGAACGTTATTTGTTTTTTATATTAAATACATGCTTTCGATTTAAATTAGTAAAAAATGCCATCCGATGTGCATTTAACTCATCGTGTTTTAGAATTGCTTAATTATAATATTAGTCACTGTCACGCTTGCTCTGTGTTTTGTTGCGAACACAACGGCGCTAATAGAATCCCATGACTGCTTCAAGGGGTTTACAGAGCTTGAAACTTTTGAAATGTAGTGCAAACCAAATCCTCCTGTGCATCCATCGGAATTCTCCATTCCGGCCGTGATTTTCCGCTTCAAAATCCACGAAGCGGCCGCGCCGACCGGCCGCCATTCATCGCCGCGAATTGCCAATGGGCGAAAGGCGCGAACTGAATGGCGGCGGGATGCGGCGAGTGGAGAACAAAAGCCGCCGGTTGGGCGCCTCTTCTCCTCGGCCGCTTTCATTCACGCCCGCCCGCCAAGTTTCGGTTCGAACCTTGAGGAAACGACGGCGAAGTGTTGGCTTTTGCTTGTCCGGACGGCCGCCGGAAGGAAGGCACCGTATTTGCGCTTCAATGCTGATGCGAAGATGAAAGCCGGTCGACGGAGGCGACACGAGCAGCAGCCGGCCGAGCGGGCGGAGTACAGAAGAAAAAAAGCGGCAGAAACCGGCAGCAAGTGCGCACATTCGGCATGTCGGCCGATGCGAAGCGCGGCGCCGCTCATTCGTCGCCTTTCTCCTCCTCCTCCTTCTTTCTTTCTTGCGGAGCGAGCGGAAGGAGGAGCTGCTCGAGAAGTCAGGAGCGAGAGGTCAAAGGCAGACGCTTCAGTTCGCTGGAAGCTCCGACGAGAAGCGTGCTGGTTTGATTTCCAACGGGGAGATGAGAAGCGTGTGCACTTCTTCCCGCATTGAATCGACCCCTCCTTCAATTCACTCCTTTCTTTTCATTCGGCCGGTCGCTTGGCGGGCGTGGGAGTGAGAAGCCGGCGGGCGCGACTCCCGATGGGCCTCATTAGCCGGCCGTTTGGCGCTGAATGGGCGGTTGATGCGCCGCCGGTCCGCCTCGAGGCAACTCGTGGAGTACCTGTGAATCCGACGGCCTCTTCCCCGCTTTTGTTCGGCCGCTCCATCGGCCTCATTAGCCGCCGATTCGGGCGGATGGGCGCGACGGGCGGCCGGTGGGCATTCCGCCGGTTAACGAGTCGCTTCAAGCCGGCGGGAAGCGTCGAACGGCCGGCGAGCCCACGACCCCGCCGCCCCAATTAGCGCCCGTTTCGTCGGCGGTTTTTTCGACGGCGGAAGTCCGCCGAGATTTCCGAAACCGAGACGAAAGCGGCGCGTCCCACCGGAATGGTCGCCATTCCTGCCATTCGATCCCTCCGCCAACCGCTCGTATCGCCGGTGTCTTCAAATAAGACACGAGCATACGATAGTCGACGATTTATCCTTGGGTTTGCCTCGAATTCTTCTCTGTTGCTTCCCTTGCCGGTTTGCGCGTTCTGTGAACAGCGGGGATTGCCACCTTGTTCAGAGTTCTCTCATTCATCTAATGGAACCTCTCGGGCGGCATCCTTCTCGTGGCAGCATGCCGCAAATCCCCCGCTTTAAGCTCATCGCATTAAACCGTCCCGTGTTGTTTACGCCGGCCGGTTTAATCGAATGGAAGTGCTCGGAAGGCGCTGAACCTTGAGGCAATAATTCCATCTATATCGCAATCAAACCCTCGCTATTTGAGCACTGAATCGACGCCCGACTTCTTACTCGTGCTCACTCGCGTTGATCGCAAGCTACCATACCGCTGCGTCGCTTTTCTCGCGATCCGCGCCGATAATTAGACGGTCGCGTGCGCGGCGCGGCGCGCTCGTGATTCCGGCGGATGAGCACGAGGCGAAGAAAGCGAGAGGAGGAAGCGAGAGGAAGGAGACGAGTGGGCGGATGATTTGTTGTGCGTTCGGCGGGTCAATTGAGCGCCGCTTCCGCTTGGCCGCCGATGTTTCCCGAACGGGAGCGGCGGATAATTGGCGTCTTCTCTCGCTGCAAATGCAACAATCGCAACGCTGCAATGGGTGATCGTTAGAGGCATTTGATCAGCGATCGCTTAAAAGCACTGCTTTCCATTGCATCCACTTCATCCCTCGCTCTTCCAATCGCTTCATTGGGCGCATATTCGTCGAAGAAAAGGAACTCGCGGACTTTCAAGTTCGCTCATGAGACGCTCTTGACCGCCGCGCGACCCGCACAGCCGCGCTTCTTCTGCTCAATTGCGCCATTCCGCGCCGCCCACTCACTTCTTCATGCCGCTCGTTTGCTCTCGAGTTCGCGGGCGCGAACAATCTGCGCTCTTGGTCGCTCGCAAACGAGCGGATCGTCTCCGAATGAGCGAGTGGATGGGAAGCAGCGAAGGAACTTCCTCGTAATTGCCAATGGATTTCTGTCGTCATAGAAGGAAGCGAAAGACAGCCGTTGCAAAACTTGACGATGACCCCAATGTGGGAGTGAAATCAGGCAAGAATCACTTCGTTGACGCACTCGGAGGTTTCTGCAGGCCATTACGGGCGTTGATGAAAGCAATGTACCGTATGGTTCGTTCGGCAGGTTGCCTACGGTCGTCTGTCCCGTGGCCGCTTTCGCCATCAGATTTCTGCTTCGAATCGACCGGCGAACGGGGAGATTTGTGCAAAACAAAGCGGGAGATTGTGCCCCGGCAGCCGGCGGCCGTCTCGCGCGCCCCGCCGGCCGGTCGGCGGCCGCTGATTCGTCCGAATTGGAGCGAAAAAAGCGGCTTGTCGCCGTCGAATGACGGCGGCCGGTTGGTTCGCCCGAGCGAGCGGCTTCGAAGGTCGACCGGCCGGCCGGCGGCGGCGGCGAACAAAGCCGTTCGGTAGACAGCGCGGCAGGTACATTTCTTCGCTTCTTCGCTCCGACGGCAACAGCGAGCAGCCGAGAAGTTTTACCGTGTTGCAACCAATCCCGTGAGTGGAATGAGTGAGTGAGGGGATGACGGCGACGTCAAAGGTCACCGGTAGAAAGAAGAGCCTACCGTTCGTCTTCTCTTCCGCTTCCCCGCTCCAAATTGTACCGAGAAGCAGCCAGATGACGCTGTTTTGCCCGCCGCCCGGCCTGCAATTCCTCGAACGACTCAAAATACGAATCAAAGGCCGCCAGACACCCGCGTTTCGTCGAATTCGTTCACGAGTTGTCGCCCGATGCGTCACGTTCACGACAAAACAGTGAGCGGATGGAACGCGCAAAGATCAAGAACGAAGGCAATGAGTGGACGGAGATGTTCTCAATGCCAACACCAAGGAACGTTGCTCATCGCTCGTGTACTAAACGGCCGACTGAGTGTTCCGAACGAAACGAAATGAAATGGAAGCCGCAGGACGAGTGAAAAGCGAACGGAAGCACGGGACGCGAGACGACCGGCTGGCCGAAAATGCGGCCGGTGAGTCGTCTGCGCACAAATCGGCGAATTGGCCGCCGGCTGACCCCCTTGTTTCGCGGGCCATCGATTCGGCGCCTTCAAACCGTTGCCGCGAACCCGACCGCCCCCCAGTGGCGGGATCCCATGACCCCGATGGCGGGCACGCAGGCGCTCGACATCAAATTGATTAAAATCGCCGCCAAGCGCACGAGTTTAAGCCCGTTCACGGCTTTGCGGGGCGGGATGGCCGCCGAACGGACGATGACACGAGGGCGGGAGGACGGAGAGAAACATGCCAGTGAATGTAATTGCTTAACAAACCTTTTCAAATGATAAACAAGACGCAAACAAGCGATAAATTGGCGCTTTCGAAACAAGCGACCGGTTCGTGACCGCCCGCGACTACCGTCGAGTACAAAAAGAAGACCAAGAAATGAGCTGTGGTCTTCGACGACCGGGATAAACACACGCCTTTCGCTTTCTTTCCGCCGCCTGTGCGGCCAATTTGGCGCTTCGAATTGGAGACGCTTTTTGGCTTCCCGCAGTTGTTCGCTTGCTCGCTCGAGTGGTTTCGGGACACGGCCGCTCTGCCGCTCCTTCGGGCCGCCGCACGACGTTTAATCACGCCTCCGCGCCTCTCCATTCTTTGCGCTCGAATTAATGAATTGGCGGGAGGGATCGGCAGGAGGAAGTCGGCGGTGAAAGAAGGCGCGCAGACTTGTTTTCGCCCCCGACCGGCCGGTGAGTCGAGAGGTCGTCGTGTCTGGCGGACGGCCGGATCGCCTTCGAGTTTTGTAGCCACCGGTTGGCGCGCGCCGTCTCGATCGGGGATTTCCGTCTGCGCGTTCGGCGTCCTCACCTCCCAATTAGCCGCTCGCGTCGGTCAGTCAGACAGCTTTGCGGTCATCCGCCCCGCTTTGTCTCGTCTTGTACTCCTGACATTCAAGCACCGAGAAGTGGCGCGAACGAATTGAATGCGCAATCCCGTCGACATCTTTCGGTTTGTCTGCCGACTGTTGACTTCCCGCGTTTGGCGGCCAGTTCTTTCCGCTTTGCTTTGGAGTTGTGCGGTCGGCCGACGGGTGTTGCCTTTCGCTCGTTTGTAGCCGCTTGTGGTTTTCCGCCGGTGCCGTCCGCCCGGCCGGCGGCCATTCGGCTGCTCCGAATTCCGTGACTGTACGGCGGGGAGAGCGGCGGTCGGTCGACGGTGGGGGAACCCGGTGATTGCTGATGACTCAACGCTCTTCTTTTGTTCGAAGAGCCGAGTTTTTATGACTCGTGGGTGGGTGGAACCCTCCATTTGGCTGCAATTCTGTCGACTCCAATTCGCTACCGTTTGCCACGTGAACAGTTCAATGTGGGGCGCCCGAAATAACCGCGATTGCCCTTCGATTTGAATCGAACGGGCGGTCTTTAGTTCTTTTTCGCTACAATCCGCCCGTTGTTCTCCCGTGCACGAGTTCTTTTTCCGTTTTGTTCTCCGCGAATTGTCTCCGATCTCAACGGTTCCCCATCGCGGTTTGAAGCCAAACACACGTGCGTTTTTAATCCGACCGTTTCGGCCTGGGCTTCTCGATGTTTCCGACGAGTAGGAGCTGGAAGCAGGGCGCTTGTCTACGTTGGTCAATCTGTTGCAGACAAAACTCAGGTGATTGAACTGGATAGCCAAACCCAAGAGTGGCAACCGAACTTTGGTCCACACATTCAGCGGCAATCCATTGTCCGAGCATTCAAACCCAACAAACGGCCTCTTAATTGGATGAGGAAACACTTTCTTTACATTCTTTTAAATTCACTGACTCAAAAACCACTTACAAAAATTACCAAAAGTGCTTGTCAGGCCAAACTCACTTACATTAGTTGACAACGGATGAGACGTCCATAACACGCTCGATACTCGCAGTCAACATGGCTCTGCAAGTAGAAATCTCATTTGTTCGATCATTTTTCCGCTAGCAGTCGCAGTGGTGCGCCTGTCAACGAACAATCGATGAAACGATTCAAGAGCTCATATTTTGCAACCCCCCGGGCAATAAGACCCAAGGGAATGCGGAGACAAAATGGGCGACGGTTACAAGTGTTACCACATCCGCTGTAATAGTTTCCGCCCTTGTCTGAACAAGCAAATGTTGCCTATGATTCAATATTGTTGAGTTTGTTGTTGCAGATGAAATTCACCCGTTTACATGAATCCGCTTTACGTTGCATAAGTCAAGGTTTACGCTTGGATTAGACGCCGCCCGTCAATCCTCAGTTTGGCAACCAATCTCCGGTCGTCCCAGCTTTGGCGGGTTTTTCTGGCAAACTGCCGTTTGGTGAGCCAATCTTCAGTTCGGCCGATTATGAGGTTTGACGCAACCGAGCGCTTACAGGTCGTTCGCCGAAGTGAGCGATACTGTTGCAAAGGCGATCATGGTGAATCATTGCGCTGTGTTCGTTGCGATTTAATCGCCAAATGGGCAACACCGGCGATCAAACCAGAGAACGACAAGAGGCTTGAAAACAGTACGCGCATGGGCGTGTCCCGCGAACGGGTGCCTCGAACCGAACTCTCGTCGGTGTTCGTTTGCTGACTTCTCGTTATGAAATAGTGGCTGGATGTTTTCGATCCTCCCATCGCCTAATGGTTTTTCTTTGAGGAACGCCGGCGTTCCTTCCGAGCAAAACATCTCGCAGCTACAAAAAACATTTGAGAACAACGGGGTTCGAAGAACGCGCAGATTAATGCGGAACTCTTCGTCGCGTACATAAGCAGACAGAAATCACGGACGGTCGGGCAGACGGATGTTCGAACATCCGAGCGGTTGGGACGGCCGGCGGGATGAGTGGTTCCCGGGAATCGGCGGCGGCCGTCTAATCCGTTCGTGTCCAACCTGGCCGCCCGTCCGTCTGCCGCCTGCCCATCCGCCGCTTCCGCCCCCGGCCGTCTAATCCGTCGACTTCTCCCCTCCTTTTCCCGCAGTTCCCCTTGCTTCCTTTCACTCGTGCATCTCCGTTTCGTAATCACGAAGATTCGGCGGCGCCGCTTCGTGACCGGCCGGCCGGCAGTCGGGCGGCCGTTAATGCCGGCTGATGGCGGCGCCACCGAACGAACACGAAGCTTTTGAAACCGGAGAACACGATGCAAATCTCCGGTCGTTCATTCGTTTGACGTCCCAACCAACCCGATTGTTGCGAAGAGCTCAATGCTCGTTCTCCCGCCTCTCTAGTCGCTTGCTCCTCGGCAATCTCCTGCCAAGCTCGGGCAATTCCTCGTCGCATCGCCTGCACTCTTCCGTCGAGTCGGTCGTGCTAATGAGCGTCGAGCGGCCGGAAGTGCTTCGGGGCGCGCGCGAAACCCCGGCCGGATGCTCGCCGCTCGCGCAATTGCCGCCCATCAGACCGCTCATTACTTGCGGAAGAATCCCGGTGGAGGTGAGCGCGCGAGCCGCCCTTTCAACTCATTAATTGAGCGGTGCGTGCGGCAAACGGCCGCCGGCCGGACGGCCGAGAGGCGAGAAGAAGAGCGGCCGCTCGCACATCGAAGGGCACCGCTTCTCGCCTCGTCCTCTCCAATCCCCCCACTTCCGCACACCTTCGAGTTGCTGCGGCTTTTCGGGCCCAAAGTCCGCCGCAGCGAGCGGCCGCAAATTGAAGGGCGCGTTTTTAATTTTGGGCCAAATGCGATGTAAAACTTCTACTCCTTGCATTTCGATGGCCGCCTGGGCACTGGGACTCTTCGTTGCTCCAAAATTCGTTGTCTTTGAAGCGAGTGCGGCTGTTGCCTTTCCGCAGCATCGTGCAGCGTGTTTGTTTGATAAAAGCGTGTTTCTTCTATGCAAAGCAACTTCAGTTATTTCAGCCGCCGATCGCGATTCCTCGGCCAATCCAACGGCCTCACAACCGATTACTCGAAGACGGGAATCAAACGCACAAAGGTGAGACCCCTTTCTGTTCAATCGACTCATTCTCAGCAACCTTTCAGGTCGTTTTCCACTTGACTGACCGGAATGTCGACGGCGAAGTCGCGCAAGAGTTTCCTGATCGACTCGCTACTCGAAGAACGCCAGCGACAACTCGCAGCGGCCGCAGCGGCGAGAGCGTCCGGTCGGGCAGAGAGCGACGAGGACGGCGAGTTCAAATCGGCCGGCATCTCGGCCGAATCGAACCGAACGACCGCCGAAGCTGACCGGCCGTTCGCGACGGACGAGAACCAGCGGCAGGAGGATCGAGACGAAGCGGACGACGAGGAAGAGCACGAAAACGACGACCAAAAGATGTGAGTTCCCTCCCTCACTTGCCCTCGTCTTCCTCGAGCGAGCGAGCGAGCGATCAGCTGATCGTCTAATCGGAATTCATTAGTCCAAATGAATCACTTTTGTTCTCGCGACTTCTTCGCATCTCCGGCGGGTTAATTTCCTCCTCATCCTACGGTCTCGATTGTCAATTGTCCGCTGGAGGGCTGATAACCGACCGACGGATGAGTGCGGGGCGGATTAGCGGGACGGTGGGCGATTACACGCGTCGAAATCCCCGCTCTCGCCGCCCGAACACAATCGGCCGACGACCGGCTGGTCCAACGGTCGGGCCGAAGCGGGGGGAACAAATCGCAATTAACGCAATTTGACGGCTAATCCGGCCGCGTTCAGGAGGGGATCGTGCAGTTCTTCTTTTCACTCGCCTCTTGGGGGGTTTCTTTTGTTTCGATTGGCGGGCTTCCGGGCATCAGCCGATCGTTCGGCTGCTGCTCGTCGGTTGTGGTCGGGGCGATTAATCCGATTGAACCGCTCGGATTCCGCTGGACGTCGAGCACGTGCACGCGCGAATGTTTTCGCGACCTCTTCGTCGTGGTCTTCGCTTCGCTTTGCGGCGGATGCGGGCGATTAGACGCGGCCGGTCGGTCGACGATTCCCGGCTCGCTTTCTTCGAGAACGTTCGCTCGTTTGTTTGCACCAACGAGCATTCCTCTCGTGCGCGTACTGTAGATCAATTAGCAAGCGACTAGCGATAAGAGGAGGACGGAATGCCCGTCGGAACCGCCCGAAGTTCCCCTCTTGTTCGCTCGTCTCGTTGGGATAATCGCTCCCCTTTTGCACGGTCAATCCGCTCGATTATCCGCCCGGCCGGAGGGCACCGGCCGGCTTATGCAAATGCCGACTGTTTGCCGGGAATCTTCTACCGTCGGCTCGACGGAAGTCATTAGTTGATGAAAGTGATTACGCTCGACTCGACTCGACTTGACGGCTTATGCCCGAACGGACAATCGTCGTGATTGCCTCAAGCATTTGTCGGGCGGACAAAGCCGTCTGTAATGAGGGCACCCTCGATCGACAAGAAGCTTTTCGTCTTCGCTCGATTAGGTCAGACGGCGACTTGCTTGTTTCCTCATTCCAGCGGAGAACAAACGCGCGTCCAGCAATCCTCGCTGACTTCCTGTTGCCTCGCGATCCTCCAGCTTAATCCCGATGCAAGTGGTCGAGGAATTTCGTGCCGCTCGTCTCGTCGCTCGGCCGAATTGTTTTGCTCATTTCGGCGGAAACTTCTCGTCGGATTCCTTCGATTGCGGCGGCTTACCGTAGACGGACGGCTGCAGCTTAACGAAGCCGACCGTTTGCTAATTGCTTCAAGGAACGTTCTCTCGTTCACAAGCGAGAGAAAGGATCGCGGGGCAATGCCGACGGAAACAAGAAGCCCTCCAACGGCCACACGCACGAGACCGCCCTGAAACCGGCCGACCGGTCCGGCGGCAACGATCGCGTCTTCCGACCGTCCGGGGGGTGAACGACGAGGAGAAAGCGCAGATTAGCGAGCCGAAATTAACGCGAAGTCATCCACTTCCCCGCAATCCGCTCGCGTCTCCAGGCGGCCGACTGCCGGCCGCTACGGTCGGTCCGGTCGTTTTGCCTCCAATCCATCGGGTGGGGAGAAGACGAGCACGAACATCCGAATGCCCGAATGCTCCGCAGCAACACTTCCCGCCGCTCTCTCTACCGTAACGCCGCCGCCGCCGCCGCGGGCAGCCGGCGCACGAGCGGGACGGCGGGCGGAACGGACGGCGAGAAGCAGCCGCCGGCCGGCCGACCGGCCGCCCGGTGGGGAGCGGCGAGATGAAAAAGCGCGATTTTGTCTCCATCTTCGTGGCGCCTTCTCGCTCGTTGGGCGACGCGAAGAAGCGACGAGCAGAAGGTGGCTGGAGACGGCGGGCGGTCGGTGGGGATGCGACCGTTTCATCCCTCCAGTTCCTCCGTCCTTTCTGTTCCCTTCGATGCGCGTGCCGTTCGATCGTCCACCGGATGTTGTGTCGAACTCCCGCCCGTGTTTGTGCCGCGATTACGCAACTTTTCCGCTTCTCACGAATCGAAAACACTTCCGAGAGAGCCGCCCGCCCGCCTCACACAACAAATCCACGACCGCCCGTCGTGTCGGGATTCCTCCGAACGGAAGGACGGACGAGCGGGAGGTGAACGCGACCTTCTATCGTACCTTCTGCTTCTTCCCTTTGTTCTGCGACGTGAATGAAGAAAGCGGATTTCCACGAACCGGCCGGCAGTCGTCGAACGGCGGTCGGGACCTCTGAACACGATTGATTCTCTTCACTCCTGCTCGTTCTCCCCTCATTTCTGTCCACTTCTGCGCTTTCTTTCTCATTGCTCAAGTTTGCTGGCTCGCTCGTCCCCGGTGGTCCTTCGCATCACAACCTTGCGACTAATCGATTCGTTCGCATTCGCCGGCCGAAAGGACGTTTTGCTCAAGAATTCCCCACCGTTGTGTTCACGACACCGTCGGTTTCATTTCGATTTCATTGGCGACCTTTGAGTTCGAGCGCAAATGTCAACTGCGGCCAGCAGATGGCCGCCGTTGACGTCCGCTCGAAACCACTTTGTTCCGCGCATACTCGAGCAGCTGTTTGCAGCCGAACAACCGTACTTTCGGTCCAACTGTGGAGTTTCGACTCCACAAGCGGCAACGTTCGTAAAGCGAGCACGGAAGCAAAATGAATGTAAATCTCGTCGCTTTCTGATCAACGGCCGTTCGGCGCGATGTTTTGATTTGCGGCGCGTTTCCGGTCGGCCCCGACGGCCGCCGGCGATCGAGCGGCGACTTCCGCTCGTCGTCACGATCGCTCGACGATCTGCTCGGCTGTCTGCTCGATCGAATGTGAGGCGAGATCGAAAAGCTGAACGACCAGACCTTTCTCTCGATTTATGTCAACAAGCAGCTTTCTCAATGTTTACCGCGTTCACATTTGCTTCTGCATCTCCTCTCAGCTTTAAATTGACCTCTTTCAAGGCATCAGCCTTATTTATTTGCCCAACTTCTCCCCCCTAATTGTCAACTTGAGGCTCTTACGGATTGTCGGCTCGGCAGGAGAAGTCGGCGGCGGGAATTTCGCGAAAAATCCGCCCGGCTGGTTGCGCGCGCGTCTAATTGGCGGCCGGCGGCTCGCAACTGTTTTGTGGCTTGAACTGCTGAACTTGGCCGTCGACTCGCCCGTCTGATTGGCCGCTCGGTCGCGCGCGCGCGACGGCCACAAATCCCGGCCGACAGGCAGGCGGCAGGTGGAAAAGCGGCGAGTTTCGGCGCTCGTGCCGACCGGCGGCGATTTTCGCAAAGACGGCGGCCGCTTGGACGTTTCGGGGAGCGGTCGACCGGTTTGGTGCATAAATTGGAGCAGCAGACGTTTCGTTTCTACTGTGCTCATGCCGCTCCGCTCGATGTTTTGATTGCCTAGCGTAAAGACGGCCGAGCGAGCGGGACGCGAAGTTTGCAGCGAGCGGTAAACACCCTGCCAGAAGGCAGTGAGCGTCAAGCGGTTTCGTCCACCTTCACTAATCCAAAGAACATTCCGCGAGTCGCTAATCGAACACTCTTCCTTCCCGCCCCAATTACGCGTGTGTTCTGGTCCAAATGCGCGGTAATTGGAGGAAATCAGGGAGGAATCCGTTCGGAGAGATGGCCGAGTCCTGGAACTTCCGCCGGCTACGAAGCTGACGCGCAAAGATCGTGACCGAAGCGGAAAGCATGCCCAATATGTCAAATTCTTGCCGCCTACACGAGGATTGATCCCACCGACCGCATGGTTGACCGAAAGTTCGATCCGGAGGTTTCAAAGAGCGAAAAGAAGCGACTCCGCCGGCATTTCCGCTCGCCGCTTCACCTGCCGACCGACGCGCCGCAAACAAAACAACTCGGGGCGTCGCGAAACAACCGTAGGCTGTCGCGGAGCGGGCGAGCAGGTGGAGTGGAGGCGCCCACAAGGAGAGAGAAACACGGGCAACACACGAATGGAATCGCTGATGAAGAGCAAACTAAATTTGGGGACCGGTGGGGCGGAAGCGTGGGACTGACTGCGAGTGGGCGTGCGGGGGCGATCGTCGAGGCCGAGATCAATGCGGGGGACAAAAACAAACAAGCGACAAGGCGGAAATCGAAACGCCGACCGCGTCGTCGGCTGATGACCGCCGGCCGGCTTTCCACGTGCTCGTCGCGCGCCGCCTTCCGCGAACCGACCGACCGGCCGACCGACCGGCGGGATTCGTAGTGGCCGGCGGCGAGTGGATGGGCGGGCGACTTTCGGGCCACCGGTTTGTTCACCCCGTCTTACCCACCCGCTCATGACTGCCGTCTTTGTTTGAGTGATCACGCGCGTGTTCCGCGAACCTTCTCTACCGTACCCGCCGACCAAGGAGAGGAATGTTGTTCGCGTCGAGTCGGGTCAAGATCGCAATGTACAATCCGCGGGGTTCACCGCTTGCTTCCTCTTCCGTTTGTATTTCGGTTGGACGTTGCGAGCGAAGAGCGGAGCGGCGCGTTGTTTTCGAGACGTTCGTTTCTTTTGTTCCAACCTCGGAGAATCACATCTACTCCTTTATTTCTTTGCCAAGTAGCTCGAAGGAAAGTTCCCGCAACGGGAAGCTGACAAAAAAATTGGAGCAATTAGCGCAGAAGAGCATCCTCGTCGTCGTCGTTCTCGGTACAAAACAGCCGCTCGCACGGCTACAGCTCGATGACGCGCTTGTCCTAATCGCTAGAAGCAACGCCGCGCTGTTCACATGATTTCTGAAGACGAGCAGTACCCGGTACGGAGCGTGTGGCCACGTCCCTCTTCTTCTCTTCTTTCCGCTCTTCTTTGTATTTGTTTGTGGGGAAGAAGAGGCTTCTTTCTTGCGAGTGTACGGTAGCCGGTTGGAGTTGCGGAGTGACTGAACGAGATTCGCGGAATCGATCGAACGGAGCGGAAGTGAGCGACGACTACCGTACCGCTCCACAACTTCCCTTCTGTCGCTCGATCGCCAGTTTCGTGCTGGAGACCCGCTGGAGAGAATGCGGGCCTCGCTCCGAAAGGATTGCGCTTTGGATCGAAAGTTGTGGGCCGTCTGCAAAGCACAAAACCGATTGCGAAATTCGCGTGAGCGAACGTCCGGGAATTACGGTCGTTCGGACGTCACGAAGCGGAGAGGAACCGGCCGTCGGATTGTTCGCTCATTGTCACTTGGACTCGCACGGAGTTGAACTTCGAACCGCGTACAAATCGCGTGTCTATTAGGCAGCCGCTCGATGAATGTCACGGATGGGGGGAAAGAAACGACGCTAAACAAGTGGGATCCTCACGAGTGTTGCTCCATTCCACGTATTCTCCATGCTTGCTCGCGCTCGCCTCTCGTCTCTGCTTGTCCGATCGCACGTGCAATTTGCGCGAGTTGAAGGCCAGAAACCGAATGGTCACGTTCGATTATCGTCCTTTTGCCAACCCTTCCGTTGGTTCGACCTCGTGCAGCACGAAACGAGAAGCCGAGTGACGCCGCGGGTTAAAGACGACCAACCGCGCACGCGATCCGCGGCTGTCCGGCGAGACGAGCAGGAGACGTCTGCACGAGTCGGTCAGATTGGATGGAGTCTGCTGAGTGATCGGTGAGAAGAATATGGGAGTGAGGTCACTGAAAACGCTGACATTCTCTACTTCATGCTTTCTGCTAGTGGGTTCATTGCACCATTCTTTCTATTTTCTATCAATGTCAGATTCCCTCGCTTGTTCGTCGCGTCGAGTTCGCGTGCTCGGCGGTTCGCAACACGCACACGTGCGCGTCGAGCCGGCGCCGCAATTGACGACTAAATCCACGCAATCTGGCCGAAAACAACCCGGCCGGCCGACCGGCCGCTTTGTTCGGCGAACCGATCGGCCGAACGCAAGGCGGCGGCCATTCCACGCGCTTCTGTCGACGAAATACAATTTCCGGTCGTCCGGTTGGCCGACCTCCAGCGATTTCTTCAGCCGGCCGGTTTCATTCTGTTGATTTGAGTTGCCACATCCCTCCATCCATTCATTCAGCCATTCTCCACTCACAATCACTCACTCTTCACTCATGCCCGGAGCGGGCGTCAGAGAGATTTGTTTTCCCCCCTCCATCCTTTCATCAGAAGCAGCTCTTTCCTGCGCTCCGGGAGGTTAAGCAGCTTTCCGCCAAACACCCCCTTTCTTTTGCCCCTCTGATCCCCGGCCCGCCCTCCAACCAATCCACTCGCTTTTCTTCGCCGGAGGGGCGGAGTTGGTGGACGGCGAGAAGGGCGGCCGGCGGACGCTGGGAGGCACCGTCTTCCCTTTGGGCCGCCTCGCTTCAATTACAAACAGTTGCTGAAATGCGGCTGTGCCCGGCGCCGCGCTCGCTCCTTCGCTCTCCGCCTGCCTGCCTTACCGTATTTTAAGCGAGCGGGGCTGCGAGTTGTGTTTTTTTTTGGAGAGCGCGCCAAAGGTGCCGAGAGAAGCAGTCTTTTGCACGCATTTTGTCGACAAGTCGCCTTGCATTCCCAGCGATTACCGTGTTCTCCCAATCACGAATCACCGCTAAACTCGCCCGTTTGCAGGCCGGATCTGCTGGATCCGAGCATGTAAGAGGACGAAGAGCGGAACACGTCGACGCACTCCCCCGAAAGCCCCACAATGACGCCGCTCTCCGGCATTCCGATGGCCCAACTCCTGCAGCAGACGCCCCAGCCGAACATGAACGCCGCCACGCTGTCCGCGCTGGCGGCCTCCGTCGCCACGTCGCCGTTCCTCAATTTGTTTACGAAACTGCTGCAGAACGGCGTCCCGATGAGCCTCGCCGCAACGACCGCTGGATCGGTGAGTTTCGAGCAATCATGAAAGGAGAGGACAGAATTCAACTCGCTGCTTTCAGCCGCCCGCAAACACGACGACGTTCGCCCAATCGGTCGACTACTTCAACCGATTGCGGGCGATGAACGCGAACCCGGCAGTCTCGACGCCGCCCGCCCTTCCGGTCGCCCAGTGGCCGCCGAGCGGCCTGCTGGCGGCGGCTGCGGCGGCCGCAGCGGCGAACGGCGCCCGGCCGGCGATCGCGAGTCCGTCCGCCTTCGACGCGACGAAATTCGGCCTTCCGCCGGCGTCTTTCGCTTCGGCGCTGCCGCATCCCGCGTTGCGCGGCCTCCTGATGCCCGGCGGACTGCCGAAAGCGCCCGCCGTCCCGTCGCCTCCGGCCGGCCTCTCCGCCGCCCTCGAGGAGGTCGCGCGGCGGCAACGAGCGGCCGCCATGAGCGCGCAGATCACTCCGATCTCGTCGGCCTCGACCGCCGACAGCGCCGCCTCGCCGCCGTTCTTCCTGCCGCAGGCGAGCCCGAAGGCGCGGCCGCGGATCACCGACTCGCTGAAGACGTTCGCGGGCGTCGTCAGCGGCAGCGGGCGGCACTCGAATCACGGACGGGGCGGCCGGCTGGCGGGCGTCTCGCGCTCGTCCAACGTCAAGAAGTATCGCTGCGATGTGTGCGAAAAGACGTTCAGTCGGAGCAACACGCTGATCACTCACAAGGTACCTCTTTTCTGTCCAATTTTGTCTAATTTCTTTGTTGCAGCGAATCCACACGGGGGAGAAGCCGTTCCGTTGCGAGCACGTACGTTACCCGTTGTCACGAACGTTTCTAATCGAAGTTTTTACAGTGCGGCCGTGCGTTCCGCCAGCCCGGCAACCTGACGAGGCATCGCCTCACCCACAGTACGGTAAGTTCCCTTCCGTTCCCGCAACGATCGCCCGGAGTTCCTCGAATCCAACGAATGTAGTTCGGGAGTTTGAATCACTCACTCTCGTTCGCCCCGCAGTTCGAGGAACTCCGATCGACACGTGGTCACGCCCCGCTCAAAACAGTCGTAAAGATCGCGGGTGGGCGGAACGACGAGGCGGCTACCCGATTGGGAGGCCGCCTTTTGACTGCCGGCATTTTAAATCGAGGGGTGGCATTTCCGGTCGATTCCGCGGGGTCGAAACGCCCGCCCACTCCCACGCCTTCCGTTCCGTTCGCGTCGAAAACAACCGGCCGCGGCCGGTGGGCGGCGTTTCTCAATCGAAATCAATCCGAACAGCCGATTTTCTCCGCTCGTCCGGTCGGGGCGGCCGAACACGAGAGCCGATGGCGTGTGTTCGGCCGTTGACGTTTCGCCCAACCGTTGCCATGGGCCGCGCCCCGGGGTACGGTAGATGGAAGGAAGCGAGCCGCGGGAAGGACGGGGGCAGGTGTTCGCCGAACAGGCCGGCCGGCCACAAAGTGGAACAAACATTTCGAATGCGAGAGCGAAGCGGAAGAAATGAGCAACCAGCGGTCGGCGTCGTCTGCGATCCGCCGCTCCGCTCGCACCGTGCGGACGTCAATGCAGGTGCAACGGAGGGGAGCCGGGCAAACATCAGCGGGATGCAGTTGCTCGAAAATCTCCTCGAATCGAAACGACCACATCATGCCGGGAAGAGCTTCAAACTCATCGTTTTTGCTTTCAGGCGAAACCCTTTGTTTGCGAGTGCGGGAAAGCCTTCAACCGAGCCTCCAACCTGCACACGCACTCCAAAACCCACCAATTGGGTTGGACCATCTGCGCCCTGTGCTCGAAGACCTTCACCGACAAGTCCGAACTCAAGACGCACCTCTGCGAGCAACTCCGTCGCCAACTGGTCGCCGAGTGACCACACGACCGTCTCTTTGCTTTCCTCACAATATTTTCCTCTCCATTCTCAAGGCAACAACCTTCCGTTCTTAGCCGCAACCCCCTCCTTCCGTTTCTTGCTTTCCTCTCCGCTTTCTTCGCCGCAACCCCAACGTTCAGAAACTCCCGAGCAGCCGCCAACTTCCACGATTCTCTCCTCGTTCGCCCCGTCGCATGGTGATCCCGTCGCCCTTGTTGCCGTTGGTCTCAATTCGTTCGTTTTCGAGTAGTTCCTAGGCTTTCCATTGTTTTCTTGGCTCCGATCGTTCAGTACAAACAATACTCGTCCGTTTTTTGCTCTCACGACCTCACTCAACTGCATTCTTTTTCGTGTAGTACAAGCGATGATCTTCGCGCTTCCAACCGACCACTCAACAGAACAAAAAGCTCTTCGTTCGTTCAGTACAAGCAACTCCCACGACCGTCTCCTCCTTCTCGTTTCGTATCGCCTCTCGCACATCATTCGACGTCTCGGTTACTCCCCACACTCGTCTCTGCTTTCGATTTGGAGTGCTCTTTCGGAAATAAACCATTGGATAGAGTGGAATGGACGTTCGTTTATTCAAGGAAACTGCTGGGGATTGACGCCGTTGGGGGCGGTGGCGCGCCACTGAAAGTCCCGCTCCTCGTCCACGATGTCGCGGAGGCGGCGGAGGACGCGCAGCTCGTCGGTCGCCTCTTCGCCGAGCATCCGCTGCGGGGCGAAGAACGGACCGCCGGTGGGCGTGGGGCGCACGTACGTGAGGCGGGCGAGTGGCACGAGCAGTTCGGCCGGCTCGGTCGCTTCGTAGCGGCGCGGGTCGAACGGCCGCTCGCCGGCCGCCTCCTCGGCGCGGAACTCGGCGCGCGGCCGGAGGTCCACCAGCGAGGCGGAGCAGAAGTCGGAGGGCCCGCGGAAGAGCCGCACGATCTGCGCGAAGACGCGATGCCCGTCGGCTGTTCGTCGCGACACGACGCAACCTGAAAGCAGCGGCGATTAATCGTGGAAGGGATTGCGAAACGCCGTCGGCTCGTGACTCCAGCGAGCGCAAGACGACGGCCGGTTAATACGGAAAGTACAGAGAGGGAAGCAGCAGAGTTCTTTCCTAATCTTTTCGTCTAAAAATCCCCACCGGGTTCAAGTGGAGGCAAAGATTGCCGTCTGTCGGGTTCAACCAAGAAGGAACGAGATGTTTCTCAGCGGACTACCCGCCGGCTAATCCCCAATTACCCCTCGAGCTTACCCGAGATGAACCACTGGCCCTGCCAGCAGACGCGATCCACCGGCCGGCTCAAGTCAACGCGCTCGCTCACGAACGAGCTGTCCACCGCGTAGCGCGCGTCGGCGAAGCGAGGATCCGCGCGAACGGCCGCCCGCAGCTGCGCGTAGTCGAGGGGGCGGCCGAGGCGGAGGCGAAGCCGCGGGTCGGCCGCACTCGTCGATTGCTCGTCGTTGCCCATTTGGTTGCTGAAGCGGGCGTGAGTGAAGGGAGGGGCTTGTACGAGACCAAAAGAAACTAGTTGTTCGACTAACCGACGATCTCCAACACAATCCCCGCCTTCAGCTTGCAACGAATTCTTTTTATTAACCGTCTTTTGTGTGTGGGGCGACCGAATGACCAGAGAAGAAAGCGGGGGCAACGAGCGGAGGGCGGTACCGGTAATCGAGCGTGTGATAACGTGCGGGCGAGCGAGCGAGCAATAAAGCGGGAATATCTTCCGAAGGGCAAGGAACAACAGCGCGGAATATCCATTCTTATTGCTTTCCGCGCAGCGACGATGTGCGCAGGAATTATGGCAACAAAGAGCCGAGGGCAACGGATAGCCGGAGGGAAAAGAGAACTAACGAAAAGTAAACAGAGGTAACAAACAACAACGAAAATGAGTGGTATGGCGAATCAACGAAGCGGAACGAATGAGATGCTTGAGTATTGCAGAGGACGACGGGGCAAAGAAGCAGGCAGCAGGTGGATCAAAAGACGATCATCTCGCCCCACGCTTCGAGTCGCTTCTTTTGGTGCCGCCGCTCGAACCACTCGCGCATCTCCGGCGACTTCGGATCGCAAGTGCCCGTCCACCTGCAAGGCGGCGAGTGAGCGTTGACTGCCGATTCCTCGCTCGAAGCACTCACTTTCCGGCCTTGCAGTACATCGAGGCGAAATCCAAGTAGCGCGTCATGAGGTCCCACTTGACGTCGTACGCGCGATCGGCAGGCGTTTCGCCCAGCTCCTCCGTCAGATTCAAGTTCGCGTGGACGGCGTAAATTCGGACGTGATCGGCGAGGAAGGTGACCACTCCGTAGTAGGCGGTGCGGGGCATCCCGCTGCGAAAGTCCTCCATCAGCTTGAACTTGCGAGCGATCGTGCGGAACTCCCGGGGGTCGTTGTACGTGACGCGGTAGGCGAACTGCGGCGAAAGGCGCGGCGCCGACGGATCGCCTTCGGATTTGGCGAACGGATTCGCGAACAGCTCGGCGATGGAGATGGGCTTCGCGTCCAACAGTTGCTGCCGAAAGGACTGATCGTAGGCCGCTTTGTGGTTGCGACTCATGTCCACCAGCGAGAAGTCCACCGACGTCTGCGGCAGGTGAATTGAAGCGAGGAAGGACTTGTAGAGGCCGCTGCAACGAGTGGATCGATTGAATGCTGCCGTCCGGGAAGGGAACTCACCCGCTGGATCCCTTGCCGGCCAGCTGGTTGTTGTGCGCCGTGCGCGAGACTTCGGGTCGAATGCACACGCGGTTCTTTCGGATCTCCGGCCGCCGCATCCAATCGTCCCAGTAAGCTTCGGGCCACGCGGCGCTCAGCTCCCGCCACACGTCCGCCTTCAGCATCCAGCCTGCAACGTGCACCATCAATCAATCCTTAGATCGATGCACCCACCGAGGCCGGGGAAGAAGTCCGTCCGGTACAGGAGCTCGCTTTTGGCCTGATCGGTGACCGCCGAGCCGCCGTTGTCGTTCCACGCCGAAACGCACCAAACGGTCGGGTCTTCTTCGAGCAGCTGGCGTGTGTGCGTGAAGAACGAGAAGAAGTCCTTCGAAATGTCCAGATCGTCTGCAACGAACGAGAATGAATGAAGTGGTCATCCCTCTTTTTTCTTGCCTTCCGTAACGAGGACGGTGGAGTGGTTGGCGAACACCCGATCCAACGCCCACTTGTAGTGCGTGGAGATGTGAAAGTAGGCCTTGGCCGACCGTTGGAAGGGCGTTTGCGGGGATTGGTGAGTGTGCTGAAGCAAGCAACAATTAATCTAAAGGAAGCGAGTGGAACTCACGTGCATGTAGTGAATGTTCTTCGACTTGTTCGCGAACTCCTCGATCACGGCGCGCACGGACTGCGTGTCCGCGTCCTGGCTCACGTAAATCGGGAAGCGGTCGGAGTCGGGCCGCTGCTCCACGAGCTGCTGCAGGTGGTTGCGGATGGCGCGGTCGCGGGTGGCGCAGAAGACGAGGATTGCGATCACTTGATCTGAGTCGTCCTGCAAACAAAGCATGGGTGAATGATCGAACAAAGAGGAACTCACAGAGCGAACAGCTTGGTTGCCGGTCAGATTCGCCGCGTCGTTCACGATCTGAACGTCCAGTCGGCGGGGGCGTGGGACGGGGATCGGGGCGCGTCTCAACTCGCCGCCATCGTCCAGCTGGCCGGAGGTCTGAACAAGTGATGTGAGTGAACAAAAGAAGAAGAAGGTCCGCTCACATCTTGCCTCCCAATGTACAACACCGTCAGGTAGAGGCCGCCGATCAGCAGCGCCCATTTGATCGTGTAGGACCAGCCGAACTTCCGAATCCCGCGTTTCATCGACCCGTAGCGAACTGCAAACCGCCGCATCAAATGGCTGGGAACGAATGAAAGGGGTGAGCAGCGGTTCGTTCTGCTCAAAATTCAAAACGGACGGGAATGCTCGCTTGTTCCCACCCCCATCGTCTGCCTGCCGGCCGTGTCGACCTTCTGGCCGCCCCGTGTCGAATGCATAACGAAATTACGACCGACCGAAAGCAATCGGCCGGGCGGGCGGGCGTCGGGTGAGAAAATTGGAGCCGAAGGGCGCGTTCCAATCCCAAATTTCGGAAAGAAACGGGCGGATTAAAACGGACACGGCTGATAAACAGCGGGGCGTTTCGAACCAGCAAAAGGAACAAGAGAAATAATGTGAGTTATGACGGCAAGAATCCACAGCAAGCAGCAACTCGCAACAATCCGCAAGAGCAGCAACAAGTGGAGAAGCGTAGATCAACTAATCACCCGAACGGCGGCGAAGAACATCCTTCTTCCTGCTTCGTTCTGCCGCTTGTTCATCACTTTGCGGCGGATTGATCAGCGCGCAGCGAAAGTGGATTCGCTTCAAGCAGCCGAAAGGGCAGGCGAGAATCCGAAGGAAAACATAGAACAAACGTTCAAGAGCGAGAATCCAAACGGAATTCAAACGGAAGCCAACGGAAACCGATGGAGATCGTTCCCACGTTCGAACGGAAGCGAACAAAAGGCGGAAGTGCTCGAATGTCGACCTCCGGCCCGCGTGTTTGGACGCAAAGCGGAGTGCACGCGCTCTCCCGAGGATTGAGCGAAAATAAACAAAACGCGCCGAATGTCCGGCGGTTCGGTCGTCCGTCAAAGCCGACCGGCCGACCGCAACGCCGCGGGCATTCCGGCCGCCCCCAAATCCCAATAGTGCGCCCCGCTGTTCCCGTTGAATGCGCGAAGTTGGCCGCCGGAAGCCCGAACGGACCACCTGCGAGTCGAAGGAACCGGCGAGTGAATGTCGACCGAGCAGACTGAATTTAGAGGAAGAACGCGAGCGAATGGTTCGCCCTCTGGCGGATTTCGTTAATCTTTGATGGTAGAAGAATTTAATTTGCCAAATGAAAGGTCCCTCCGTTTGCTTTGACCCAAAAGCTGATGAATGGAGCGATTACAGGAAGATGGGAGAGACAAGGCTTTTACGCAAGCGCTTTCCGTTGGTGCGAACCGTAAAGAACGAGAGGAAAGCGAGGAATGACCGTGAGAACCGCGGCGACGCTCCTCATTTTCCAATTTCCGGAAATTGCCCGCCGTCTTCGCGCCCCGCCCGGCCTTCCGGTCGGTTGCGGACGCTCCGATGGCAACGGCCTTCAATACGCGGCCGGCCGCCCGCTGCTCGTGTATTTCGGATTCATTACCCGCCTGCTCCCGCTCGTTAAGTTGGACGGCCAAAGAAACAACGGACAACAGGCTTCTCGTAAGCAATGGTGGAAAGAAGATCGACCTCCAGCTTCCTCGAACAACGAGGCCGAGCGAAAGCCAAGGCCACTCGTCCTTGCAATCGAACAACCGACTGTGAGATGAGGCGTTTGTAATGCGCGCCCGGCCTTCCCACGAGCAAAAAAGCGAGAAGGCGAATCGTCGGGTAAATGAATGCGGGCGGGCGGGCGGGCGTGAAATCTCCACCAACGGGCCGGAGGAGCGGCACGAGAAAGGCGGCGGTTTGTGGTAAACGAGCGGTCGGGTGGATTACTCATTCATTCATTCAACGAACAAGAATCCGTGTTTGTCTCACGAGAGTGCAGCAAGCCAAATGTTGTGTTCTGAAGTAAGCGAGTCGACTAGACAGAAGCCCGCAGATCAAAAGAATTCAAAGCATTCGCGCGACGGAAAGCGAATCAAAACGCGCGAAAAGAAGCGACTTTTGCGCACGCGTCGACCCGCGAAGCTCCACCGAAGAGGTGCGAAGAAACCTGTTCGCCCCGTCCGCCGTCTTCCACTCGTCGTGAGTCAATTCGACGCCCACCCACTCGACCGAACAGTCCAGCGAACAAACAGGACAATTAAACGAGTGAATAAGCGTGAGAAAGACGCCCAAATGCAACGTTTCCGTCCGCTCCGCATCAAAACGATCGAAAGCGCTGGGCGGTCGGAAGCAATTCGGCGCTCTCGCTGCTCGCCGCTTCGTTTCGAGTGGGAACGCCCGAGTTCCGCCTCTTCGACGAGCGGCGGCGGCGGCGATGATCCGTTCGGCGGAGAAGAGCGGGCATTCCACGTGCACGTGTAAGGGCAAGCGCAGAGATCAACCCGAAACTGGAGGACTTACGAATTTCGGCAGTGGGTTTCGTCGAACTCGGAGGTTCTTTTGGAGGGGAAGAAGCCAAGGGAACGGAGAGGAACGGCGGATTGCTCGTAGCTACGGGTCCATCGGGTCGATCATCACCTGCAATCCGCAAAGTAAATCGAAACAAAAAAGGCGGTCGGCGTTCACGCGCGCGCGCGTGAAGAAACGAGTGCAAACACGCGGGCGGCCGGCGGCGAGAAAGAAAGGAACCTCCCTTTCGTCTACGCACTTGAAACCTCAGAGACTCTCTGTTTGCGCACTCCCGTCCCGCAAACACCGGAACTGCCGGAGAGTTATGATGCGAACCGTTGACCAACCGAAACGGGCAAGCGGGTTGATAAGACGGCGGTGAAAGCGGTGTGACGTCAGGCACAACGCCCACATTTTGGAGCGAAATCGACGAGTTGGTGGGTAGAAGATTACGAGCCGTTGAACTGAACGTCATACATCTTGTAATGAACAAATCGCGTGAATAAAGACGGTGGAAACAACGCGAAGAATGGCGAAAGGTTCAAGGACTTTCCACGCGCAAAAGCCCTCTTACAGCAACGTTGATCAAAAGGAAAAGGAACAAAGGACGGCTGCATAAACTCGGGATGATCACGATCGAAAGAAAACCATTCAATTTCCACGCTAATCACGAATTTCCACGCTGATCACGAATTTCACGTCGACTTTACGATTTTTCTCGTGGAGTTCGTCCTCGATCTCTGCCGTGCGAGCGGAGTGCTTTCGGCCTTCTCGTATCGATTTTCTTCCTTTTGCACACGCTTCTCTGTATCCGTTCCAACTTCCTGGGACGTTTATTCAACTCTTTCGTGCTTCGGATGGATTCGGAGCAACAGAAACGATTGGGATCGATCGAAGGAAAATAGTGGACGGCCGCTTCGATCGGGCTTTGGACGATGGAGCCTACGGAACGCGGAACAACGAGGAATCTTTGGCTTCAGGAGTGGAGCGAACGAGGAAGCTCGGTGGTGTTACGATTAGTGCGGAATTTCGCGACAAAACTGCGAGCGGGAGAACCGGAAGAGGACGTTTGCACGTGCGATCTACGAAACAAGTTTATTATTGTAACCCAACACACTTCCACGACGAATGCAGGCAACAATAAGACGAACGAATTAGCGGGAAGAACGAAAACGGTTGACTAATTTGGTGGTGGATGGGAGGACGGTGGATTAGACGGGCGCTCCTCTTCGTTCGCTTCCGCTCGATTAGCCGCGATTTGGGGGGATTCCTCGTGTTGGGGCGACTCACTTGCGCTTCTTGCGCTTCTTGGCCGCCGCTTTGGCCGTGTTGCGGGGCCCGGCTTCGGGCTCGGCGGGCGCGTCGACGACGGCGGCGGCGGGCGGCTCTTCGGCGAGCGGCGGCGTCGACTCGGCGGTCTTCGAGGTGGCGGACGAGTTTTGGCGCTGCGCGCGCGCCCAACGGCGCTCCTCGTCGATCAGCGGCGCGCGCGGGATGACGATGGCGCGCTCCGAACACAGCGCCTGGTTCATGCAGAGGCGGTACTGCTCGGCGAGCGGCTGGTTCATCACGAAGTTCATCGGCAGGTGCAGGTCGACGCTGTGCTTCTGCGTGCTGAACGGCAGGATGGGCGGCGGCAGCGGATTCAGCACGTTGCGCTCCATGAACGCCTGCTCCGAATGGCAGCGGATGCACGCGCAGTTCTTGTGCTCCAGCGACTTCGCGTACTGCTGCAGGTCGAACTGCTCGTGGTCTTGCCTGAACACAAAGAAATCAACAATAATCGAAAGAATAAACGGCAGAACGTACGCTGTTTGATGTCCGTAGTGCAACTGGTTGATCAGGAAGTAGAAGTCGCCTGAAAGCAGCGGATGAGGGAAGAAGGAGTTGAGTGAACGAACCGGGCAACGGCGGCAGCAGCGGGTCCAGCTTGACGAAACGCTGATGGTAGCCGCACATCCGCTCGTAGCGCATCGTGCGCCCCCAGTCGAAGTCGTGGACGCAACGACGCGACGAGGCTCGACTCTCGCGCTCCTCCTTCTCGGCCGTCGTCGCGGGCGGCGCCTTGGCCAGCGTCTCCGCCGACTTGCCGTCCGTCACGTAGAGCAGGAAGCCCTGCCGATGCTCGTAGCAGTGCCGCAGCAGGCAGTCCTGCACCTCGTGCGCGAACACCGAGCAGCCCAAATGCAGACGACGAATTTCGATGTTCCAAATGACGAAGTAGCTGCAAACGAGCGGAAGAATGCAAAAGAAGTGAATGAACAAGGACTTACGCTCGCAATCCACGCGCGATCATCTTCCGGTCCAGCCACAGAGTGTGGGCGGTGACGGCGGTCGGGCCGAGCACGTATGTTTTGCCCCACGGCCCGTCGGCGACGTCGAACGGCGGTCGCGCCGGCGGCACGAAGTTGAGCCAGGCGGCGGGCGGCGAGGGGACGCGCGGACGCGGGGCGAAGCGGCTGCCCGGAACGATCGGGTGCGTGGCGACGCCCGACGAGCCCGCGGCTTCGGCGCTCTTCTGGTCGCCGGTCGGCGGCAGCGGCGGCGGGTGCGTGTAGCGAATCTCGTACGGCATCTTCGGGTTCTTCGGCTTCCGCTGCTGCGCCTCCAGCAGGCGCGCCTCGTGCTCGCGGAGTTCGGCGACGGCGGCGGCGTGTTCGCGCTGCTTCTCCGCTTGCAGGCGGAGAATTTCGCGGCGTTTGGCCAACATCTCGGCGATTTGGGTGTCGCTGACCGTCGCCGCCAGTTTGTTCTTCTTCTTCTGCTGCAAACACAAAAGAAATCAATGCCGGGGCACTTCGATCACTTACCTTCTTCTTCGTCGCTCGATTGGTCGCGGCCGGCGGCTTGGCGGCGGCGAGTCCCGAAGCTCCGGGCGGCTCCAGCGACGGCAGAGCGACGGGCGCGCGCGTCGACTTTTGACTCAAGACGGCGGCGTCGGAGAGACCGGGCGTGTTTTGGGCGGCGGCCACCAACGTCGCGGCGATCGTCGAGCCGAGCGGCGGCGGCATCGCGCCGTTCTTCGCGCTCGTCTCGCCGCGCGTCTCGGCCTGCGCGGACGCGTAGAGTTGTTGCAGATAGCTCTGAATCTAAAGCATTCCATACGAACGTTCGTGATGCAAAGAACTCACCTCCTGCCACACCTCGTTGGCGGTCGAGGGCGTCAAGCCGGGGATGTCGGCGAGAGCGCCGGCGGCGGCAGCGGCGGCCGTCGACGTGGTAGACGACGCCGAAGAGCTGCCGGCCGTCGAGCCGCCGCCGCCCGTCTGACGCGCCTTCCGCTCGTTGCTGCCGAGCACGGCCGCGGACTGGATGAACGTGTTGGCCATCGCGCGCGCCGCCTGTCGGTCGACCTCGTCGATGCGGCTGGGCTCGCCGGCGGCGACGCCGTTCTCGCGGGCCGCCGAAATCAGCGCCTCTTGTAGGATGTTCATGGCGCCCGGCGGGATCTGCATGTTGTCCTTGGCGGCGACGTCCATCATGAAGTCTGAACGGAGAGGAGACAAATGGAAGCACTCAACAAGCGGGGAACTCACTCTGCAGCATGTTCGACGCGACGTCGGCGGCGTTGAAGACGGTCGACGGGTGCGGCGGAGTGACGCCCTGCTTCTCCAGCTTCAGGCGCTCCATCCAGCTGAGGACGTCGAGCTCGTCCTCGTTCACCTCGCCGATCTCCACCGGCTGCCGATTCGTTCCGGCCGCGTTCCGCGTGCGCGTCGTCTTGGCGGCCGCCTCGTCGCCGGCGATCGGATGGCGCGGCGGTCCGCCGGTGCGGCGCGCCGTCTGCCGCGTCGCGTACTTGGCGCCAGTCGACTGGGCGGCCGGAGCGGCGGCTTCAGCCTCGGCCTTCTCGGCCATGCGGGCGGCCGTCTTGCGCGGATCGACGCCGTTGATGCGCGACGCCGAGTAGCCCTCTTTCGTCTGCAGCGACGGCAGGTTGGACGACGAGGACGAGTGGTCGTTGTCGCTGCTCGACGAACTCGTGCGCCTGAACACGAGCAATCAATCAATTGAATAGATGAATGGGTGGACTCACGGTCGAGGCATCCGCATCGGCGGCGCCTGCGGCTGTTGGGCGGCCGTCTTGCGTGCCGCCGGCGGGTTCGTGCGCGGCGCGGTGGGCGGCGGCGTGCCGGGCGGCGCCTCCGCATCCGAGGAGGCGGCCGAGAGCGCGTCGGGCGTGCAGTCGCCCGAGTCCGTGTGCGGGGCGCCCGGAACGTCGGGGGTCAGGTGCGCGTAGTACGGTTGGGGGTCGAAGTTGTAGCGTTTGATCACTTCGTTCGCGTATTTGCGGCGAATCCGGATGCCGAACAGAAGATTGACGGGCGTCTTCGAGATGCGCTCCAGGAGGGCGTCGACGCGACGTTTGCGCTCGGCGCGCTGCTCGCGGCGTTCGGCCGCCGTCGTCGGGGCGGCTGCAACGATCGAGAGCTTCAAACAAAGAAAAGAACGAAGGAGAACTCACCCGATCGTCCGGCCAGCGCGCTGCTCGCGTCGTTCAGCAGGTTCGACTGGTGGATTTGGTGCGCGAACGCGGACGCCGACGTCGCCACGGACTCGAGCAGCGCGAGGATCGACTCCTGCGTGGAGCGACGGCCGTTTTCGCCGGCCACCGCGCCGTTCGTCTCGATTCCGTGCTGCTGGAACGCTTGGCGCACGCGCTCGTGGTCCTCCTCGTCCTCGGAGTCGTCGCTGCGCTCGCAGAAGCGAAAGTGCGGCGACTCGCGCATCGAACGCATCACGAGCTCCGGTTTCGACGGCACGGCGACGCCCGCTTGCAGCAGGTCGCGTTGAAGGCGGAGGGCGTCGTTGATCAAAAGCTGGTTCTCGGGCTCGGCCTGCAAAAAGAAGAGGGGATGAGGTGGGCGTTTCTTGCGTTCTGTTTGTTTCCGTTTGACTTGTGGTGCGGGCGATTAGATTATTTTTGTGCAAAACCCGCCGGCTCGCCCGCTCGCTTCCTGCTTGCTGCTCGGTGACGTCAAAAGAAAGAAGTGGTCGACCGAATTGAAAGCAAACGCCAAACCGCTCGCCCCGCCGGTCGGTCGCCTTCTTCTCGGCCAAACCGCGCTTTTTGCGTCCACCAAGCGAGGTTGTTTTCTTTCCTGTCCGAGAGCCCCCAAATCAATTCGGAGGGTTCGGACGGCGGCGAGAGGTCAACGAGCGCACGCCGACCGATCGCCCGCCCGTCTCGTCGCTTCGCGTTCGGACGGCCGGCGGGCCGATCGGCGGCGGCGAGACAAAAAAGACGTCCGACGGAACGCCGCCGCCGTTCCTTTTCGTCCCGCAATCGCGAGCAGTCGGGCGGCGAGCGGGACGCCGGACGGGCGACTTTCGCTTCCGCATTTTTGGTCCGAAAATTCGCTCCAAAGCGGTCCGAAAGCCGCAGAATTCTTTTTCGGGTTGTTTTCCTTCGAGCCGAAAACACGTGCAGCCGGCGGGCAATCGGCCAGTAGTCCAAAAAGATGCAAAAAGCTCGCTCGTTTTTCGTTCTCGGCGCTGGACGCTCGCTGCGACGTTTCGGCGTGCTTTTTGCTTTCGCTCGCGCCGCAGCGTTCGCTTTTTGCGCCGAGAAATCACGCCATTTTTGCTCGAACGAGTCGCTTCAACGGGAACTTTTTGTCCAACGAGCGAATGAGCAACGGTAAACAAAAATTGCGAGTATTTTTGATCCACTTGAATGCTCGTACAATGCCGTTCGATTGCGTAAGCACAAAAACCGTTCGAGAAATCGGTTCGGGTTTCTCGCGAACCGAACGATCACGAACGGCCGGTCGGCGTCTGCAATCAACGCTCGTTCGTCCGTTCGGGAAGGACGAGGTGAAAAGCACATTCGCGTCCGCCGCTCGTCTCGTTCTTTTTTGATCGCCCCGCAATCAACGCCGCCGCCGCCGCACGCCGGCCGCCAATTCGTTCGGCCGTCCAACGTCTCGCCTTTGTTCTCGGGGCCACGCTGCCGCTCACGATTAAAATGATCTTTTGGCCACAACGAATGAAGGCGCGTAGATCAATCGAAAGGTTTTGATCGCTTCGCTTTGAAAGAACCGCGAAGTAGGCGAACAGAACGTGAATTCCACGTGCATCGTTTGCTTGCGACATTTTCCCACGTGCCCTTGATTGTTCTCGGCATTCGCTTCCGCTTTGCATCAACGGGCGGTCTTTTGATCGAAATCTCGCCGAGAGCACGCCGCCCTGCTCGCAGACGACGGCCGCTCGAGCACGTGAACGCCGGCCCGCAGTTTGTTTGTTCGATTTGGGGGGCGTGCACAAAAGGAAGATGACCGGCCGGCTGGCCGCTCGATGGGCGGGATTTTCGATCGTTCGCGCCCGCTCGCCGCCGCCGCCGAACAGGTGTTTCGTTCGGGGGGTTGCGGCCGACGGGAACAAACCGCCCCGACGTCGAGCAAAGACCGCCGCCGTTCGCTCGTCCGCGTTCATGACGCCGCTCGAGCGGCGCGGCGACCGGCGGTGACCGGCGGAATTCGCGCGCTCTCGAGCGTTCATCCGCCGTTCATCGCTCCCGAATTGCAGGGAAAATGGACCGCTTCACCGTGCTCACGAACCCCAGCCAGGAGCTGTGGGAGAAGATCGTCGAGAACGTGAGTTCCCCTCCGATTTCTTTTCACCCTCCCTCTTGCTGCAGGTCTCGTTGAACGAGGGCTGGGCGTCGGCGAACACCGACCTCGCGTTCTTCTACGACGCCTTCCCCGGCAACTTCACGATCTACGTGGCCGTCGAGAAGGGTTCGTTCCCCTCGCTCCCTCCCATTCGTCCGCCCGCTTGCAGAAACCGGCGAACTCGCGGGCTCCGTCAGCGTCGCCACGTACGCGCAGCCGGAGCCGCTGAGCATGCTCGGCATGTACGCGGTGGTCCCCAAGTACAAGGGCCAGGGCCTCGGGACGGCGCTGTGGGAGAAGGCGATGGAGATCTGCGCGCCGCGCAAGTTCCTCTACGGAGGTGAGTGGCGAGAGCGTTCCCCCACTTCACACCCCTCTTTGCAGCGGAGGCGATGCGGGAGAAGTACGCGCGCAAGTGGGGCTTCGACAAGATCCCCGACTGGAAGGCGCTGACCAGTCGGACGTTGATCCGCAAGGTCTTCCCCCTCCTCCTCCACCACGACCCCACACTGCACTGGCGGAAGCCCGAAGAGGTCGGCTGGGAGGCCATCGGAAAGGTTCGCTCCCCCTCATCCCCTTTCATCCATCTCGTGTGCTTTCAGTACTACAAGAAGTTCCTGAAGGACGTGGACGGCTCTCAAGGGATCAAAGCGATGCTCCAGGTGCCCGGCGCCGAGTCGCTCGTGATGCGCACGAACGAGGACCGCATCGTCGCGTTGGTGCGCGTCCGCGAGGCCCACGGGAAGACGCTCGTCGTCGGGCCGCTGCTCGGCAACGACGACGTGAGTTCGCCCGCCCGGAAAGCCCCCAATCAACCCGCCCACTCGTTCAGATCGCCGCCACCTCGGCCCTCCGCCAGGTGCTCTGCAACCTGCTGACGCTGCGCGAGTTCAAGCACTTCGTCATCCAATACCCTTCCACGTGCACGGAGACGCGCAAAATGATGGACGTCATGTGCAAGGGCGACTACACGACGGACGTGGTCGCCACGTACCCCCAATGGACGGAGCGCGTGTTCGATGTGAGTTGAACGACGGGACAGGGGACTCACCAGATGATCCAACTTCTTCAGCTTCCGGTCCAGCATGTCTACGCGCTCAGTCAGTCGGACGTCGCGATCGTCTGAGGCGGCGGCGGCGGAGGCGGCGGCCGTCGGTTGGGCGGCGGGCGGCGCGGAGGATCCCGCCGCTTCTCCGCCGGCGACGGCGCCCTTCTTCTGCTTCTTCTTCGCCGTCTTCGTCATCGCCTGTTGTTGTTGCTGCTGTTGTTGGGCGGGCGTGGAGACGTCGGCCATTCCCTCTTCCTTCCGTTGGCTCCGTTCGGGTCGTTGGGTGTTCGCCGATTGCGGTGGGCGTCCCAACGGCCACGTGCGCGAGTTGCTCCTCGTTTCTCCTAAAATCACCACCGTTCAAATCGTTGCCATAAGCCGTCCTCCCGCCCGAATGCACGTGTTCCCCCGAATATCACGCCCGTTTGCCCGCGATTGCCTCCCCCGAAACCCCTCAAAACGTGTAACGGTACGCGGAATAAACGAAGAGTGAGCAGAGCGGTGGGAGTTCGTGGGCAGTAAGCAGTAAAAGGGGAGGAATGGGGGCTTTCGAATGGTATTTGGACGGCGCAAATTGGAGGGTTGGCTGAAGGAGGCGTTTGCGGACAGGGGAAGGAGAGGAGGTTGGTCTTGAGCAGCAGGACACCGTCGGGATCACCGGCCATCGTCGACCGAAATCCGCTTCAAAACGTCCGTCGATCTGATTTGATCGTGAGTCATTCGACAGCTTTTGCGGAGGCCACACACCGCGGACCGCCACAGCAGCAGAAGGCGGCCGTGCGGGCGGGTGAATCGAGAATGTCACGAGAGAAAGGCGGCCGTCAACAACCGCGAAGAACATTGCAATTCGCCGGGAATTCGGGATCGAAAACAACAATTCGGAATTGTTCGCAAAAGGAAGGAATTGCGGGAGAATTTCGACAGGATTTCGAGCAATTTTAGAGGCGGTAAGGCAGCTTTAAATTGCTGCAACACCGGGTGGTGAACGAAAAGAAGCGGCTGTCCCAAAATTTCGATTAGAGGAACAGAACCCGCAGTTATTCGGCCTGGTCCAATTGAATCGTTTCCTAAATTCGGAACAGCACAAAAGAAGGTCGAAAAAAGGGACAAACCTCCCACATCGTTCGGCGGATCGGGGAATAAACAAACCCTTGAACTAGACAGAAGAAATTCGAGTTTGGAGTTCGAAATCGATTCACGAAGAAATCGAGGGCGGACGGACGAGAAGCCAATCGAAAGCTCGAATTCAACGAAAGAAATCGGCCGGATGGGAGGGCGAAAAGCGGATCCCGAATCCCCGCATTCCGTTGGCCTAAAATCGCCTCCGATCGGGCGGCCGCCTCGAGCGCCCAGCGGACTTCCCCGTCCACACGCCCGCCGATCGGAGGGCGAAACTCGTCGCAGTCGGGCGATCAACCCGACGGCGCACGAGCGAGCGGTCAAGTTTCGCTCGCTTTTTTCGTGCTGGACTGCCTTCTTTGGAGAAACGAGAACAGCCCGAATGTTTCGGTTTGCAGCCGAATTCACGCCCCAAATCAACGACGAGACGATCCGCCAGCCGGCCCGGCCGTCCTCGCCGCTCGTTTGCAGCGGCTGCAGGCGAAAGCGCCCGGCGAAGGGCGCACCACGGCGGGCCGGTCGGCCGGCTGGTCGCGAGCGAAAAAAGCGTCCGCCGGACTCTCCGCTTTTCGCCCGCTCTTTCGCCGCTCGTCCGGTCGCCGCGAAGCCGAAAGAGCGCCCCCGTCGGTCGAGGCCGCTTTTTGCTCGACGGCGGCGTGCGGAAGCCGACGGCCGGCCGCTTTCTCTCCGCCCGCCGCGTTCGAAACGGCCCGAAGGAGTGAGCGAACGACTCGAGGCCGTCATTTCCATTCGTTCCCCGTCGAAATGAATGCCCGAGTACGTGAATTCTGATGAGTCCTCTCGCAGTCTTCCACTCGAAGCCGCCAATTCGCCGTGGAAGCCGCCTGCCGATGACATCCGCCCGAATTCCCGTCTAATTGCCCGCCAACGCCGAGGACGGACTTCCCTCTTTTATTACTCAACGAAACGACGAATACACAGACGGAGAGGAGATCGATACAAAACGATGCGAACACACAACCCAAAGCATCCCCAAACAATCAGACGGCCATTGGTTACGAGCGGCGAAGAAGAAAGGACACTTCGATTCATCCGAACGCACTGCGCACTGCGAACTGCTCAACAGAAATAAATTAACGGTGAGAGTAGGTGGACAAACTGCAGGGAAACAAGCGACTTAGAAGAACGATCGGCGAGAAGGCAGAGGAGGTGAATGAGCAACGGCGGCCGCCTCAATAGTCGGAGACCCAAATCTTCACGGTCCGGTCCTGCTCCAGTCCGCCCGACGCGATCATGTTCGTGTTCGGATGGCAGTCGGTGGAGAGGACGATGTCTAAACACAAGAAACAATCAACGAAAAGGGAGGATTGGACGTACCCGTGTGTCCGGACAGCTTCTGGACGAGCTCGCGTGTTTGGAGGTTCCACAAATAGACGAAGTTGTCCTCCGATCCGCTCACAATCCACTGCAAACGGCGAGCAGTTAGCAGCGTGTGTTCGCCGGAGAACTCACCTTGCCGCCCGTAACGGAGAAGTTGGCGAAAACGCAATACTTCTCGTTCAGATGGCCCGAATAGGATTTTAGGCTCTTGCCCTTGTTGTAGTCCCAGAGTTTCAGTTGACTAAAAGCAAGAGGAAGGAATGACGAGCGGGAACAAAGCGACAAACCTGTCGAGAGTGGCGGCCAGCAGGTACTTTCCGTTCGGCGAGAACTTGACGAACGAGACCGGCGGATTGTCGTCGTCTAAAGACATCGAATTAAAGGGAGGAATCAGTCGAAGAACTTGCCGACGAGCGTCTTCAAGCACTGCCCATTGCTCGTGTCCCAAATGCGCACCAGGCCGTCGTACGACGAGGTGGCGATCATCGAGCCGTCGCGGTTGAAGCTGACCGCACTCACGGGATCCGAGTGGGCGGGCAGCGTCTTGATGCAGGTGCCGGCGCGCACGTCCCAAATGCGCACCGTCTCGTCGAAGGAACCCGAAACGAGCAGATTCGATTGGGGGTTGAAGTTGCAGCAGAACACGTAGTTCGTGTGGCCGCGCAGCGTCTTCAGGTTCTTGCCCTGCAACCAAACGAGGAATGAACGGAAATGAGAGGGGAGAACGAACGGAAGCAACGTCGAACAGTTTCACGAGCTTGTCGTCCGAACAGGTGGCGATGATGCGCGAGTCGTAGGACCACGCACAATCCGAAATGCCGAGCTTGTGGCCGCTGATCGTCCGCTCCACCTTGCCGTCCTGCGGATTCCACAAGCGGACGGTCTTGTCCGCACTCGCCGACGCCAAGAGGACGCCGTCGTGCGAGAACTTGACGGCGGCGATCGCCTTCTGGTGGCCGCCGAGCGTGAAGCGGCAGCGGTAGTTCGGGACGGTCGGGTTCTGCAATTAACCGCTCGAATCACTCCATTCTTCCGCCAGGCACTCACTTCTTCCGGCGGCTTCTGGCCGGCGGTCGCCAACGAGCCCACCGGCTGGCCGTCGGCCTTCGCGTCCGCAGCGGCGGCGGGCGGCGGGCCGTCCGGAGCGGAGCTGGACGAGGCGGCCGGTTGGTTCGCGTCGTTCGGCGGCTCCGCGGTCGTCGCACTCGCCGTCGCGTTCTGAACTCGAAGAATCACACGAGAAATCACGAATGGGAACTCACGGCCGGCTCCGTCGTCTGCGCGTCCATCGGCTCGTCCGGCGCCGTGCCGGCGGCACTCGCTGGATCGGGCGGCGGCGCGTCCCCGCCCTCCGGCGGCGTCACGTTGGCGGGCGGCTGCGCGGCGGGCGTTTCGTCCATTCCGGTCGGTATTCGACTCTAAATTTCGACCAAAATCAACAGTCGATTAATCGTAGATGAACGGCACGGAATACGCGTGTTCATCAATCGGATAAAATACTTCGAGGTTGGAAGAATGAATAAAATCACGAATTACACCCCTGACGCAATAGAAATTCGAAAATGACGCCGCTTGTCGCAAGAAGTTCGTGCGGACAAGCGGAAGTGACAAACGAAAGTTCAGAATCAAAAGACAGCTCAAAACGATAGAAATTTCATCAGGAGCAGCGCTCGAACGAATTCCCGGAAACTCCCACCTGGGCGCGACGCAAAAAGGCGCGCGCAGCCTCAAACTCGATTGGCGCAGAGAGCCGTCTATCGATTTTCGCGGCTTGAGCGGAGTGCACATGGAGGACGGAAGAAGGAAGCTTGTGGATGGTTGTTCGTTCATTCTCCTGCCACAATGTCGCTCTACGACGACATCGAAGTGCCGTCGGACGACGAGGAGCCTCCGAAGGAGGCGAAGGAGGCGCCCGCGGTCGTCGAGGAGAAATCCAAAGGTTCGTCCGCATTTGCATCGCTTTCTCATGCAAATCCTCCTCTTTTCATTCAGAACTCAACCCCGCACCGCCGCCTTCGGCAATGCCCGCCGGTCTGTCGTTTCTGAAGTCGCAGTTGGAGTCGCGGAAAGCCCAGCTTCCCATCCGAATGGTGAGCTCTTTGTTTCGGCTGTTTGTTTGATTCGTTTGCTTTAGAAACCGACCTCCGCTTTCAAGCCCACTCCCGCTACGAAACCGGCCACCGCCTCGAAGCCGACTCCCGTATTGAATTCGACGCCTGCTTCAATGCCGGCTTCTGCCTTCAAGCCGGCGCCCGCCTTAAATCCAACCCCCGCATTCAAACCCAGTCCGATGATCGTCCAACAACGCCCCGCCGCTCCGGTCGTCCAAACGGGCTCCATTTGGAAGACGAAGCGCGTGCAGCCGCTGAAGATCGACAGCAACACGACGTTCTCGATCATTCCGAAGGCGGTCACCGAGAACAGCGTTCGTTCCTCGCATCCTTCCACTCTACTCCTGCAATCTTCTTGCAGGTCTTTCTGTTCAACGAAATCGAAGTTGTGGACGAGTACAATCCGACAGCCCCTACCGACTATTCCGTCTACAAACCCAAGCGGTGAGCCTTGTTTCTTCTTCTCATTCCTCTCATTCGACTGCAGGGAAGCCCAGCTGGCAAAAGAGCTGGCCGCTCGGGAGGTGGCCGAGCGACTCGAACGGGAGCACGCCGAAGAGGCGGCCAAACGGAAGGCCGGAGCGGCGATCGCGCCGCCCACCTTCCTGCTGGAGCAGGACTCCGTCGTGCTGGAGCCGTCCAGTGAGTTCCCTTCCGATTTCTTCCATTCCACTCGTTTCTTCAGCCTCCCAACCGCCCCCGCCGACGGCGCCCCTGCCGCGCGGCCAGGTCGCAGCGAACATAATGAGCCGAATGGGCTTCAAGGTGGGCGGCGGCCTCGGGAAGAACCAGCAGGGTATCGCGAGCGCCCTGGAGGTGAAGAAGATCGGCAAGACGAGCGGGATGATCCTTCCGAACCCCGCCACAGGCACCGATCAATGATTCCTCTTCTGCTTCGACCGTTGTTTGTTGTAAATAAACGTCTTTCACCTACGAACCGAGCTTCGGGTTTAACAAGTGGCCGCGCCGGTTTATTCGCTTAAAAAATTGAAGAAAAGTGAACAACAACGAGAACAAAACATAACAACTGCTGAGTGGGGCGAGTCAAAGGTCGTCGTTTAAATAAAGCAATCAATCAATCGAAGTCCACTTCAAAGGAAGAAAGCAACCGATGAGAGGAGGAAAGAAGGCACGTTCCGGGGATCTTCACGAACTTCAGAGAAAAGAGAGAACTGAACGCTTGCATCGGTTTTCACTTGAATTCGGAGATTTCGGAAGGGATGAAAGGGTTAAAGCAATTAGAAACAATTGAACGATCGTCAGGAGTGAGTAACGAATGGGAAGGAACGAATGCAATCATCAGGAGCTTAGAGTTCGGACATTCGCGAGAGGTTCGGCTCCTCGTCCTCGTCGCGCGGTTCCTCCAGCTCCTCCTCGCGCCCCGCCGCCTTCTCCTCGATCTTCCACGTCTTGTCCTCGAGCAGGGCGTCGTCGCCGGCGGCGTTCAGGAAGGCGCGCATCAGCTCGAGGCCGGGGCTCACGTCGGCCGGCGCGGGCGGGATTTCGACCTCGCGGCCGAGGCGCTCGTGTCGCCACTCGACACGCGGGCCCATCTGCCCGACGATGAACATCCCGTGCCGGGCGCGCGTCAACGCCGTGGTCAGACGATGCGTGTTGAACGTGAAGGCGGACGGCTGCTGGCGGACCATCGCCAGCACGACGATGTCCACCTGCCGGCCGGCGTACGTGTCCACCGTGGAGACCTCGAACTGGTCGAAGATCCGCGGGTGGTCGGTGAGGAGGAGCGGCGTCAGCAGGTCGGCGATCTCCTTCTGCATGCGCGAGTAGAACGTGAGGACGGCGCACGTGAGCAGGCCGTCGCGGAGAGCTGAAATCGAGCGAGCGGGCGTTCAATCAATCGAATTCAATTCGCGGAACTCACCGGGCAACCGCTGGATCAACAGTTCGACCACGTTTACCACGCGGACCGCCTGCGTCCGATTGTACGTGGAGGTTTCGTTCTCGTCCTTCTGCTCCTTGCTCCGATTGTCCACGAGGATGAGCGGCGCGTTCGGGCAGCGGCCGGGCAGTTGGTCGAACGCGTTCAGGTACTCGTCGTTCACTTCGGGCGCCAACTGCAGCCGGCCCCCGTAGATGGCGGCGTTGAGGGCGTTGAAGAGTTGGGAGTGGAAGCGGAAGGAGGGGAGCTTCACGATGTGCTGCGAGGCGGGGTGCACGTAGCACGTGCGCAGGAACGACTGCAGGCCGTAGTCCGCCAGCGAGACCGCTCTCAGCGGGATGAACGTCTCGATGTAGCTGAAAGCGAGCATTGAAGAACGAGGATGACGAAGAGGACTCACTGCAAGTCGCCGTTGACGAGCAGGCGGCGGATGGGCGTGCGGGCCGAGTCCAGCAGAGCGATCGCGTCGCTCGTGGTCACCTGATTGGCCTCGTCGATCGCCATGAGGTCGACCGGAGCGTCGAGGTTCGGCAGCACGCGGCGGATCACGGACGTGGTGCCGAGGAGCACGCGGAAGTTGGTCGGCATCTCGGCGAACGCCTCATGCACGTTGTCGTTGAAGCGGGCCGCCGTGGAGAAGTCGACGCGCTGCACGACCGTGACGCGTCGAACGGTCTGCAACTCGGCGGTGGCCGTCCGGTTGAGGTCGAGGACGACGTGCGAGAGTCGCGCGATGGCGTCCCGATGGTCCACGGGCAGGTCGCCGCCGTCCAGGTTCGTGTAGCGATGATCGCGCGCCTTCTGCGACGTGCAGTGGAGGATGGCGGAGGGCGGCACGCGCGCCTTGATCAACTCCACGGCCAGCTGGTCGACGGCGTCGTTCGTCTGCGCAGTCAGCAGGACGACGAACAGCTCGCTGGAGCCCTCGCGCGACTGCTGGAGTTCGCGCGTCAAGCGCGCCAACGAGCGCGTCTTGCCGGTGCCCGCGCCGCCCGTTTGCACGACCACGTCGTCCGTGAAGCGCATCACGGTCTTGAACAGGGGCGTGTGCTCGTGGTGCTGCCGGCGGCCGTTGAGGGCGCCGTTCGGCGACGCGGCGAACGGGTTGATCGGTTGGGGCGGCGGGCGCGGCACGAGCGCCACGTTCCCGTTGAGGTCTGAAATCCGCTGGGTGATCACTCGTTCATTCCGCCGAAAACAAACCGAGTTCGTCCACCGGCTCCTGCTTGATGGGCAGCAGAAGGCCGTTGGTTCCGTTCAGCTCTTCGATTTCCTCCACCTCCTCGCGCTCGTGCCGCGGATCCAACGGCATCGAGGCGGCGATGCGGAAGATGCGCGTCTGGGCGGGCTCCAGCTGCCAGAACTTGGGCGCTTCCGGCGCGTAGAGCAGCGTGATCGTCTCGTCGGTGGACGAAGCGAACGGTTGGCCGTCGAGGTCGCCGCTCTCCGCGCACGAGATGCACAGGGCGGGATCGTCGAGATTGATCGGTCGGCCCGCGAAGTTGTACACCCAGTCGAAGGTGCGCGTCTCCCACACCTGCAAAAGAACGAGAGGATTCAATTGAACAATGGAATGGGAAGAGAACTCACGTCCGGATGCGTGAGCCGTCCGAACGGCATCAGCTGCTGAATGAAACGACGATGGCGCGAACTCAGCTCCTTGCGGTCGAGCTGCAGCGTGAGGGTGCCGTTCAGTGCGGTCGCGACGACGAACAGGTCGATGTGGCGCGGGTGGTTGGTGGTGTGGAGCAGGACGCGACAGCCGTCCTTCAGCGTGTTCCACGAGGAGTAGAAGTCGTAGGCGGTCATCCGGAGGCTGACCTTCTCCGAGTCCACCTCTGCGACCTCCACGGCGAGGTCCTCGAAGCGGTGCTTGCCGCTGGCCCGATTGTAGGAGATGGCGCGAAGGGCGACGATGCGCGTGAGTCGAAGGAGGCGCGTGTCCATCGCCGCCATGTCCTCGTGCGACCAGTTCTTCTCCGGCTGGGCGCACACGGCGATGTCTTCGGCCGTCTGCTCGCTCAGCGCGAACAGCCGCACGGGGAAGAGGCCGCCGGTGTGCGATTGGTTGGAGGAGAAGCCGAACGGCTCCATGCGCACCAGGTGCACGTCGTTCTGCCGATCGCGCGCCTCCTGCGGGCTGTCCGCGTAGTCGGCGAGCATGTGCGCGTTCCAGCGGTGCACGTACTCGGGCGGCAGAACGCCCACCACGCGGTTGTCGTAGACGATCGGGATGTCGTTCTGGTGGGGGCGGAAGACCTCCACCTCGTACCTGCAAGCGGCGGCGATCAACCAACGGATGGAAGAACGAAACGAACCATTGATTCTCGTCGAAACTGTCGATTTTCTTGTCCACGAACGCCGACGAGATCTCCGCGGGGCCCCAAATGAAGGCGGTGGCGACGGTCACGGTCTTCGACTCGCCGCGTCCCAGCTTCAACGCGCGCCGTTGCTGCGTCCACTGGTCGTGCTCGTACGCCGAGGTGATGCGGTCGGAGGACGAACGGCCGGCCCACACGCGCGCGTCCGTGTACAGGGCGGGCTCGCGGTAGATGGGGCACAACGGGTCGGCCGACGTGTCGATCGTCCAGCGGGTGGCCGCGTGCGTGAAGACGAGGCCCTCGTTGAAGGTGGCGAGCGGCGTGCGGACGGTGCGCGGCCCGCCGTTCATGGTCGCCGCGCCCTGCAGCCGCGTGACCGCCGAAATCTTGAGGAAGAACGTGAGTTCGACGGGCAACTCCTCCGCGCCGTCCGCCCGCCTCGCATCCTCGCGGCCTTCCTCGAAGCAGAACGCCACCGGGTTGGGCAGGTCGGGCAGCTTCACGAACCAGAAGGAGGGATCGCAGATCGCGGCCACGCCCCAGCCGTGGAACGTTTGGGCGACGAACCACCGGGCGCCCCGCGCGGTCGCCGCGAGGATCGCCGCCGTCTGGCGATCGTGCGGGCGGGCGTCGGCGCTCTCGTTCCGGTGCCACGTGTTGATCGCGCCGCGCACCTGCACGTGGAGCAGCTCGCTCTTGTTGGTGCGAATCGCCTTGAGGAGCTCGCGCTTTTCGCCGCCCACCTGCGGATGCGGAAAGTGCGAAGTGGACGCCTCTTCGGGCGGCAGCGCCATGGCGACTTCGAAGCGGCCTGAAAGCGTGCGAATGAAAACAATCGGAAGCCGAAGAGGGGAACTCACGCTTGTGGAAACTCGGCTGCTCGTTCAGCTCCTGCTCGTAGTCGTCGGACGAGACGCTCCCGTCGCCCCACGAGAGGCGCGCGTGCTTGGAGCGAGGGCCGCGCGGAACGCCCGTGTCGCCGTTCAGAAACTCGCTGCTCGTCGAGCGGCTGCGTTGAAGCGGGAAGCCTGAACATTCACGAGAATTCAACAGAAAAAAGAAGAGGGGACTCACCGCCATTTGCTCGCTGAACGGGCCGCTGGAAGGGCCGGTGCTGGGGCACGGCGAATCCATTGGAGTTCCTCGACGGCTGCGGTGAGACGCGCGGCATCTGCGGTGAAGGACGGCGGAACTGCGGAGACGCACGCGGCGGCTGGGGCGAGGCCCGCGGCGGCTGCTGGGGCGACGGCTGCTGAGTGCGCGACGGCGGCCGGTTCTGCCAGCCCATCTCGTTGACGGGAGTGCGGGGCAGCGTGAACATCGTCGTCGCAGTCGTGAGATCGTAGATTCAAGCCCAAATTCTCCGATCTTTGGCTGAAACGAGGGGATTTGCGGAGATTGGGCGGAATTTCTGAAGAAAATCCACGAATATCACGCGAAGGCTCTTTGAAACGCGATACAACGACAAGAAATAGAATTAATCGACAGACGACACGTTTCCAGGATCGATTCGGAGCAAATAAAAAAGCTATTGAATCCTGCAAAAATTCCAGAGCAATCGAGGCCGAACGCCCCGCTCGCTGCAGCGGAAAAAGAGCGGCCGAATACTCCGTTCGCCCGCCCGCCGCCTGTTCGCTCGCTCTCGTTCGCGTTCGCTCGCTCGGCCGGTCGCCCTTCAGCCGCCGTTTGTCCCGCGCCTGCCGCTTTTGGTCGGCCGGCAGATGCGCAATCGCTCGCTCGCTGACTGTCGTCGATTGACTCAAAGCAAATGAGGACGCGCGGGCGAGTCGAATGGGAACGAGTGTGGACGAGCGCCTCCTTATCGCCGCTTTTGCGGAGGTCAATCGGGGCGCGTGTTCGCACATAGGAAGGAAGCATGGGAATGCGCGAGCGGGGCCGAGGGAACAATCCACGAGCCGCGCATTCATTACAAGCGGCATGATCTTCCATCGAGCATTCCACAATCAATTGAAGACTCGATTGATTGGAAGCCGCGAAAGGAGGAAGCAGACGATGAGGTCCGCGAACCATCCGGAAAGATGCCGATTGCCCGCCCGCCCGTCTGGACCGAACGGCGGCGGTGGCGAGGAAGACGCCCGCCGACCGCAAAAGGCCGCACTCCTCCCTCCGTCTGCCCGTTCGGAGGCAGACGGTTCAACCGGCCGGCCGGTCGATCGGCGCCGTCCATCTTCCATTCGATCTAAACAAGCAGCGTGTAAACACCCGCAAGTGTGTGCGTTTGCCTTCTTCCTTGGCTGCCGCCATCCTCGCCGCACTCGCCGGCCCGATCGGTGGCGTCATTCGGCGAAATAAACAACAACAGATCTCAACAACGATTGCAGCAGAGCTCGTGTTTGTCGAGGATCAGCATACAGTTGATCGGAATGAATTCATTTCGTTCCACTGATTGCACTTTCAACCTTACGGTTTGCTCTCGTCGAGAGTCGTTGCAATTCCTCCATTTCTCGTCCGGTTTCGCTCCCGAAGACCAATCGCGGGACGAACAATGCGGAGCGGTCGGGCGGCCGCGTTGTGCTCCCGGCCGCTCGTTCCACGCGCTCGCGACGCGGCGCGCTGATTGATTTTCGCGGAAAGCGAGCGGAAACATTCGAGAAGCGGGCGCCGCGGGGAGGGGAGGCGGAGAGAACGTGGTGCTCTTCGTTCGCCGAACGTTCCACTTCGTTTTGCACGTGGAGGGCGAGCGGCTTGAATTTCGGCGGCCGTTCGTTCATGCGTATTTTAAGACGAGGGCGGGTTGCAAGTGGACATTTCGGGACGAGGAATGAATTGTTCGTGGAAAGGACACCTTTTGTGGTCCCGAACAGGTCGGCTACACTACACTTCGTTCCGTTGGTTCGTTTGGATGATTGCGGTCGAGCGGCCACTCCCCTCGTTTAATGAATGGACGAGAGTTCTTCGTTCCTCATCCCTCCGCTCTTTTTCGATGCAAACAGCTTCTCTTCGTTTGCTGGAATCTTCTGCCGCTTCTTCAACTCTTGCAGTTCGATTCGACCGCCAGGCGTTCGGATTGACGTTCGGTTGATTGGCGGCGGCTATTTTCGGTTCCTCCTGACCACCGCCCCTGCCTTTCGCACTTGCCGTTCGTTTCTTATCAACTGCACAAAGTTCAATGGAAGCGTTCGCGTAAGGTTCCCCCCGTAAAGCGCGTAAAATTGTCCGTTTGTCCGACGCACTCGCACCCCAACTTTTTAGCCGTTGGACCTATTGCTCTGAAACTTTTTTTGGCTAGAGGAAGTTGCAGGCGCGAAATTCGAAAATGTGCATTTCAACCGCCGGCGGGCACGTTCAACGTTCCGTACGAACGTTCCGCGCCGTACCGTTTTTCGCGCACGGCCAAATTCACCCGCCCTGTGGACAAAAAGATGCGCCTTGAAAAGAGGAACATTTCATTAGTTAACCGCATCATCAGGAAATGTCGTTAAAGAAAGTCGTGATCGCCCAAAGTCGGAAGGTCGGGGCGGAAAATCGAAGAGGTCCACACTCGGAGGCGCCGTTCGCGGCTCCCAGAATTTTAGGCGCCAAACAAAAAAAAAACGTACCTAGAAAAAGGTCTTGCGCATCTTTTAAGCCAGCGTGTGTATTCGGAGGAGTTGCGCGAAGCTCAGGCTCATGGACCGAAAATTGTGTGTCGGTTCGAAAATTTCGGGCGAATTTCAACCTCGCCGTTCTCGTTGCAGTCTGAACGTGGTGGCATGAATGTGGGCTCATTCGAAAGCGCAGAATCTGGGCTTTTCAAGAGTGTGAATTTGTTGTCGTGTTTGGCCCGCTTGGCCCCTGCGGCTTTCGCGAACCAACCCCGTAATATCGGACGAAAAGCCGGCGGGATCGGGCATGCGTGGACGGATCGCTGTGAAACTTGGCAGAAATGTCGACCACGTAGTGTCGGTCCTTTTCATCGTTTTAGATTTTAAAACGGTTGTGTCCAAAGAGTGATGGATCGTTTTGTTGTGGAGGCCTTTATTTTAGCTTTGCGGTCGCCTTCTTTGGGTGCCGCAACCAACACTCACTTTTTCCGTTTGCTGGGGTCAAAAACTACTATTCAGCGTTGTTTGCGGGTAAAAAATAGCGTTGTGCGCGCCGTTGTCCTCGAAAACTGCATTCCCGTGCGGCTCTCGCAGTTTGGATCGGTCTTCCTTGGGACCGTAAGAGCGTAATGGACGGACGGAGGCGTTTGTTGAGTAACGGCCCATTCGCAGAGCTTTCATTAAACTTGACCGTTTGTGCTGCACGACTCGGCGTTCTCCCGTCGTGACGAACACTGGGTTAGTTAAAGTTGAACAAAAGCATTCGATACGCACCAGTCTACCGACTCCCCCAGCTGGGGACGGCGCGAAGCGCCGTCACACGCTGGTCATAAAAGGAAGGCCCCGTTCACACGCCACTCCAACGGGCTGCAATCCCAACCGTTCCACCTGCTCGCCGGCCTTGAATCTTCTACCGTTTTCCGCCGTTTTCCGCCGTTCTTTGCGTAATTCCGATCGCCCAATTGAGCGCACGGATTCCCGCAGAGCTTCTCGTGGGCGCCGCGTGTTCGACGCGGTCGATTCGAAGGCCGCGCAAAGAGGCGGGCGGGTGGGCGGTTGATTGTGATCGTTACGCTCTCGCTCCGCTTCTCCGACGACCTTTAAACACGCGCGTTTGTTCGCAGCGAAACGACCGATCGCCGCCCGCTCTCGCGCTCGTTTTACCCGCCGATTCGAAGCATTGAGCGGATTCTGGTTTCGAGACAGAAACCGCTTGCTTTTGGTAATTCGGCGGCAGTCTCTGCTGCGTGATCAGACAATCGGCAAACCCTCTCCCTCTTGCTTGTGAAGCCGGACAACCACGAGCGAAAGGGAGTGACCACACCCATTCAATTTGCGCTTTTTCAACTCAATCCAATCGCCGTCTTAATTACACTGCTTCTCGTTACTCATCCTCGCGCGCAATCCGCCTTTTTCGTCTCGTTCCACCCGAAACGCCCGCGGCGATCCGCCGGCGAGAAAGCCGCAAGATCCACGCGGTTCGGCGGCAAATACCCACTTCTTTTTTTCTTGTTAGCGATTCGATTGCACTTCTTTTAAAAGCAGAAATGAGTAGAAACCTCGTTTGGTGATTCCGCTGCCTGTCGGCGTCCGCCGGAAGCCGCTCGTTTGTGTTTGCACCTGCCGCATGTCCGCCGATTCGGCCGCTCGCTAATTGAATCCGCAGAAGACCGGTGGGGGAATGTCGCCGTCCTCTCGTGCGTAACTCGGTCCTTCCCGTGTGTCATTTGCGTGGCCGGAGGACGTCGTTTGAAGAAGGCAGTAATTTGTACTCGGCGTAATTGTGGGCCCTCGTCGTCGTCCGCCTTCTTTTTAGCGGGAATGCGGCCACAAGTCTCGTGAACCTTCACTTAGGTTCATTTGACCGCCAGCTAACGAGCGATGCTGGGGCTCTTGACCGCCCGTAAATTCGGCCATTCACTCGAATCAAACGGGAAATAATTCGATTTCACGCGTTCACTCAAACCTCCACCCTCCGCTTTCCGCTCTCGCTTCCGCCTTTCGAATCGAAACCACTCGCTGTGAGCGGACAGGCGGACGAAATTGGACTGCGGGGATTTCGACGAGCGGCCAACCGAATGGAAAGGCGGCGTCATGTTCGGCGGAACGCTTTCCCGCTTCCGCCCGCACTTTTTGTCGCTCATGCGCTCACAATGGGCAAACGACGCGAACGAAGGGGAGCATTTCGGTGCGCTCGCAGCGAACGGCCGAAATGACGTCGATTTCCGCAAACCGGGGCGAACGGGCGGCCGTTTGAGGTGTGCTCTGCTCCGTTTAATGCCGCCCATCTCCATCAGCGGTCAGTGCCTTCGCTCTTCCTCGCATCCACTCTCATCTAATTACTCCCCCGGCCCTGCCTTCTCCGCACGCGAGCAATTCGATTAGTCGGCGGAAGCGGGCAGCTGCATCGAATGGGGCGTCGTTGGCGGTCATTTCCCCGGAAAGGGCGCTTCTTTTGGATTCTAATCACGCCTCTCCGTTCCGCAGATGAGGTCATTCGTTAGCGTTCTTCTCTTTTCCTTTGAGCTTGCCGTTCGCTCGTGTGTTCGGCGAGAGATGGGCGGCTTCCGATTTGCGAAATTTCGTCCCGCTCTACCCGGCCGAACTGTTTGCGCAACGAGTGAAGCGATTCGTCGCGAATGTTTGCCGTGCTGCTCGTTTGAACCCTCCGGCAAAAGCGGCTGCAGAAATTCGAACATTCCGCCTCTCCGTCGGCCTCTCGTTCGTCAACGAGCTTCAAACCGATGCTCGAAGAGCGAGGAGAATCTGAGAACGTCCTCCAATTTGCTCGTTTGACCGTTTTGTTCGCGTGAGCGACACGTGTCTTCGTAGGAACATTCCCTCGCTTCCACGTGTTCCACCGTTCATCCACCGCTTCCACTTCTCGTTGCAGCCAATCCTTCTTCAATCAAACAGAAGACGAGATGGTGCTCCCGGTGGTGTCGATGGAAGACGACGAGCTGTTCCCCAAACAGCCGCACGCGCTCTACGAACCCGCCCAGCGGTTCGTCGCGGAAGAGGGCTTGGAGAAGGTCCTCGGGATCACTCCTTCTTCGCAATCAACGGTCGTCTGCTTTCAGTTTCTGAGCGAAGGCGACTCGCTCTACTGGAGCCGACTGGTAATCGCGGCGCGCGGCTACGTGCTGAACCTCGACCGGCACAGCGACGAGCAGATCTTCAGCCTCGATGACGCGTTCATCCTCATGCACAAGGTGCTGACCGAGCGGAAGGTCCGCTTGACGCCTGTCGAGGTTCGTTCTCTTCCTTTCACTTCTCTCAATCAATCGATTGATCGCTTCAGTACGTTCGGCACTTGAACACGTTCTTCTCGGTGCCCAACGTGTTAGAGCTGCTCGATCGGATCGATCCCGCCAATTCGGGCTACTTGGAGCCCCATCCGTTCGGCGAGGCGCCTTTCCGCGCCGCCTTCGAAGCGCTCTTCAGCTCCGCCGAGTCGCCGCAGAATCTGCACACGGCCAACCTGCAGAAGTTGGCGTACGACGTGTTCGCCCGCCTCCTCGGGATCCTGCTCGCGCGCTTCAACGCCGCCGCCAGTGCGGAGAGCCGGCGCGGGATTCGATTCGAGAAGGACGCCGAGTGGCAGCCGGACGACCGCGTCGTCCTCTTCCAGCAGTTCTTCGAGGGTTTGTGCGGGAGAAGACGGCGGGATTGAGCGGACGGATTGCAGGCAACCGCACGTGGCTTCTGCACGACTTCGACCGCTACGTGCTGGAATTCTGGCGTCCCAACGGCGTGCAGGTCATTTTTGGAGACGCGCACGTCGAAAAAAAGCAGCGGGCCGGCTTCCACCTCTGCGACTACTGCGGCATGATCGAGCAGCAGCGCGATCAGTTCCCCGTCTACCAAGGCCAGCGGTTCGTCCTCTTTCTGCAGTACAAAGCTCAACAGTCTACTTCTTTCAGCTTCTGCTCGGAGAACTGCTTCGGCGCTTTGTTGGATCGGCGACGATGAGCGGCACAAGAAGAATCGATTATAATCCCTGTACATTCGAGTGAAGACGAGTATTGCGAGCATTTTTTTGAATAAACGATTGATTGTGGACGAAGATAAGCTTGCTGGGTTTGGAGGGATACGCTTCGAGCGCATTCGAGTGCAATCTCTGCTGAAGCGGCCACACTTGAGTTCGAACATCGCAAATAATCATTTCCGTTTATCGACGGGAATAAATCGAAAAAAGGGCATTCGCGAGCAATCTTTGAGAACAAAAGGCGGCTGATCGCAACACCTGGTTTCGTTTAAGTCGTGTCTCTTTACACCCGCCGCTCCTTCGGCTCGTTTCTCACCCGCTGGACGGCCGGAAAGCCGCCGGTTTGTTCGATCAGGCGCCCGATTTTTTCCGCTCTCGCGGGCAGCCGGCCGCCCCGCTCGGGGGCGACAGGCGTCGGGCGGGCGGGCGGAAAGCCGCAGAGGTAGGCCGCCCGGATCGGCGAGCTCTTTTTTGTTGCTTTCGATCGGATTGAGCGCTCTCTTGCGGGAGATTTCAGGAGGCTTTCGAAAGGGCTTCCGGTTGGCCGATTTTCGTGTTCGCTTGAGTGCAGTGGATTGCTCGGAAGAGTCCCATCGACAGTCCCCAACAGTTCGCGGAATGTCCCACCGGCCGCGAGTGTGGGGCAGGATCACCGGTAGGCCGCCCGCTCACTCGTCTCAATCAATCGTTCCGTCCAGGCTGGAGCGCCGAAATGCAGCGCTCGAACGAACGGCGGCAGCAGCGCGAGCAGAACGCGCCGCCGCCGCCCGCCGGCGACCTCGAGGACTTCGAAGCGCAGCTCCAGCAGTTGGCGTTGGGGCCGCCGCCCAGTGGCGCGCCCCTCGACAGCCGCGAGCACGTGGGAACGTCGATGAGGAGGACAGGGAGCCGTTGGACGGTACGGGCGACCATTCTCGTGAATTCTTTGTCCATTTCCTCTCCAGGCAGTCCCGACTTCTCGCTGCCGCGTCGCCCGCCCGTCCGGCCGCTGGAGCACTCGCCGCCGCCGTCCGCCTCGGCGCGCGACCCGCCGGCGGCTTCCGTGCAGGCGGACGTCTCGCGGATGCTCGAGAACGAGCTCTTCGCGGACGTCGTCTTCGTGGTGGGCGCCCAGAAAGAAGTGAGCGCTCCGCCCGGCCGCCCCGCTCATTCCTCCGGCTTCAGCGCATCTTCGCGCACAAATTCGTGCTCTCCGTCCGCTCGCGCGTGTTTGCCGCCATGTTCCACTCGGCGGGCTTCCCGCAAGCGGCGGAGGGCGGGCGGCAGGAGGTCGTCGTGCCGGACATCGAGCCCGCGACCTTCCGCCTCGTGCTCCGCTTCGTCTACGCCGACCAGCTGCACGTGACGGCGGACGAGGTGATGGGCGTCGTGTACGCGGGTGAGTGCCCTCTCTCTCCTTCTAATCTCTGTGCAGCCCGCAAGTACGAGATCCAATCGATGGAGGCCGCGTGCACCGCGTGGCTGAAGCGCCACCTGGACGCGGAGAACGTCTTCCTCGTGCTGGAGCAGGCGCGCCTCTTCGACCTCCACGAGTTGGCGGCCGTCGCGTGGGAGTTCGTCGACGCGCAGCCCTCCGCCGTGCTCTCGGGCGACTCGTTCGCCGGCGTTCAGTACGCCCTCCTCTGCGAGCTGCTCGCGCGCGACTCGTTCGGCGTCCGGGAGCGCGAGATCTTCGAGGCGGTGAGTTCTCGGGAGGAAGCCGCCTGACTGCGTTCTCGCAGGCCGTCCGCTGGGCCCTCGCGGAGGCGAAACGGCAGCAGCTGCCGCCCACGAACGACGCGCTGCGGGCGGTGCTCGGCGACGCGCTCCGCCTCGTCCGCTTCCCGCTGATGAGCGCGCAGGAGTTTGCCGCCGCCGTCGTCCTCTCGCCGACGCCGCTGCTCAGCGAACGCGAGCAGCTGGACGTCTTCGCGCACATCGCCGTCGCCCAGCCCGCCCACTCGACCGCGTGGCCAATGCGCGAGCAGGCGGCCGTCGAGTTGGCCGCCGCGATCTCCCGCCTGCCGCCCCTCCCGTTCTCCTCCGCGCCACGCCACTCGCCTCCCGCCAGCGGTCGCACGCCCGGCTTCCAACGGGGAGCTCACGGATGGCGCGGCTCTCTGTGAACCACCGATGTTTGACACTTGCTTTCTCGCATGTAGGGCGGAATAAACGAGGTCAATGGGGTGAGAGAGCTCGAATCGACTGGGGTTTTTGTGCAGCTGATTGATGCGACTTTTGGCGGACGGGATTGATCCAGTTTTCGAATGTGAGCAAAGATCGAGCGGTCTGGACGACGCATTCATTTTCGGAAAGGCGCGGACTGTTTGAAATGCAATTGGAAATTCCACCCTGCAGCGAGTATTGAGCGCATTTGCAGCCGAACGATCGTCTCCGTCTGCTCTCGATCGTTTTTTATAAACAGGTCAAAGGTTTTTGAGAGTCGTCGTTTCACCCGCTCCCAACGATCCAGCGAGTTCTGGTCCTGCAGAAATGAAGTGCCTTCCGTTGTCCACCACCCTTTTCTTCGTCCTGTTCCTGTTCGCCTCGATCCCCGGTTTGTTTCGGCCATGGCCGCCTTTCAATCAATCCTTCTTGCAGTCCCGCTCTCGGCCGCCCCGTCTTGCAACCAAACCGCGTACTGCGCTCTCAAGTGCAACACGGAGGTGTTCTGCAAGGACAAAAGAATCAAGGCCTTGTGTCGTTGCAAGTGCCTGCCGGGCTGTGTGTGTCAATGCGTTCTCTAATTTGATGACTGTTGCGGGGGATAAACCGAAGGATGCGGCTAGAGGAGTTGCGGTCGCCTGGAGAACTCCACGACGCTCGCGGGACCTGAAACCACGCTTGTCCGTCCAACGAGTCCTTGACTCTGAAGGTGAGCGATTGACAACTGACCGCAATGAGGGCCCACTTTCACGAGCAAGCCCCAGAAAGAAAGAATCTCAGCAACCGATCACCAGGCGTCTCCTATCAGACTCGATTATCGCGTTTACTCGTCTAACAAAAACATCGTGTGAACACAAAAGAATGCACAACAGAAATAAGAGGGTCACTGATGAAAGCGAACGAGGATGGGCGTCATCCCCTCGTAGGCGCTGGGGAAAAACTTCTTCTGCAGGACGGCGCTGGACGTCCCGGCGGCCTCGACGAGCTCGCTAATCACCTCCTCCACGTGGACGCCCTCCCGCAGCTTCCGCACGGCGACGAAACTCTGACGGAGGAGCGTGTCGGGATTCCTGAAAGCAGACGTGAAATGAGAGGAAAAAGCAAAACGGACGAACCGGAACACGTGCCTCTCGACTTTGAAGCGTTCGAGTGGAAGAAAGCGGTCGTCGATTCGTCGTTTCTCTTTCGAACGGACCACTAGGATCCCGTTTTCCTCTCCGTGTGTCGGATTCGCGATGGGAAAGACGTAGTCGATGTCCTTCGGGTCAATGGCGACGCTCTCCCACTTCTTTTCGCGAAGATTGCAGCGGAAGAAGGCGGGAGTGTTGGCTTTTTCGGGCGTTCCCGCGTAGATCGCTTGCAGGAAATGGTAAGTAGTGACCTGCAACGCGTAAAGCGAACAAACAGACTAAAGGAACGTACTTTGGAGCCGACATCCACGCCGTCCAGCATCTCTTTCGTCCACTTCTTCTGCTCGAGCGAGTACACGTGGAGAGTCTTTGGGTCCTCCTCGTAGATCAGGCGCATTACGCGGCCGTCTTCGCTCATTTGGACCGAGTGGTCAAAGAAACGATTGCCGGGATTCTCGACCGTGTGCTCGACGACCCCCTCGGCCGTGTCGACGTTCACGCGGAGGAAAACGAAGCCGTCGATGCCGTCCAGCACCGCCCGCTTGACGTCCACCTCCCGCCCGCTGATCTCCGTCACGACCAACGAGGGACACCGGTCGTTCGCTGCACGATGAAGCAGGACTCGATCGTAGACGTCGGCGTCGACATCGAAGCGCAGCAGGTGCAGTTCTTCGCGATCGTATCGAGTGCGGTCCCACGTGGTCGCGAGGATCGTCGTTGGATTCACGGCCAGGAGGTCCACGACTTGGCGGTCCGGACTCCACTTTTTGCGGGGCTTCAGGAATCGGAAAACGGCCGACGTGAAAGAGACGGAGAGAAGTGAGGACTCACTTCTGTTCGTTCCGCACCGTGTCCACAAGAAGGAAGTTGGTCGCTTTCGTCGAGACGTACAAGTAGCGGCCATCCGCCGACGGCACGAGAACTTCCAAGTCCTGCAAACTCGGGAGCATCGAGAGAAATTGAGGAACGAACCGCATAACCGTCGTAGACGGCCGAGTTCCACGTGCTTTGGTACCTGTGGTCCAACTTCTGTTGTTTTGCGGCCAGGCGAGCGGAGCGGCGGCCGGGTGGACGGCAGACGGCCCTCTTCCAGCACTCGGAGCAGCCGCAGAGGTCGGCGGAAGAGAGCTGCACAATTGGCGACTTTGCGGGATTGAGCTTCCGTTTGCGGCACATCAAGGGGCCGCTCGACTCGGCCATGACGGCGGCTGAAAGCAATAAAATGAATGGAAAACGCAAAGAAATTGAACAATCGCGCAAAATTCCACAAGAGATGATCGGAATAAACGAGTTGCACTTCGTGTTCCGTGCGACTAATTTCCAGCGTCGATTCAACCCAAAACACTTGGAAATCCGACGAACATCCACGGCTAATCGACGACGAACGGCTGGGAATGCAGCAAGCGAGCGAGTGCACGCCGCTTCGCGTGGACCACTTGACTCGGTGAGTCGAAGCGGGACATCCATTCCACTATCCTTTGAGTCAACGACCTGAACTAATTGTAAAACCACACATTCTTTCGTTCGTTCCAGTGAGCAGCGGTAGTTGGTGTCTGTTTTGACAGACCACTAATCTTTCGCACTTCTCTCGAGCGAGTTGCCGTTCGCTGCTCCTCTCGCGGAACTACGACCTGGACGACGGCCGGGGGATAGACCGCTGGAGTGGCCGGTTGGACGACGTCCTGGTCTTCTGGAATGCGAACAACGCGAAGATGGGCGGGCGAATGGGCGAATTGTTCCGCTAGTTTGCCCACTGCCGTCTTCCGTCGCCCGGATCGAAGGTGGCGGCCGCGCACACGGTGGAACGTCGCCAAACAGGCGCACTTACCGTTCGACCCGTCGCACTTCGGCGCCCTGCAGGGGGACATGGAGCGCTGGGCGACGGTGGGCGGGGGGCCTTCGGCCGTCTTGTCGACCGACAGCTCGACGCGCGTCTCGGCTTCCGGCTGCGGGCGGGCGGGCAGTGGGCGAGCGAGCGCGAGACGTGGTAGAAGAAGGCGCGTTGCAGCCGGCTGTCCGCCTCAAACGAGCGGACCGTCAGTTCGTTTTCGACGCCCGTCTTCTTCGTCGAAGGTTGCAAGGAGAACAGTTAAAAGTGAGAGAAGAGAGGGAACTTACGAGAGCGGGCGTCTCGCTGTTCGGCGTCTTCTGCTCGACCGGTCGCTGGACGGGCGGCTTGGGCGAGAGGGCGGGCGTCCGCGGACTGATTGTGAACTTTTGGACGATCGGCGACTGATGGGGCGAGAGCGGCGGCAATTGTCGGAATTGTTGGGCGGCTGGGGGCAGCGCGACGGGGCGCTGAAGGACGTTCTGGCGGGAGCGGGCGTGGACGGCCGTCGGACGCTTGCCGCGCGCCTTCGATGAGCTGCGGCGACTCCGTGTTGATCCTGTGGTAAACAAGAGAGTGGGTGAAGAGAAGAACAAGGCCGCTGTGCTCACCAATCGCGCGCTTGCCGCCGGCCGCCTTCTTCTTCCCGCAACAGCCCAACCGCCCTCCTTCTTTGTTTTCGGCTTCAGCGCGCCCGACGTCGAGCGAACGGACGGCGACTTCAGCGAGGCGGCCATCGGGGAGCGGAGAGCTGGATGACCGGGCGCACGCCATCCGGCGCCCGTGGAAAATCTGCACATTTCACCGCTCGACGCGCCCCCGTGCAAAAAACGCGAATGAGCGGCGGAAAGGGGCGCGGTCAAGTCGTCCGCAGATCGAAAGCCTTGGCCTTCCGGCACGTGCCGCGGCCCAAGATCGCGTCTAGGCGCGTTGCAACCGGTCGCAATCGAAAGAGCGAGGTCGATTCTACCAAACGGCTCGCAATCGACGTCCAAATCGGCGGTTTTCCCGCTTTCTCGCGTCTCAAAGTCAAAAGGTCAGAGTTTCCTCTACCGTTTGGGAGCTTCTACGAAGTGCTGTGCGATTACCAAGGGGTTTCGCAGAAAACCCCCGCTCAGCGATGTTACCCAGTCTTTCCTCTTTCCAACAAATCAAAAACCGGCGGATTTCAACCAGTTCTCGTCCGGTTATTAAGCGCCAAAAGGATGCAAGTCGCGGTTTTTCGCTCGTTTTCCGGGTTTCTTGCGGTGCTGCTCAGTTGCCCGCAGGTTTAATCAAAAACCCCCGCACAGCGTTATACACCGTTCTTTTGTCTTTCTTTTGAGCTATAAACGATCAAGTTTGGACCACATTCCAGCTAGTTATTAAGCCGCGGAGGTACCAAACCATCCCAATTTTCGAAGCCGCATTCCTACGTTGCTCCGCATCGATTTGCGACGAAACCAACAGTTTTCTGACTAAATCGACTACGCAGAATCCAAGTCTGCCATTGGTTAAGCAAAAAAAGCAATGGCGCCGCGCGAGATTTGACCCGCCGACCTCCTCGTGGGGCAACGAAATGCCACCGCGCCCGAACCGCCTCATTTCCGCTTTTGTCGCAAATCTGCCGACCGGTGAAATGTGCGGTTTTCGGATGGCGTGCGGGCGAGGTGGTCGAGAGTCAGTCGGGTTGTGGGCGGAAGAAAGCAGCCGAGTTGTTTGTCTCTTTGATGTAAATTTCGATTGGATGGTGTGTTTGCGGCCTGTCGAGAAAGAAGCTGCGATTACTTCCATTGGCCACAACGACAGACGGCCGTCTTGCGCTTCTCCGGCCACCTCCCGAGCCACCAGCCGGACGGTCGGCCAGCACCCTTCAGCACAAAGGATTGCGTTCGATTAGCGCGGTTATTTCTGCATTCAGATAGACGAACAACAGCAGAGAAGAACGAAAGATTCATTCGAGGCCGCAGACGGGGATCAGCTCCATGTCCTCGTAGACGCTCGGGAAGAACTTCTGCTGCAGGCTTTTGCCCGACCGCTGACCCTTGACTCTCTCTCGCCGTTTGTAGGCGACGACCGCTTCGCTCAGCGTCTTCTCGACCTCGACGCCGTCCCGGAGCTTGCGGACGGCCATGAAGCTGTGGTGGAGGAGTGTGTCCGTTGCGCTGTAAACGGAAGACATAAGAGTGGATAGAAACGGGACGAACTGGAACATGTGCCGCTCGACTTTGATTCGGATGAGGGGTGAGTCGTAAACGTCGTACAACTCCTTTTTCGATCGTATGATCACAACGCCGTCTTCTTCACCGTCCGTTGGGTTCAGGATGGGCGACACGTGGACGACGTCCTTCGCATCGATCGCTAGCTTCTCCCACTTCTTCTCTCGCAGATTGCAGCGGAAGAAGGAAGGATTTTCGGACGGGGATCCGTCTTCTTTGCAGGTTTCTGCGTAGATTGTTTGGAGGAAAGCGAAGCAAACAATCTGAAGATCACATAGAAGAAGTGAAGAGCAAGCGAACAGAACGTACCTTGGAGCCGACGTCCACGCCGTCCAGCTTCTCTTTCGTCCACTTCTTTTTGGCCACCGAGTAGACGTAAAGAGCGTTCGGATCTTTCTTGTAGATCGCGAACAGCTCTTGGCAGTCGTCGCTCATTTGGACCGAGTGTTCAAAGAAACGATCGTCCGGATGCTCGACCGTGTGCTTGACGACCGCCTCGGCCTTGTCGATGTCCACACGAACAAAAACGAAGTTTGCGTTTCCCTGCAGCACCGCTCGTTTCACGTTCGTCTTCGGCCCGTTGATCTCCGTCAGGACGTAAGTCGGCAAAAGCCAGCTGGTCACTTCGTGCAGGAGGACGTGCTCGTAGCGATCGGAGTTGGCTTCGAAACGCAGCAAGTGCAATCCGTTGCCGTTGCCCGGATCCATGGTCCACGCCTTCGCCAGGATCGTGTTCGCGTTCACGACCACAAAGTCGGACACAAAGTTGTCCCTGCCCCACTTTGTTTGCGGCTTCAGGAGTCTGAAAAGAGTGCTTAAAAAAGGAGGAGAAGATAGGGGCGTACTTTTGCTCGTTGCACAGAAGGTCCACAATGAGCAGCTTGTCTCGCTGCGTGAACACATACAAGTAGCGACCATTCGCCGACAACCGATAGAGGTGTCTAACCTGCAAACAAGTGGGAACATGAATGAGAAGTGGGCAGAAGCGAACCTTGTGAAGCTCGTAGACGAACGAGTTGTTCTTCGATTCTTCTCGCTTGTGCGTGGGCTGGACGCTCCCCTTCGCCGTTAGCTTCGGCTTCTTTGCGGCCATGCGGGCGAGCGGGCGGCAGACGGCCGTCTTCCAGCACTTCGGACAGCCGCACAGCCCCGTGGATGAGAGCTGGACGATCGGTGAGTTCGCGGGATTGAGCTTTCGTTTGCGGCGGGAAGTGCGACGGACGACTTCGGCCATGACTCGGCTGAAAAGGGAGGAATTCGTGAGTGGGCGAATCACGCGCGAAGCTCGAACAGGACAGAAATCGGCTGCTCGTTTCAAACCTTCCGGCGAGCAAAGGCGACCCAAAGCGCCCCAGCAACGACTGACGATCGAAGGTGAGGGAGCGGAATGCGAAAGAAAAACAATGCGCGGATGGACGCTCCCACGCCTTTGCGCAGGAGCTCGACCTCGCTGTGAGAAAAGGTCATGTGCGCAGTTCGTTTCGTAGGTCATGGCTTGGCGGCAGGAGAGAGTGCTTTCGAGGGCACGATGAGTAAAAGAGTTGGAAGCAAAAAGCAGCTCACCTCGTGGGCAATCCGTTTGGGGGAAGAGAGGCGTTGGGAGGGCTGCAAGTCGAGAGATCAGCAGGGGGCGTGTCATTTTCCATGGTCGACTCCTTCCACAAATAACGCCTCTACTTTCAACCAACGAGTGCTCATGGAATCGACGGAATGGCCCATGCTTCCCTCGCACCGGATCGAAAGCAAACTGTTTATTTCACGCCTTTAACGGAAAACGAGAGGTTAGAAATATCTTTCATTCGAACGGCGACTTCCCCTGCTGCTCGACGAGCACCGCGCGGCGGGACTTTCGGGAGCGGGCGGCAGGCGACTTCGGCGTCGCGGTGCGCGTCGAGCGCTCCGTCGGGTACGTCAAGCTGGAAGCGGCGAGTGGACGGCGGGTGGGCGGAACTAACCAGTAGATCTCGTAAGCGAATGCCTTCGAACTTCCGACTTCCAACTGCTCGCTCGAGCAAACCCCTCCCCTCGAACGCCCCGATCGTCTCATTCCTTCTTTCCGTACTTCGAAATGGCAGCCGTCGATCAGCGCGAGCTCTCCGTCGAGTTCGATTCGGACGAGTGGGCGGCCGAGGTGACCGCCGCCTCGGAGGACTTCGAGGCGGCCGAACTGCCGGCCGGCTGCGAGGAGGCGCCCTCCGAGTTGACGGCGATCTCGCCGCCGCCCGCCCAAGTGGACGTGGACCTTGAGCGGGCGCCGACCGGCCTCCTGGGGCCGCTGCCCGAGTTCAACGTCGCCGGTTCGTCCGCCTACCCGCTCGCCCACTCCTCGCTGCAGACCGCTTCGCCCTCGGCCGCCCGCTGCGCGCGGCGGACGAGGAGGACGTGCAAACGGCGGCCTCCTTCGACCTCCGCGAGCTCCTGCACGCCGCCCTCGTCGACTCGGCGGTCGAGACGGCGAGCGACTTCGAGTGGCCGCCGATCGCCCGCTCGATCTCCGCCCAGGTCGTCGGGCCCCCGGACGAAGCCGAAAGGCTCTTCGCCCAAGGCAAGCGTCTTCTCTCCTTCTCAGTCGTTCGCTTGCAGCTCCGATCGGCCGTCTGGGAGTGAACCAAAAGAAGGCCGCCGCGTACCCGCCCCGCCCGGTCGACGTCTTCGCCCGCGCCCAGCAGAAGACGCTCGAGAAGCAGCTGTGAAGCTCGTTTGTTGTCTTTGTATTGAAGGGAATAAACGGTTGAGCGTGTTGACGTGTGACACTCGTAAATGTCAAGGAAGAAGTCGACGAGCGCTTCTCTAGACAAACTCCGATTATCGTCGTTGCTGCCCGGGTCACCTATTTGCATCCCGCCCCACTCGCGTCGTGTGCACCTCCCCTCTCGCCCCTCCGCTCTCTCGACTCCAGCGATGGCCCAGCCGGTGGACGTGGACAACATGATCTCGCGCCTTCTGAACGTCGGTGAGTGCCCCCTGCCGCCTGCTCGCTGCAGGAATGGCGGGCGGCTGCCTCACGACTCAAATGAGCGAGCAGGAGCTGCAGCAACTCTGCCAGATGGCCAAGGACGTCTTCCAGTCGCAGTCGTCGCTCATCGAGGTCGAGCCGCCGCTGGTCGTGTGCGGGGACATCCACGGACAGGCGGGCAGCGAGGGGATCGCTCCTCTAATCGGTGGTTGCAGTACTCGGACCTGCTGCGCCTGTTCGACAAGAACGGCTTCCCTCCCGAGGCCACAAGCAGCACCAGTAGCCCCTCTCCTGTGGACCTCGGCCGACAGAACATCGAGACGATCTGCCTGATGTTCTGCTACAAAATCAAGTACCCGGAGAACTACTTCATGCTGCGCGGCAACCACGAGTGCCCGGCCATCAACCGCGTCTACGGCTTCTTCGAGGAGTGCAACCGACGCTACAAGTCGACGCGGCTGTGGCAGGCGTTCCAGGATGTGTTCAACTGGATGCCCCTGTGCGGCCTCGTCGGCGGCAAGTGGGTGGAGAGCGAAAGGAGCCCTCACTCACTCACTGAACACTCCGCTTGCAGCACGGCGGCCTCTCGCCCCAGCTGCGCACGCTGCCGCGCCCGCAGGACCCGCCCAATCCCTCGATGGGCATCGACCAGTGGGCCGGGAGCTGGCAGGCGAACACGCGCGGCGTCTCGTGCGTGTTCGGGCAGGACGTCGTCGTGGACGCGCGCTCATCAGGTCGTTCAGGACAGGTTCGTTCAGTCGGGAGCTCTCTCCCCTCCTCCCACGAGTTCTTCGCCAACCGCGCCTCACTGCTGCGGCCAGTTCGACAACGCCGCGGCGACCATGAGCGGGGCCGACGACCTCACCTGCTCCTTCCACGTCTACCGCCCGACCGCCAAGGCCGCGCGCCTCGTTATGTCCGGCACTCCGCAGGGAGCAGGGGGACAGCGTCGTCGTATAAGCGCTTCTGATATCCTTCCTCCTCGCCGATAAACTTCCGTTCGGATCCGTGCTTGCTGCAAGGTGGATCAAAGAACCTTGCAGGACAAGAGCGGTTGAGAATCGGCTTTCGTATTACTTGCTCCTGCCTGGCTTGTCAGTCTTACTGCGTGTGAAGAAACAAACGCAATGTGCGGATGGGCAGGCTGGAAAGAAGCGTGCACTCGGCACTTCCCACCCGTCGTCTGTCTCGTTCAAACGCAAACAACGAAGCGGTTTATTCACTTCTCGTCACGAAACAAGAACGAAATCGAACACGACGCCGTCGAAGCGCGCCGTCCACACGTTGACGACCTCCTTGGCGTTGGGAGGTGGCTTGAACGTCGCCAAGCGACGAGCGCTTCTTTGCCTGGCGAACTGTTGCTCGGCGAAGAACTCATTCGCTGCCGACCGCAATCGTCGGTACGCGTCCTGAACGATCGTGAACGTAAATTTAAGGAGCCAAACGAACGGGATCGGTCTTGGGATTGGGCAGCACGAGATGCGTGCGGAGGTGCACCTTCGAGAAGCCCGCATCGATCGCGAAGCCGGCGAGCCGAAAACGACGAGTGAGCAGACGCAACAACGACCGTTTGACCCTCAATTTCTCCTCCTAAACATCTCTTAACTAAGAACTACTGACTGCAATGCGCTCACCCCGAGTTGCTCGAGTTGTAACCACGGGAGAGTGAAGATGAGCGCAAAATTTTCGTTCAACGAGCGCAGGTTCTTGAAGGCCGACCGCAAAGCCCCGCTTTCCTCTTCGGGCCACGCACAAGCGTTCGGCCCGAGCAAAGCAGCCGCTCCCATGGGCGCGTGGTCGTTGAAGTCGATGCACACGTTTTCCACGGCTTCGTTCGGCTCGCAACTAAAAATATTGCTTGTTTCCTGCTGAGTTGTGCCTACGGTTTGTGAACACCGAGTCCAGTCATCCAGCGGATGAGCATCATGGCAGCGGGCTTGCGGAAAAACGGCACAAGATCTAAAGAACGAGCTCGATTGTTTCGATGAAGCTGGAAAGAACCTACAAGGCTGCTCGTTCGTAGTGGGCAGAATGTGCACGACACGCATCATCGGCGACAAAGGCGAGTAGAAAAGGAAATCGTGCGAGCAAGACGAATGAAACATGGCGACTTTCCGTGGCACGAAGCTCTGAAGCAGGTGGACGACCCACGGCTCCGTGTGAGTTCGTTGGATGATCACGTGCACCTCTTCCAAGTGCTCCAACTCTGAACAGCCAAGGATGAGGAGAACCACGAGAGAAACTCACTGTTCAAGGACGACAAGACCAGCGCCCACTCTCGAAGTGTCTCGAAAGTCATCGGTTCCGTGGAGTTGAGCACGAGATCTAACTGTCGGATCTCCTGGCGAGCGAGCAGCAAAAAGATAGCCAAGCAGCCGACGCCTTCGGTTAAGTACTGCAATAGCAAACAGAAGGGTCCCTTCGAAGCAGACGACAGATGGCCTGCTTCGTTGCACAGAAGAAGTTGTGGTGCCGTTCGCTCCGCCTGCTTCTCGCGCGGAGTGAAGAAGACGGTCGAAAACCAGCGGCTGCTGAAGAACATCCGCAGGGTGCGCAGTCGCAAGGGCGCACGCGCAGCGAAATAATCCACACCAAATGGTGGCTGGTTGTGCGGCAAGCTCGTGCTCAACGCCTGGACCATGAGGGCGCGGCGAACGTCCGCATTGAGCGTCGGCTTCTCGTCCATCGGAGGCGGGCGAGCGCGGGGAGTGAGTGAGCGCGGGAGTGGTCGAGCGGATGGACGCCGCCGATTGCGTTTTACCCAAGCGACGCTCTGTTTTGAACCTCCTACTGCGCGGGCGGTTTGCAGCCGCCTGCTTGTGCCTGCAACCAGACGAAAAAAGTCGGCGGTGTTGTAACACACTCGGTCGGTAATTATTTTGCTTTCCACCTGCATTTCGTCGAAGCCCTTGTTGCCGACTGAAGCGCCGCACCGCATTCAACCGCAGAAGGGCCACCGTCACCCGCCCACCAAAAAGAAAACAAGACGCGTCGTAAAGCGATCGTAAAGTGCAAATGCGATTGCTAGATTTCCATGAGGCAACCGCACAAAAAGACGAGCAGCAGTCAGTTCTTCTCGTTCGTTCCGAAATGCGCTCAACGATCGTTTGCCTGCTGCTCGTTTTCGGAGTGTCGCTGGTCTCTGCGGACCACTTCGGGCGGTGCGAGGAGGAGTGCGTGCAGAAGTACGGGCCGGGCACGTTGGCGATCGAACGCCATCACCGTTGCGTGTGCATCCCGAGGAGGAATTTCCGTCGTCGCTTTTACTCGGCACAACATTTTTGTAGCCCGGACGAGTGCAACAAGAAATGTGCAGCTCAAATTGGAAAATGTGGGGGAAAGTGCGTTCTTGATGGTGGTTGGTTCTTCTGCGATTGCTATTCCTGCCCATGACTCCGACTAATTGCTGAGATGAGTGCAGAGAATAAACATTCTTGACCATCGTTGTGAGCAGCGGTTGCGCTCCATTGAACTCGCCGAATGATCCGGAAAGCCTTTGTTTATTCCGCAAGAGTCAAGTGAGTAGACGATCAGGTCGAACATGGCGACTGGCTCGAATTCGTAGCCCTCTTTGACTGTTTCAGACGTGGGCAGTGGGAGACGGGAACTCCAACTCGACGCAAAAGACGAGCGTGTCCGCCGGTTGGCTCAAGGCACGCAGTTCGTCCGCCGACACGTGGCGCTCTCGGCCCAGAGCGCGTGGCCGAAGAGGAGCTGGAGTTTCTCGCGTTCGCCGTGAGCGTTCGGGCAGACGGGGCGGAAGGCGGCGTGCCCCTGGGCGCACGCGACGAACTCGCCGCTCTCCCGGTCGCCTACCGCGAGCAGCTTCCGCGCGACGCCGCCCAACGCCCAGCGGATGGCGGCGGGCAGTTCAGGGCGGCTTTCGAACCGCTCGGCTGTGCGACAGACGTCGATCCCGTCCGCGCGGATGAGGCGGGCGAGAAAGGTGGGCGGCACCCCGAAGTCCGCACATCGATTCACGTCTTATTCGATCGATTGGACTGGAAGCAGCAGAGGGGTGAGAGGAGGTAGTGAAGGCCGCTCAACGCCCAACTCCTACCTACCGCTTATCGGCTTCAGCGAGCCCGCGTTCAACGGCGCGAGAAGATGGGGGTCAACGCGCGTCCTCCGCATCGACCCAAAGCACTGGCGGCGCGAGCGGGCGATCGTCCACCTCGCAAACACGAACAACGCCAGGCAGTACCTGAAAGTTCGTCCTTCTCTTCTCTCGTTCATTACTGCCGTCCTCTGCTGCGAGTGGCGCCCGTGAAGTGACTGGAGCACGGCCAGTCGGCGGCCCTCGAAATCCACCTCGTGTCGGCGGACTTCGGCGACCGCCAGGCCGAGCTTATCAGGTCGAAATGGTTGTTGCCCAGGTCGCCGCCCGTGTTCGTCACCTGCACGACCATCCGCTTGCCGTGCACGGCGTCCGAGGTGAACGTGAGCTCGTAGCGGGCGCAGCACCAGTTGCTCTCACCGGCGCCCGCCAGCTGCAGCCCGACTGCGTGTTGACCCGATCGTCCAGCGGTTGGTTCGAGGCGGAGCACGAGCGGACGGGCCCCTGCTTGCCCGGCCATCTGAACAAGGCGAATTGGAAGGAGATCGCTGCTGGCACACAGCCGCAGGACGGCTGCAGCAATCCCAGTAGCGAGTCGTCTGGCCGGTGCCCTACTGGGCGACTGAGCGGCAAAGAAGAGAGGGAGGATGCGTGGAAACAGAACTGGATTTATTCGACAAACAACAATCAGAGGGCTGGGATTCTTCAAGGACTTTCGATCAGACAATGTGGACCTCTCGACGCGCAAGGAACTCGCGATTCGCAGCGAGACCTGAAAGCAAGGAAGAGCGATGAAAGCACTCGGGTGGGCGGAACTCACGCTGCCGGTCGGCGGCCGAAACGACGAGCAGAGCGGACTGGATTTGAAGACGGGGCAGGACGTGGCCGATGAACTCTTCGAATTTCAGCGCGTCGCTCATGGCCGCTCGAATCCGCTCGCCCAGCTCCGCCGCGCCCGGCTTCACGAACACGTGGGCGAAGGCTCGCCGGTCGGCTGAGGGCGGGAGTTCCCAACGAGTCATCGGAGCGGAGCAGACGGGCGCCGGCCAGTTGGGCAGCTTGTTGAAGACCGCCGAGTGGGTGCGGAGCACGAGGAGCTTGGCCGACGGATCTTTGCTCCAGTTGTGCAGCACGAACGTGCCGAACGTCTCGCGGCACTACAAGAGTAAAAGGATGACCGGAGGATGGAAAGAGAACTCACGAGTTCGAGGTCGAAGTAAACGAGAGCCGGCTTCCGGTGGAGGTGGTCCGAGAGAGCGAGCCACGGATCCTCTTCGGCAGCCGGCTGTTCGACGGCGATAGCGGGGATCGGCGGGGCCTGGCGGGCTTCTTGCGGGCGAACGGGAGCCTGCGGAACGACCACTTCCTCCTGATGGACGGCCGGTTGGACGGGAGCGGGAGTCGGCGGTCGTTCGACGTCACTCGTGGGCTCCTCGGCTTCCCCATCCGCCGGCTGGTCGGTCGGCTCCTTCTCGTCGAGCGACTCCTCCGTCAGCTCATCGGTCGAGTACTCGGTCCACTCGTCGCTCGACTCGTCGCACGAGTTCTCTTCCGATCCGCCCGCGTCCATCGAGTTCTCGCCCGGCACATCGACCGCTTGCTCGGCATCTCCACTGGGCGCCTGCAAAAAAAGAGAACGTGAAGATGCGCATTGTCACTCACTTCGACCTCCGCTCGCTCTCCCGCAGCTCCCTCCGCGTGGCGATCGTAGTTGTGCTTCCTCCGCTCGTGCCGATTACGGTGGTCTTTTCGTCCAAACCGGCAAGTGCACAGGAAGCACTCGTGACCCGTGGTGGCCGCGTGGTTGCGGAGATGAGCGGCACGCCGATGCGCCGGGTAGGCCAACGAGCAGTGCGGGCACTTCCACTGAAACAAACACCGGCAATGGAACGGATTTCACGGTTTGCTTGCCTGGTTGCTCTCCTCGAGGGGGCCCTGAATTCAATGAGAAGAAGGATAGAATGAAAAGGGAGCGGCTCACCATCGTATTTTGCCCCAAACGCTGCCAATAGTTCCAACGAATACTCCGACGGAAGTATTTGTGTTGAAGCCGTTCGTGTTCGTTGCGATGAGCGGACCGAGAGAACTTCGCCCCGCACTTCGTACACGGGAAGCCGGTCGGTCGCAGGTGGGCGCGCTCGTGATTCTTCAAATTCTTTCCGCTCGCGATTTCCAGTCCGCAGTGTCGACACGAAGTCTGCAATTGGAGCGAGTGAAAGCAGGAGGAAACGAAAGAAAACCGTCACCTGCCGCTGGTTGCCGGCCGCTCGACGAGATCGGGATGCAGCGGCTGCGGAAGCTCGTCCCGCTTTCGATTTGGAGCGAGTGGAGGGCGCCATCGGGAGCTCCTCTCGCGCAATCGACGTTTGAAAGCCTGAAATTGGGACAAAATCAAACGAATCGAAAGACGGGCGTGAAGAAATCGGCGTCCCCCGCCCGCAACGAACGCCGTGGAAAACGGGCCGCTCGGCCGGCCGACTGCCGCGATCTTCCCGCCGCTTTTCTCCGCTTCCCTCCGCTTTCCTTTCGGCGGCCGGGCGACCGCTGGACGCGTCTTTCGCAGGGCAATTCGAACGACGCGCAAATCGCTTCACGGCGCTCGTTTGACGAGCGGAAAGCGGGCCGCAGATGTGCGCGCGCATTCCAACGGCGGCACTCTTCTTTTGATCGGAAGAGAAAAAGGAGCGAGTCACTCGTTTGCTTTGTCCCGCGAGGAACGAGTGAAATTGAAGATTTCGCTGTTGTTCGCAAGACAAGACGCAAACGGAACAGGACGAAAGCGGCCAAACATCCCCCGGAAAGGACAGTCTCTGCTCGGTGCATCTCCTCTCGATCCCAAGAACTCCGACGCGCTTATTCGAGTGCGACTCGAGCGGTGCGAGTGGTGAGCGCTTTGTGATCGTCGGTCAGAAGCTCCAAGATGCGTTCGATCGAGCCCTCTGCGACTACGAGGCGGCGCTCAAGCGGAGGGCGAGCGGGGCGGCGGCTGAGCTGGACGACTCGGCGAAACGCAAAGCAGCTCTTTCGACCGTCCGCCGAGTGCGCGTGCCGGTCGACAAGCAGGAGAAGTGGGCGAATCGCCTCGAAAAGTCCTCGGCCGGCATTTCCGCTTGTTTGCCGCGATCAACCGCGCCCGTCACGAGGCGCTCGCCAAAATGAAGCGATGCCGCTTCGACAAGCTGCTCGCCCGCTTGCTCGCCCACTTTCGCTTCGCGTTGAAGGCGGCCGCCGAGAGCGAGTCGGCCGACTTCCGCCGCGACGCCTCTGGCGAAGCATTCACAGCTGTCCATTTATTCGCCTCAAACGAATGGGTGCTTGTTGCTTGGGAGCGAAGTCAATTGCGGCGTGCCGATCGTCGAGGATTCTTCGGATCGAGATCTTGAGCCGCCCGTCCCGTTCGCCCACCTTCTCCGCGGGTTCTTTGAGCAAGGGGAAAAGTGAGGAGAAGTCGGTGAAGCTCAGCGTTTTAAAGCCTCCTTCTTTCGACCCACAGCGATGACTCACGGAACGCATTCGCAAACACGACTCTTCTTTCTGTTATCTCCGGTTTTCCGTTGCTTTCCGTCCCGAACGCATTCGCGTTTCGTTCGACGCGTAACGTTTGAGCACTCGACCGACGTGCTTCGAGTTGGCTCGGCAGTTGGTGGAATTTCGCGCGATTCAATTGCACGTGGCGGTCGTTCTTCCTCGCTCCAACCACGCCCCGCTTTCCGTCGACTATGGCCGCGTCGAGCGGCCACACGACGAGCCATAGACGGAGAGAAATCGCGGAAGAAGCGGGCATCGTTCAGCTCTTTTCGGCGAACCAGTGCGACTGCTCGGAGTGTTGGAAGACGGTCGTCTGCCGCCCCGCTAGCCGGCTGGTCGCAAAGCAACGGAAGCTGGATGGGGACCAAAAGAAGACGTTCGTCCACGAGCGACAGTCCTCGAGGAACTCGGTTGTCTACGACGGCCATGGGATTCGTTCATTTGCTTCCGCTCTCTGTTTATTCGCTTGTTTGCAGAACTTGGAACTGTTCGGAATGTTGGCGGAGGCTCGCTACTTGTTCGTCTCGACCAAAGCCAACCATTTCCTTCTCGTGGATTTGGTCCGCAATTCTCGCAAGTGGGTCTTCCTGCTGTTTACGGTTCCAACCGCACTGGTGTTCGTTCAGGTCGTTGAAGCCGCGAACGGAGTGGCGACCGAATCACGAATTACGCGACTTTGTGGTCCTGAACTCGACGACGATCCTCGCCGTGACGTTCGACCAGGGCGGGCACGACGCGGACGAACTGCTGTTGCTGCGGTTCGGCGCCGATGCCGACCACTACGATCGGATTCTCCTCCAGCGGGCAGCGAACGGCCAGCACCCCTCTTTCGCCGTGACGGAGATCGCCGGACGGGAGGTGGTGGACGTGAAGCGGGCCGTGCTGGACGGCATCGACGGCTTTGTTTTCCTTCGCGTGGACGTCGACGCGGCCGAAGCGCTCGTCGAGCACACGGTCGACCATCCCGCCGATCATTCCGGTGACTACGCTGCCCAGATGAGCGACGAGGGCCGCGAGATGTTCGTGCTCTACGAAGAGGATCTGAAGACCCTGCACGTCTACTCGCTGGAGCGGAAGAAGTGGACGAAGGAGACGTTGGGCGGCGCGGACGTCGGCTCCAAGGTGCCCGCTCTCTTGTGGGCTCGTCCATCAATTGTTCCATGCAGATTTCAGATCGTCTTTTGCGGCTTTCTCAAAGCGATCCACGCGAAAACACGCGACGGAGACGATTCTTCGCCCGAGACGCGCCGTCTCTTCCGCTGCAATCTGCGCGAAAAGAAGTGGGAGAGCGTTGCCGTCGACGCGAAAGACATCGACTTCGTCTTTCCCATCGTGAACCCGACGGACGGCCGGGCAGACGGAATCGTGGTCATTCGAACGAAAGAGAAACGAAATCAACACGGACGCCTTTTGTTCCTCAACCGCTTCAAAGTCGAACGGCACATGTTCCGGTTGCTGGCTTTCCTCCCCGCTCACCTCTACCTCCTGCTTTCAGGCAGCCGGACTCGCTCCAACGCCAGGCGTTCATCGCCGCCCGCAAGCTGCACGAGGGCGCCGAGGTGGAAGAGACGCTCCGCCAAGTCCTGGAAGCCGAAGCCGCCCGAAAGGCTGCGGGCAAGAACACGGGCCGCAAGGAGCCGATCGCCGTGCCGCAAAAGAAATTCTTCCCAAGCGTCTACGAGGGCATGGAGCCCATCCCCGTCTGCCGCCTCGAATGAGCTGTCTATTGTTCCTTCCGCCTTTGTTCGTCGTTGAGATTCGAAGAATAAACACACTAATCGCATTCCACTGTCTGTTGTCTCTTTCCCTGCTCGTTCGCTTGCTCGTCGAAAAGATCGTTGGGCTCTTGGAGTCGGGCGTTTTGCTCTTAACCACTCCCACTACTGTTTACCTCGAGCTTGTGGCATGCCTTCCGCTCCAATCAATCGACGTTTATTCAAACAACAAACAAACAATCAAATCATTCGGTTTTGACCACAACTTCCACTTCGTCCTCGTCCTCCGAGTCGTCGCTGTCCTCCGCGGCTCGCTCGCGACCGCCCGCTTCGGCCTCGACGACCGCCCGCATCTCCTCTTCGGTCAGCGCGTCCTCCAGCTTCGGGTCGATGAGGAGCAGCCGTTGGATCCGCTCGTCCGTCGCCTTCTTTCGACTGCGCGCCGCTTGTCGCAAGTCGCGGGCCGTCGGTTGGGGCCTCGAATCCTTCGGCTTGCTCTCGATGGCGCGCGATTGAACGAAGGCGAAGTTCGTGGTCAGATTGCGAAGTCGAGCGAAGTGATCCTGCAAGTGCGGAGAAAAAAGATAAAGGAGGAGGTTGTGGAGACTCGCCTCCGAGATTTCGACCGCTCCCTTCGTCTTCCGGTCGGCCGCGTCCCACTCGAAGTTGTGGACGTGGAGCTCGTGCAGTCGTCGCTTCTTCGCGTCTCCGAAGCCGCTCCCGCACACCGAACAGAAGAAGTGGCGGTTGCTGTGGTCGTGTGTTGCCGCGTGGTTTGCGGCGACCAGAGCGAACGGAATTCCGCACTCCTTGCAGTTCTTAAAGGCGATGAGATGGTTGTGAGACTCGAGGAACGTACCCCGTCGACTCGATTCGGTGGCTTCGCAGCGGAAGTGAGCAGCTCTTCGCGTTCACTCGGGGACTGATCGATCGGTTCGTCGCTGGACTTCTCGCTCATTTGCTCGCCATCCCAAGTGATCGTCTGCAAAACAGAATTAGCGGAAGAAGCGATTTGCGACGAACTTCGAATGCGGCGTGCTCACGGATAGCTCCGTCGGCTCCCTCTGCGTAGCGATCGTAGGCGTGCATTTCGCGTTCGTGCTCATCTCGGGTGCGGAGTTGCGTGTAAGAAGCACGACAGACGGCGCACTTGTGTCCGGAACGCTTCGAATGCGTCCGCTCGTGGCTTGCCAATGCGTTGTACGGATACTCGACTCCGCAGTGCCGACAGGGAAGCTAAAAGAGGAATCCGAATATTGAGAGCAGTGGAAACCGACCTTTTTGTACGGATGATTGGCAGTCGTCTCACTCGTCCCTTGATCTCCGTCCACTTCCTCCGTGTAGCGATCGAAGTTGTGTTTCGACCGCTCGTGCCGATTGCGAATTCCCGTGTGTTGAAAACGAGACGTGCAGAAGAGGCACTGGTGTCCCGTGGTGGCCGAATGGGTGCGGAGATGAGCGGCACGGCTTGACGGTCGGTAGTCAATAGAGCAGTGTGGACACTGCCACTGGAACGAGAGAGCGAAAATGCAGCGGGATTCACGGAGAGTTACCAAAACTTCGTTCTTCTTGATGGCCTTAATGAGAACAAATGAAGACCGCCAGCAAAAGCCGGCACTCACCGTTATTTCTCGTCCCAAACGCCGCCAATGTCTCCATTGAGCGGTCGGGCGGAAGTACTTGTGTCGAAGCCGCTCGTGTTGATTTCGGTCCTTCGAGCGGCGGAACTTCGCCCCGCACTTCGCGCACGAGTAGTCGCCCGTGGCCGTGTGAATGCGTTCGTGACGCGTCAACACGTGTGCTGCGACTTCCAATCCGCAGTGTTGACAGCTCGCCTGCAATCAAAGCGGGTTAAATTGGCGGAAAAATCAATGAAATCCTTACTTTTGTTGCTTTTTGCTTGAAAAAAGAACGCACGGCTCGGCGATTGCTGGATTTGAATTGCCGACCGCTGCGAAACGAGCCGAAGACGCCATCGCGGACACCAGTCGCTTCCAACCGAATTCGAAAGACTGCTGGACGCCCTGCAATGAAAAGCGAGTAGACAGAAACGCGAGAAATCGGCGTCCCCCGCCCCACTCGACCGCAACGACGGTGGAAAAAAGCGTTCGCTCGGCCGACCGCCGCCGCTTCCTTTTGGCGGCCGATCGGGCCGGCCGGCCGCTCGTCGCACTCCTCTCTTTGCGAGGGCGTTGTGAACGGCCGCGCAAATCGCTTCTCCGAGCTCGTTTGGCGCGCGCGGAACGAGCAGCAGATGGGCACGCGCGTTCCATTGGCAACACTCCGCGTTCGACACGTAAAGCAGGAGCAATTCATCGACACCAGCGTGTGACGGCGCTTCGCGCCGTCCCCAGCTGGGGGTGTCGTTAGACTGATGCGTATCGAATGCTTCTATCGACTTTTTTTGAAGCAAGTGCTCGTCGCGACGAGAGAACGCCGAGTCGTGATTCAAAAACGTTTGGGTTCAATTGAAACTCGACGAATGGGCAGTTTCTGAAAGAAGACGGCTTGTTCACTCCATTCTGCTCTTACGGCCCCAAGGAGAACAAAGGCAAACAGTTGAAGTCGTTTGCCAACGCAAGCTTTGGGCTTGAGTGGGCCCACAGTGCTGTTTGTAATTGGTAAACGATGCCAAACATTTTGTTTTGATTTCAGCAAGCAAAAAGAGTGAGTGTTGGTTGCGACGCGCAAAGAAATTGACCGCGAGACTGAAGGGAAGAACCCCAACACTGAACGACCCATTACTCGTCGGCAATCGAATGTTTAAAAAAGCTGAAACGGTGATTTGAAGGGCAACTATGTGTTAGACAGTTCTGCCAAGTTTCGGGAGAATCGGTCCACACACGGCTAAACCCGCCCGCTGTTTGCGCGATATCAGGGGTGTGGTTCGCGTGTGTCGCAGTGGCCATGTGGGCCAAGGACAACAACAAACTGCACTTTACTGAAAAGCCCGCATTCTGCGCTTTCCAATGAGCCTACACACGTGTCATCACGCCTGACACTCGATGAGAACGACGGGATTGAAATTCGCCGGAACTTTTCAAACCGACACACAATTTTCGATTCAAACCGCTGAGATTCCGGCAACTCCTCCTGCCTCAAACGCAAGCTTAAAAGATGCGCAAAACCTTTTTCTAGGTGGGATCTTTTTTGTTTGTCGAATAAAATTCGGAGCGTCGAGAACGGCGCGTCCGAGTGTGGACCTCTTCAATTTTCCGCCTCGACCTTTTGACTTTGGTCGATCACAACTTTGTTCGACGACGTTTCCTGACGATGCGATCAACTAATAAAATGTTCCTCGTTTCAAGGCACATCTTTTCGTCCACAGTGCGGGTAAAATTGGACGGCGGGGCAAAACGGTACGTTGCGGAACGTCGGCACGAAACGTTGAACGTGCTCGCCGACGGTCGAAATGCACATTTTCGGAGTTCGCGCATAAGACTTCGTCTAGCCAGAAAAAATTTCAGCTCGATCGGAGCAAAGCGCTAAAAGTTGAGGTGCGGTTTGTGACGGACAAACGCACAATTTCTCTCCCTTTTCGAGGGGACCTCTGCTCGTCCTCATGCCGAGTGAACGTTGGAAGCTTCGTGGAATTTACTTGATTGGTGGCTCACGATTAACGCAGGTTGGTTTGCTTGCGGAAGAAACAGAATGATCGCACACTCTGTTGGGCGAGAGAACACTCACGGCGCTCACACCGTCGTCCGTTCGTTAGTTCGTTCGATCGACTAAATACGACAACAAACGCCTTTATTTTACTGCTTTTTATGGACGAGAACGAACTGAAGCTCGTCGCTGGACTGTCGCCTGCTCCACCCACAAACGACAGACGTCAGGCGTGTCCGCTGGAGCACCCGCAAGCTGGCCTCTTCGACGACGCTGTCGAATGGGGGAACTGCAGCTCGGACGACGAACTCGCTAGCCGCCGCCCCCAATCGCTCGTACGTGTCACGAACACACCTACAAACTCTGTGATAGCGTCGAAGGCTGCTGTGCTGGGACCGAACAGCACGAATTCCGTATGCAGCCGCACGCGCTAAACGACGGCATCCCGGCGAAACGCAAAGCTCACCGGAGTGAGGGATCAGCGTCGACGACGACCACTTGAGATCGACCTTGTTGTCCTAAAGGATTTTGAGACGACGACAAACTGCACTCGCTCCGAAACCTCCAAGCTGCAATCGGGGAAGTGGAGATTGAGCGTACACGCTTCGTTCAACCAGCCGAGTTTCCTAACAGCCGAACAGAACACTTGCTTTCTCACTCGCCCAACGCGGTCGTTTTGAGAACGATCAAAAGGAGCGGCCGGCATTTGTCAGTGAGTTTGATTGCGAACTAGCCGAGTCGTGGCGCGTGCCCGCGGCGAGCATGTGATAACGCCGCTCGCACTTGCGGAAAGAATTGATTGCGGGATTTAAGCGGCGAAATGAATTCCGTTGGAACATTTTGATCGATTCGTCGGCTTTCAGTCGCTGCTTCAAAACGATGCGTTCTTTCTTCCGTTTTCCGTTGAACATCCCGCTTCTTCTGAGCGTTGTTTTGGGCGCCTGTACGGGAGAATTCGTGCGCATCGAATTCCAAATCTACTCCGATGGTAAGCCGTTGCCGTAAGCATCTGCACGGCTCCTTGCTTGCTGCAGGATCGTTTTTTCTGAGCGTTGGGACTCCTATATGGACTTTTGATGCTGGCTTCGACCTTTTCGAGCGGGACCTTCTTGTCGTCGATCACCAATGCGGACTGCAACGGACGGACTGCCCCCGCTATTGCAGAGACGGTTGGCGAATCCAGTACGAAGCATTCAACAGACAGCGAGTGTTCAGTCCTTTTCTTCCCCGTCTTCTGCCCGCCGGCCTGCGATCCCGCCCGCCCGGACATCTCGCGCGTCAAGTACTGCGGCGGACGAGCAGTCCGCTTTTGGCGGGAGAACTCGACGACGTTCGCCGAAGTGGAGCCGTTGGAGAAGTGGACGTTTCGCTCGCAAGACTACGGCAAATCCACCGGCTGTTGGGTGCGGGACACAATCGAGTTATGGCCGCCCGGCCGCTCCATCATCGTCTTTGTGCCGAACGTTCGCTTCGCCCTGCTCGAGTACACGGACAGTCGGTGAGTGCGCGCGAGAGAGCGGGAAGCAAGGTCGGCAATGGGCGAGGGCAACGACACTCATTTGGTCTCATTATTTCTTCCGTTTATGCAGCCTGTTCCAAAACGTGTACACTTCGGTGGACGCGATCCTCGGATTGGCGCCCGGCCCCAGCGCATTCGTCCCCCAACTGTTCGAGCGGGGGCTGATCGCCGAAGCGACGATCACCATCGTTCCGCCGACTTCTTCCGTCGGCCTCGGGTTCATTGGGCAGGCGGCGGACGATTCGCTCTGCGACAAGGCCGCCTGGAAGTCTCTCCGACCGCCGAGCGAGACCAACTGGTTTCTGCGTGCGAAGTGGATTCGAGTCGGCGATCTCGTGTTTCACCATCAGCTCGGGAGTTTCCGCTGCGAATCGCTGAAGTGAATCGATCGGCAAGCCTCACAACTCGGTTGCCATTGCTCGATTCAGGTGGCCCTGACTCCCGGACAGTGGATGAAAGTGCCCGACGACCTCCTCGTGCAGCTGTTCAACAAGCAGATGCTTTTTGACGAAGCGGGCGACGTTTTGCTAACAGCCGTTTGCAACTCGACCGCCCTGGACGTGACTGTTGAGTTCGAGGGAGCGACGATCACGATCCCCTCGGCCGCATTGATTGGCAACAGCAGGTTTGACGGGGCAACAGGCACGCTCCTTCTCTTCTCGTCTGCCAATCGGGTGTTCAGGCCACTGCTACACCCAATTCGTCTCGATCCCGACCGCCCGCTACGCGCGAACCGCCGGCTGGACGGTCGGCAGCTTCTTGGCCGCCAAGTGCTTCCGGCTGGACTACGCGAAGCACGCGGTGGGCATCAGCGATGCACTTTCAATCCAAAACAACGAATAAAAACAAGTAGCCGTACAACTTATCGCATTGAACCCCCACGACCTTGAGCAGGCGGCCTCTCCGTTTCCTCCGCTCCGCCTCGCCGCACTCGAGCGGATTTTTTCCGCCCGAGCGGGTGGCGCTTCGCGGCAGCTCGCGGCAACAACTCGCTTTTTCGCCGCTTTCTTTCGGAATTTCGCGGCGATGTCGGCCGTTTTGCGGACGATCCGGTCGCCGACCGTCCGGCCGAACACGCCGCTCGTCTTGCTACTCGGTTGGGGCGGCGCGAAGGAGCGGCAACTCGCGAAGTACGCGGAGATTTACGAGCAGAAGGGGTTTGTTCCGTTCATTCTTCTCTTGAATTCAATCGCTGGAGTTCAGCTGCGAAGTGGTCGCGTTCATCGCGCCGTTCGGGCGGCTCTCCGGCCGCTCGTTCGCCGCGTACGGGCGCCACGCGGCCGACTTGTGGACGCGCGCACTGGTGGACGTCCGACCGGAGCGGCCGCTCCTCGTCCACGCGCTCTCGATGAACGGGATCTCGGTGTTCGCGCAAACGTGGGACCTCTTGGACGAGCAGCTAAACGAGCGCGAGCTGAAGGCGCGCGTGCGGGGGCTGGTTTTCGACAGGCACCTGCCCTCCTCGCTCTTCCTCTCATTCGATCGATTGCAGCGGTCCCTCGGACACCGTGCCGTGGACCTCGGCGATCGCCTTCAGCACGGCGACCTTCCCGCCGGGCACGGGCGCCGCGAACGCGGCAAAACGGGCGGCGATGCGCCTCGTCGTCCTCGCGTACGTGGCCGCCTTTCGCCTCGTCCAGTGGGCGCGCTTCGCGGCGGGCGATCGGCGCGTCTTTGAGCGGGAGATCTGTTTCTACCGAATGCTCGAGCAGCGCGATCTCCCCCGTCGGCAGTTGTTCCTCTACTCGACGGTCGATGCGGTTCGTCCACCCACTCCTCCATTCACTTCTTTCCCATCAGATGATCCGCGCCCGCGACGTCGACCGCTTCGCCGCCCACCAGCGCCGGCAGGGCGTCCACGTGCGGCAGAAGTGTTGGCCCGACTCGCCGCACGTCCAACACTTTCGCAAGCACCCGCTCGAGTACACGCAGCTGTGCCACGAGTTCATCGACGAGTGTCTTTCTGACCGCTCGCAGTCTGCTGTCGAGAATAAACTTTAGTGGAAGAGGGGTCGTTGGGATTGAAAGTGCTTTGGAACGGCCAGACTGTTCGTTCCATTGATATCAAGAGAATTCAGCGGAGAAACAAGAACGCAGTTTATTCCAAACAATCAACTGTCAACAACAATCGGATTCCATTGGTCAGAACACGTGGATTCCTTGAGCGGCGAGAGACTCCCGATCCTCGGCGATGCCTGAAAGCAATAAAGGGAATTGAGCACTCTCACTCGAACTCACGATCGCGGTCAGCAGCTGAGGCGACGAGCAGGGCGGACGCGAGGCTGACGGCGGGGAGCACTTCGGCGGCGAACTCCTCGAAGGTCAGCTCGCCGGCCATCGCTTCTTGCAGCCGTCGGCCCACTTCTCCCGCGTCCTCCTTCACAAACACGTGAGCGAACGCCCGCCGGTCGGGGGTGGGCGGCAGCTCCCAGAGGCCCATCGGAGCGGAGCAGACGGGCGCTGGCCAGTTGGGCGGTTCCGCGAAGTTGGGCGAGTGGGTGCGGAGGACGAGGAGCTTGGCGGTCGGCTCCTTGATCCAAAAGCGCGGCAGCAGAGTCCCGAACTGCGAGCGGCACTGGAAACCGAGAGATGGAAGACGGAAGGAGAGCTCACGTGTTCGAGGTCGAAGTAGAGGAGCTGCGGTTTCCTCTGGAGATGCACGAGAAGGTCAAGCGTCGAACTTTGGCGGCCAGGTGGCGGGAAAGGCTGCAGTTCCTGCGGAGCGACGGCGATTGGTGGAACTTGAAGGGCCTCCTGCGGGTGCTGGTGAGCGTCTTCTTCCGGGCGGGCTTCGTTTTGGATCTCCGCCTGCAGCTGCGGGGGCGTTTGCTCGCGTTGGGGCGCTTCTTGCGGAGCAACGGGAGCGAGCGGAACGACCGCTTCTTCGAGTCGGATGGCGGGAGGGGGCGTCGGAACACATCCGAGTTCTTCGACAGACTCCTCGCCCGATTCCTCCGTCGGCTGGTAAGTCGAGTCGTCGTCGGACGACTCCTCCGTCGGGCCCTCATCGCTCGATTGGTCGCTCGACTCATCATCGCTTGGCGTTTCGCCCGACTCGTCCATCGATTGCTCGGCAGCTCGCTCGGCCACCTGCTCGGCTTCTCCATTGGGGACCTGCAAGAGCAGAGGGAGGAAGTGAAGAAAGGAGTGGTCGCTCGCCTCGACTGCCGTTTGTTGTTCGTGGACCCCCGGCGCGTAGCGGTCGTAGTCGTGAATCAGACGCTCGTGGCGGTCGCGTTTCGAGCGCTCCGAATAGAAAGAGCCGCACACGTCGCATTTGTGGCCGGTAGTGTTCGCATGCGCGCGTTCGTGCTGCCACAGGATGCGCGCCGGGTATTCGACGCCGCAGTGGCGACATGGACGCTAAAACAATTAGTGAGCGCCGGGACAAAGCCACTAAAAACCGACCATTTTGGTCGCACGACGATGACCGCTTGCTTGTTGCTCGTCTTCGCCGTCTCTCTGGTGGTCCCAGTTGTGCTTGGCCAGTTTGTGATCCCGTCGGTTTTTGTCATCTTTGAAACGCGAAGTGCACAGGCGGCACTCGAAGCGGCCGGTGGACTTGTGCGTGCGAAGGTGAGCGGCACGGACTTGCATCGGGTACTGCAGGTGGCAGTGCGGGCACGTCCACTGAAAGCGGTCAAACAGAGCGGACGAACGGGAAGCCTTCTTACCGTTGTCTCCTGCACGCCGTCGTCCACTGCGTTGTCCTGCAATCAAAGAAGGAAATGTGAAGAAGCGGCCGGGATGCTCACCGTTGTCTCGTGGCCCGCACGTTTCCAGTACTTCCACAGGCGTGTGCGACGAAAGAACTTGTGCACCAATCGTTCGTGCGCGTTTCGATCGTCCGTTCGACGGAATTTGGACGCGCACTTGGTGCACGAAAAACGTTTCGTGGCCGTGTGCGTCCGCTCGTGTCGCTTGAGGCCCTTTCGCTGGACCTCCAAGCCGCAGTGTTGGCACGCGGCCTGCAATCGGCACGCGTGTGAGCAGGAGAAAAATGGATGAAAGTCGTCACCTTTCGTTGACTGCCGCCGGCATGACGGGTGCGCGGCTCGACGGCTGCTGAACCTCGTCCGTTGGCCGCTTCGGAACGAGGAGCGGGCGGCATCCTGGCTTCCGCTCCCGCACACTCGCCGTTGGACGCACTGAAATCAAAATAAACGAACGGAAAGGAGAACGCGGCGTCCCCCACCGCGGCGACGGCGGCAACGACGGAAAAAAGCGTTTGCTCGGCCGACAAGCCGCCGCCGCCCGCTTCCCGCTTTTGGCGACCGGCCGCTCGTCGCACTCCTCCCGTTGTGGGGGGCAATTCACACGGCCGCGGCCGCGCAAATCGCTTCTCCGCGCTCATTTTTGTTTGAGAAAGAAAGCCGCAGATGTGCGTGCATTCCAATGACAACACCCTCGTTTGTTCGAAAGAAAGAGTGAGTCACGGATTCCTTAATCTCGTTCTCTTGCCCAAAACGCCACGAGCAGGGCACATTCTGAGACTTGCACCCGCAAAACCTTTAAAAAACGAGTGCCTGAACGCCTTCACAAGCACAAACAACGAGGCGGTTTATACAGTCTCGATTACACACGAAGAAAAAATTTGAAGGAAACGCCGTCGAAGCCCAACGTCCACACTTTGTGGGTTTTCTTTCCGGGAATCTCCAGTGTAAGGCAGCCCACGTACTCGTCGTTTTGCGGAGAGCACTGCTGCTCGACGAAGAACTCGCTTGCGGCTGACATCACTCGTTCGTACGCCTCCTGAAAGGGCAGATGAACGAATGAGATCAAAATAAGAAGTGAACTCTTACCGGCTCCCTGCTGCGATACGGCGGGTCGAAGTGAACTTGCAGCTGCACGTCCGGGATGCCCTTGGTAGTGGCGATGCCGACGAGAGCGAAAATGCGGGTGAGAAAGCGCAACAAGCGGCGTTTGAATTGTGGCTTTTGCACCTGAACAGCACGCGAATAAACGCCTACAAACGTGCACTCACCGCTCCAAAGTCGTTCAGTTTGAGGCAATAAAGATTGAAAGTGAGGTTGAAGTGATCGTTCAACGAGCGAAGATTTCGGAAGGCCGCGCGAAGCTCGTTGACTTCTTGTGGCTTCCACGCGGAAGTTCCGGGTGCCATCTGAGCGGATGTGTCGAACCATTCGGAATAGTGAGAGTTTGCTATGACTGCTTCTACACTCGGGTTTAAGTTGCAACTAAAACCAAATTAGTGCCTTCCATCTTCAAACGTTCTTACGGTCCATAAGCGACAATGGAGGGCAGGTGAAACTCGGAGGTCGCGAGCACACGGGCCGGCTGACGGAAGAATGTGGCGGGATCTGCAAATAGCAATTGATCAGCTTGTTGGAAGGAACTCACCAAAACAACCGCTAAAAAAGCACTCCAGTCGCATCCGTTCGAACAACGACGCTTTGGGAGCGAGGAAGTAGTCGAGATAGCACCACGAATAAATGCTTTCGATCTTCGGCGGAAGAAATTCGCGAAGCAAATGGGCGAGCCACGTGCATTTGCGCAACCGGTAGAATTTCATGTGCACGCGTTCCAGATTGACGATGCCTAAAGTGCGAGTACGTAAACGAAAGAAAAGGGAATGACTGGCCGTTCAAAGGTGCTAGAACTTGTGCCCAACTGCGGACTGTTTCGAACGACCGTTCATCTCCATCCGAGATTTTAAGGTCCAAATTATGCACTATCGTTCGTCCGAGCCGTAGCAATCGGTTCATCGAACGGGCACTCGCATTTTCAGGGTTGATTTTCAAGCTCAGGTACTCCTTCCAGGCGGATTGAATCGTGAGCCGCTTGCCCATTTTAATCCGCGTTCCTTCGGCGTAGTCCTGCTTCTCACTCAAAGTGAAGAAGGCGGTCAGAAAGGTGTGGCTACAGAAGAACATGCGCAGAGTGCGAAGCCGAAGAGCCGCACGGGGTCGAAGATACCGGGGATCGTTCGGAAGGTAGTTGAACGGCAGGTATTCACTCAACGCGTGGAACATCACAGCGCGTCGAACGTCTGCCTTCATTTTCGGCTTGAGGTTCGGCAAGACCTGCTGCTCGTCTTCCATTCCGTTCGGATTCTTAACGGCGTCCATCATCGAGTTCTGAAATGGGGGAAGTGTTAAGGAAAGGAAAGCGGCAGCGAGCAGCGAACGGGAAGCGAGCGAGTGAAAACTGCGCGGCCGCTCGCTCGAACCAGCCGCTGAACGCAGCTGACTGCGTTCGAACCCAAGCCGCGTGCATTTTCGACCTTTCCATCGCCCACGCGTCCCGCCTGCCTGAGAGTGTTGGTTTGCATAAGCAGCGGCATGACCCGGCGGCCTCTCTCCGTGCAGCAGTCCAAAGTTCATCTGGTGACCTGCTTGACTACGCAGGGTTCTGTTTGCAAGGTCAGGCTCGTTTGCTCGACCTTTTCAAAGCCTGACGGCGTGGAGGACTCCACATTTAAATCAGAAAGCGGATGCGAACCACGAGCGACTCAATTTTTCGTAATCGCTTCGTCGTTCGGGGGTCACAAACTCGACTGATGGTCGCGCACGGAAACGAAGAGCGGACGCCGTTGACGATGCGTAATTCAACGATTCCCACCGCGATTCACAAGCCTGCTGTTTATTCACAACCGTTCGCAAACAAGCATGAACTCGAAATGCACGTTCACGGCGCGTGCACTCCACACGCGGACGAGCTCCAAGGAGTCGGGGAGATCGTCGGCGATTCGCGCCATCTCGTGCGCGTCATTCTGTTGATCAAACGGTTGTTTGGCGTAGAACTCGCTAGTGGCCGCCAGCAATCGTCCATGCGCGTCCTAAACGAGCGGTCAGCGAGCGTAAGAAAAAACGAACGTACGGAAGCCGTGCTGGAATTTGGGATCACGAGGGGCATTTGAATCCGCAGCTTCGAGTAGCCCGCATCGATTGCGATGCCGGAGAACTGGAAGCCGCGAGCGGTCATGCCCGTCAACAAGTACGTAAAGTCTTCTTTTTCTTTCTAAACCTTTGATGAGATGACTGTGAAGAATGGAGCACTCACAAAGACGTCCGAAACATGAGCCTCGGGAAAGACGACTTGCAAAGTTAGCTCGTCGTTTAACGAGCGGAGATTCTTGAGAGCGACGCGCAAGTTGGGCAGCTCGTGCTCGAACCATCCGAAATTCTCCTGCAAAACGTAACACGTCCCCTCTGCCAGCACCGAGTCGACGGTTGTGAGTTGCAATCGCACTTCTTCCACGAAGTCGTTTCGTTCGCACCTAAAAAAAGAAGTGTCGCTTGTATATCGACTTCGTGCTTACGGTCCGTGAGAGACGATTGCAAGCAGGCAGTTGTTGATCTCCAGCGTACGAGCGGGCGTGCCGAAGAATGAGGCAAGACCTGAAGAAAGCTTTCGGCTATGCAGCCAGAGATCAAAGGAACGTACAAGGCCGATGTTGTGCTACAAGTTCGGTTTGGGCTTCCTTCATGACAAACGGGGGCGGCTTCTGGACGAGGAGAAAGTCGTGGGCACAATTTGACTCGAACAGCTCGATCTTCGGCGGCAAAAAATCTCGCAGCAAGTGGACGAGCCACGACGACTTGTGGCGCCGTTCGATCCTGACATGCACGGACTGCAGCTGGTCGAGAGCTTAACAAAGAATTAAACGTCGAGAAAGAAAGACGAACTTACTCTTCAAGAACGACAACATTCTCGCCCAATTGCGGAGGCCTTCGGCAGTCGGCTGTTCGTCGGCAAAGATCACCATTTGGACCTTTCGCACTTCCGTTTGCCGCAACAGCAGCAATCGTTGCAACGAGTCGACGACAGTCGCCTCGTTGGAGTAGAGCATCAAACGCAACGGTTTGAAGACAACGGATGCCAAAGCGACTGCTGCGCCGTCCAGCACCAACAACGGCGCCCGGCGGCTCGCTCGTGTTTCGGTCGGACGGAAGAAGACGGACGAGAACGCGCGGCAGCAGAAGAACAGCCGGAGAGTGCGGAGGCGAAGAGCCGTTCGTTGTCGAAGGAAATTCGAGCCGTTCGTCGGCTTGTTGTGCTCCAGTTTCGTGCTCAACGAGTGCAACATGAGGATTCGGCGAACGTCCGCCTTCATCGTCGGCCGGGGCTCTGACAATGAGCGGGGCATCGGCGGCATTTCGTGTTCCTTCTCGTCCTGGACCTTCGGCTTCTTGCGCTCTTCTTCCATGACGGCCTCCGCCTTCCGCTTGTGTTCGCGGCGAGTCATCGAACGGGTCTTGCGGGGCGACATTTCCTGAAGAAAGAACAAGGATTACAGCAGAAAAAGAGTGGACGAACGGCAGTAACTCGTTTGCAGCGAACAAATGAAAAGGAGATTCGTTTGCCCAGCTGACAGTTCCTCTCGCTTAAACTCCGCTAGGTCGCCATAGAAATTGGGGCGCTGTGGGAAAAAGCGAGCAGTGCGCAACTCGCGTTTCCGCGGACGCACTTAGGGATCGGCGACCGAACGACCGATCGAAAACGCGGTCAGTGATTCCCATGGGGTCCGAACTGCATAGGGAGGTCAGCTGAGATCGTGAGGTAAATCCTCCAGACTCACGTGTCGATGCAGCAAACAATCACAGAAAAGGCCCGTATTGACGGCCAACCGTGTTCGACGGGAGAACAGTCGAAGGGTGGAAAGATTTGAATGGCGGGGCAAAGTCAAGCAAACCAGTGCTCCTCACTCATCATCCTCCAATTTGCTTCAACCGGTCGCTGGACGAAATGAAGATGGCGGCTTGGACGGTCGTTTTGCTCGCGGCCGCGTTGATGATCGCCGCGACTTCGGGCGACCATTCGACGACGGCCGAAAGTGATAGTGAGTTCTTCTCTTCCTTTCGTCCACTCCTTTCTCTCCGCTACTTTCAGCCTCCACACCGGCCCCGTTGAAGCCGGGCGAAGTGGAGGACCGCCGCTTCCTCGGGTGCTGCACGGACGCCTGCTGCGAGTGGTCGTGCCTGGATCGGGGTGCCGTTGTCGGCCGAGAGGAGCGCGCGGCGCCCGCCGGACGCCTCACGAACGCCACCGAATGTCTGTGCGCGTGCACTTGGATCCCCAAGTAGTCCCCCGATGGTGTACGAAATAAACAGTCGATCCACCTTTCTTGGTGGACCTACGACACACTTGTTCGAATGCTCGTACAAAATAGCGCGTTTGGTTCATGCTCACTTGATTTACCGCCTCCAAACGCAAGTGATCGATTAAGCATGCTTTTCGCCTCTCAAACAAGCGATCCCTTTTGCGTCGTTCGTTCATTCGTTCGTACAATTAATAAAACAATGGTCAAACATGATTTTCCGTAAGTTCGTGCATCGATCGGCTACTGACCGGGCCACTTAAGGGCACCTGCAAACGATCGATAGAACTGTGAAATGGGTGAAATGTTTGAGAAACTTGCCCATGTTGATGGGCGTCGCCTTGACCCAAAGGGCTTTAGCGATTCGTTTCGGAAGTGCAGCGCCCGCGTTCACGGCAACACTGTTCGCTCGGAGATTGAGGTTGCCGGCGCCCTCGTTGACGAAGAACGGCTGCGCGGCCTGATTGCGGATGTCGATGGACGGGGGCGCCTTGTCGAAGCCGCTGGCCGCCACGAATCCCGCGTGATAGACGAACGTCTGGTTGCCCCTGCAATCCTTCGATCACTCCGCCCTTTCGTCGCGTAACTCACCATCCGAACGGCCGCGTGCCGCTGGCGTTCCGCTGGAAGTAGCCGTTGTGGTCGAAGATGCCGAAGGTCGTCGCGATATCCGCCTGAGTGGCCGCCATCACGCTCACTTGTCGCTCGAGGTTGTCCCCCCGTAAACGGCGCTAACCGGTGAGTCTGTCAGTCCCCTCCGCACCTCCAACTTTTAGCGCTTTGCTCCAATCGATCTGAAATTTTTTCTGGCTAGAGGAAGTCGCCTGCGCGAAATCCGAAAATGTGCATTTCGACCGCTGGCGGGCACGTTCAACGTTCCGTGCCGACGTTCCGCATCGTACCGTTCTGCCCGACCGGCCGAATTCACCCGCCCTGTGGACGAAAAGATGCGCCTTGGAACGAGGAACATTTCACCAGTTGACCGCGTCATCAAGAAATGTTGTTGAAGAAAGTTATGATCGCTCAAAGTCGCAAAAGTCGAGCGGAAAATCGAAGAGGTCCACACTCGGAGGCGCCGTTCTCGACGCTCCGAATTTTTTTCAAAAAACTAAAAATAATCCAATCTAGAAAAAGGTCTTGCGCATTTTTCCAGCTAAATTTCGTGTTTATGAAAGGTCGATTTCGCAACGAGAAATTCGACCTAAAATTGTGTGTCGGTTTGAAAACTTCGGCGAATTTCAACCTCGTCGTTCTCATCGCGCACTTGACGTTATGGCGTGAATGTGGGCTCGTTGGAAAGAGCAGTTTTCGGACTTTCCAGCGAACTGCATTTTGTTGTTGTTCTTGGCCCACTTGGCCACTGCGGCTCACGCGAACCACACCCCTGATATCACGCAAACAGCGGGCGGGTTTGGCCGTGAGTGGACGGATTCTCCTGAAACGTGGCAGAAACGTCTAACACATAGTTGCTCTTCGAATCACCGTTTCAGACTTTTCAAACGTTTGGCTGTCGAGGAGTAATAAATCGTTTTGTAGTGGAAGCCTGCAATTCGGGTTAGCGGCAGGTTTTTTCGGTTACCGCTACCGCTATTCACTTCTTTCCGTTTGCTAGCATCAAAACAGACTGCTGGGCATCGTTTGTCGATAATGGACAGCACTTTGCGCGACGTAGCTCTTAAATACTGCACTTGCGAGCGGTCCTCGCTATTCGCGTCCGTTTTTCTTGGCGCCGTAGGGGCAGAATCAACTGAGGAGGCAGTTTTGTTTAGAAACAAATCATTTGTGTCGTGTTTCAATCGAAGCCGAACGTCTGTAAGCGCGACTCGGCGCGTTCTCGTAGCAACGAGCACTTGGATTGTCAAACAGCGTCGACAAAAATATTCGATACGCACCAGCCTAACGACTCCCCCAGCTGGGGACGGCGCGAAGCGCCGTCACACGCTGGTTCGAAAAAAGGTTGTTGCGAACGCGAAGAAGCGAGTTCTTCGCGGGCGCCACCGCCGTGATGACCAGCCCCTGCTTGTTGCCCCACGAAATCGTTGTTGTAGACGAACGCCAGTGGGCACGAGATGACGTGCAATCCGATCGCGTTGTTCACCGCAACGTTGGACGTGAAAACGCTGTCGTTGGCACGCGCGAACACAAAACCGGCGAGCATGTTGCCCCGGGCAATGTTGCGAATGACCGACGCCGGATAGTCGGCCGTCACTCGCAGCCCGTTTGCCCCGTTCGATTGGAAGGTGTTCGAGTCGGCTTGGAAGGAGCTCTCAATTGCGTTGCCGATTTCCGCAGCCGCCAGCAGGCACGAATCGCCCGTGCACGCCGCGAAGTTCGGCGCTCGTTGGAAGTTGAAGTTTACTGCGTTCGAAAGCAGCAACGAACCGATTATTCTAAAGTAAGCAGGGGGATGGCTTCAATGAACCAAAGACCACTCACTTCTTGCCGTAAACCCCGCGCCATCCGTTGTAGTTGATCACGCTGGTTTCAATGACGTGTTTCGAACCGTTCAGCAGCACACCGTCGCCGGCATTTTGTACGACCGAACAAAACTGGAAGGATGAGTGCTCGCCGTTCGCAATCACCGCGCCGTGGCCCAAATGACTTCCGTAGTGCGCGAAGCCGATGCCGTAAATGACCGTCGTGCTGTCGAACGAAACGGCGCTCTCCTGCACGCTCACTTCCACGGTGCTGCCGGTGGGGTCGCTGCCGATCACAAGCCGGCCGGCAGCGTTGTCGACGAAGAACGTGCCCGTCTTTAGCGCGCTCTCCGCACCGACCTGCAGTCAATCAAAGCATGAGGAATAGATGGAGTGGAGGGAGTACTTGAGTCAACGGCTCGCCCCCGACGAACACCTGCTCCGGCCGGCACTTGAAGCCGGTGTCGTCCAGTTGCGTGCACGCGGCATCCGGCTGGTAGGCGGCGAACGGGTTGTTCCAGTCGACCGCCCAGTTGGCGCCTTCCTTCGTCCACCCATCGACCGGGACGGAGCCGAGCAGGTAGACCTGCTCGTGCGGAAACGCTTGGATCCTTATTGGCTTCGTGATGACGCCGAGCGAGATGTTGTAGTAGAGACCGCCTTGCATGATGATCCACACGCCGGGTTCCGCTCGCTCGATGGCCGTTCGGAGATTGCGGAGAGGAACGCCTCGGGTGCCCCCATTCGTGTCCGAGCCATTCAGCCCGACGTAGATGACACGATCGTACGGGGGTTCGTAATTCGTGTCTGGCACGGGATACTTCGCCACGTTGAACGAGTGGGCCAGCGGCAGGAGGAGGAGCAGGCAGGCGACGATCATCTTCGGCAGGCAGAAAGCAGAGCGGACTGTATTGTTTTCAACTCCTGCCTGCCGGCTTTTACAGGGTGTCCCAGCCGAAACTGACGATTTGAGCCGGCTATTTCTCGGCCAGTAGTAGACCATTTGTGATACGTTTTTTGCTACATGTAGCCCGAAACGGGAAGTTTTGTTTGGTAGGAATTTCTCGGTTCACCTCTGTTTGTGAGCAGCAGAAATCTCAAAAAGGCAAGACCCCCATTTTTTGCTGTTTTTTGCTTCTAGCGGACTGGAAAAGGATCACATGAACGAACAAATGAATGTCCATGAAAGTCGACATGTTCTCTCGGTTTTCCAGTCGGTGAGAGAACGAAACCTTCAAAGAGAAGTTCACAAATCATCGTTCGAAGTGCTCAAATCAAGTGTCCGCGGAACTCCCGGCGCGAAAATGCACGCGGCGGAAAGCGGTCGAAAATGACGGTGTTTCAACCTTTTTCGTTGTTTCTCACGCTCACAGACAAAACTTGGACATGTTTTTGGTATGAAACAAAACTTCCCGTTTTCTGCTACTCATAGTTAAAAACCGCATCTAAAACGGCCTGCAATTGGCCGAGAAATACCCGGCTCAAATCGTCAGTTTCGGCTGGGACACCCTGTATGCTGCGAAGTGGAATGCTGCACGACTGGAACATCCACCCATTTCCACTGGTGGGCGTGTCTGCGATTATGCGAACGCGTAGGGTTCGAGAGAAATCAGGAGCGAACGTCGAAAAGCGCCCTTTCGTGTTGTTGGTTTAACATAACCAAGGATCAACATGTTTTAACGTGTCCAAAATTCCCGTTTCCTGCTTCGTTTCGCTGCGATCCCACGCCCAAACGCACGTGTAATCCGCTTAAAACGGATCGTTGTCGCTCGCCGCCCACTCTTGTTTTCTACTTACTTTTCGTCTAAATGCACAAGCATCGGGTGTTGCAAAGAAGCAGCCCGCGATCGTCCGCGATTGGACCATCTGTTGGGCAGAGACATCCGCCCATTACTCCGGCGATCAAAAACGTTGTGAACTACAAATGTTGGAGGCGATCGCCCCACAATCTGAAGACGAATCAACAAGGAATAATCATCGTCTCCGTTTCAATTCATTACGCCTTTTCATCATCCAAACAGAAGCGGAAGAAAGACGTGAATCGAGGGCTCGACTTCTTCTGGCCAAACCCGAAAAAGGTCGATCGTTGTTGTTTGCAGCTCAGGCCTCGACTAATGTACGAAAAATGTTTATTCTTTCTAGTCGCTTGTTCAGGGCTTTTCCAAGTGTTGAAACACAAGCGACACTGTCGCTTCCTCTTCTACACGGCATTATCCATTACGCCTTGTACTGTTCGGTTCAAATAAGGGGATTAAAGCGAAATCCGGCCCGTCGTTGTGGGGCAGCTTCAAGCAGACGGTCTTCTGTGCGGTGAAAAAATGGATCGCATCTTTGGTGCCCTCGCAGCCAATCCCTAACTGCTTTGTGCCGCCGAACGGCATGCGGAAGCCGCGCAGGAGGCAGCGGTTGCAGCAGCTCGTTCGAACACTCGTTTGATCCCAGCGAACGCAACAAGCGCCGCGCTTCCGCTTTCCCACAGCTCCATTGCGAGAAACACAAGGACAAAGTCAAGAGCGATCTGCTGACGCAATCGGGCGCTCTTCTTTCGCAAGGCGAAGGTCAAGCGGTAGCCGAGAGTCCAGTGGTCATTCGAAGCTTTCCTCCTTCCGATCGCTCTCTTCCAATCGACGGCTTTAATCCCACGGGATGGCGGAATTCGACGACGTTTCGAAAGGCGTCTGCTACTCGGAGCTCCCTGACCGCTCCGCTGCTTCGTTCTTCGATTGCCGACCGGACGGCCGTTTTGTGCTCATGCGAACGAAGAAGGGCGTCGAGGAAATTGACACGTTCACTGGACACGTCGAGCAGTAAGCAAGGAGAGTCATCCCCTTAAACCTTCGTTGCTTGCAGGCGATGGTCGCTCGACCTTTCAGTTCCGCATCCGGCGATCAAATACCAGACGATCGACCGGGGGCAGGTGCTCGATTGGCGTTGTGAAGTCCGGTGGGACACGAGCGAGCGCTGGGTCTACCTGAAGACCGTCAAGCTGGAGCCGGATGGAACGAGCGTCTGGCGGCTCACCACTTGGCAGGAACCCCGCGCCATTGACCTCGAGTTTGTGATGGCGACGAACGACGCGAACGTCTTCCTCGTGTTCTCGTCCGACTACACGTTCAAGGAGTTCACGGTCATCCGCCGCCTGAACACCGCGACGAAGCGGACCGAAGTGCTGGGGCGGCTCTATCCGGCGTGGCCGTCCGATTGTGCCGACCAGCTCTGTTTCTACAAGGGCCTCCTCTTCCTGCCTGCGCCCAAGCCGGCCGCCGAGTACCCCGCCCTGCTGACCGCCGGCCTGGTGGCCGTCGACCTCGACGACTCGCAGCGGGGGCGGTTCGTGCGCGGCGGTCGGCCGTTCGAGCTTCCGATGATCCCGCTCAAGAAAAAGAAGGCCAGTAATGCAGCAGTTCACGAGCACGTGGCGGTGAAGCCGAAGATCGCCGCTCACGACGATCGCGTGTTCGTCCTCTGGAACGACCTGCTGGGCGGCCGCCTTGTACACAAACTCGTCGTTTGCGACCTCCGGACCGACCGCTACGAGCTGCGCGTGTTCGGACGAGCGGGCGGCCTCTCCGACTTCGTGTTCGCCGTCCACGACGGTCGCCTCACGATTCACGGCCGCACGGAAGAGTCGGTAGAACGCTTGCGATCGACTCGCTACGCGTTGAGGTCGGTTGATTTGTTTTCTTGCATCATTCCTCTTCTGCTTGCAGCAAACCGGAGAAACTCGTCCATTTGGCCTTTTCGCTCGGCCGCGCGACGTCTGCTTTCGCTTTCCGCTCGAGAAGTTCCTTTCGTGATCGGATTGTTTTGTTGTTGACGAATAAATTTTCTTTGTTGCAAACGGCGGAGCTTAAAGCGTTGCGAACAAACAGTCGCAGCACAAGTGAAACTGACTTGGACGAGGTGGAACTACGAGCGGTTCGTGCGGAAGAATTTTACTCACTGCCGGCCGCTCGGCGTCGACCCGTCCACCGAGATCCCAACGGCCGCTTCGTCCGTGTCCTCGTCTCCGACAGGCCGCGCAAGACGGAAATCGACGGGAAAGATGCGGGATTGCGCACGGTTTCCGTCGTTTCCCTGCTCCCGGAATTGTACGCGGACCAGCAGGGCGCATTGGTCGGCTTTGCGGACTTGGCGGAGAGTAAACGGCGGCGGACTGGCAGATTTCCTCTCAATCGACGCCGAAGGCGCGGAGTGGGCGTTGCTCCCACTTGGTCATCATTCGTCTCCTCAACCGTCCCGTTTGTTCGAAAGAATACCGCCGACCGCTCGCCAGTTCAACATGGAGCTCCACTTCAAGCTGGAGAACTGCGATAACTCGCTCGCTGAGTTCATGCAGGAGATGCAAGTTTCATTTCGATGGCCCGCAACGTCCTGATGGACATCCACATCTATGATCACTTGTGGTTGAGCAGTAAGCAAGAAAAAAGAGTGCTTGGTTCATTCGCTCGTGCTTTCAGTCCTGATGCAGCGCGTGTGTGTTGATGTTCTCCTGTTGATGTCACTGTTTATTCTCTTTCTAAACCAAAGACCTGAACGATTCATCGGCAACGAACAAAGTTTATTCAGTTCGGTGCGAGTAAAGGAAAAAAGAAGCCAATGTTAGTCATCCACAACGATCAACCCCAATGAACGAACACAAAGCTCAACTTCATCGCATCCGTTCGCAGAGACCGCACGTGGGAGACTTTCGACCGGCCAGAGCGGAGATGCTCAACCAACTCGCCATCGAACTCCTCGGTGTGGAGCGTGAACTCCGGTCGCGCGGCGAAGAAGCTCTCTTCAGCCAACGCGAATTGTTCGTGCTCGTCCTAAACAATCAGAAGTACATCGGTCGACGAAGATGCAAGAGGGTGAACGTACGGTTTCCTTCTCGCGGTGCGGCGCGTGGAAGAGACCGCAAATCCCAACCGACGCGAAGCCCGCTTCTTTCGCGCACTCGGCGAGACGAACGGCGCGTTCGGTCAGGCGCTCCATCGTCTTCTCGAAACGGTGCCATTGACCCTGTTGAAAAGAGCAGATGAATTGCACTGAAGGAATGGAAGACTTGCTTGGAATGCTTGAGCGGACAACCGGCCGAGAACGATTTGGAGAACGAAGCGGTCGTTCAACGAGCGGAGGTTCTCGAACGCCAACCGAGCGACTTGGGCGTCTTCTTCGGTCCACACGCGATGGCAGAACGGCCGCACGTCCGTTCGGTGGTTCGCTTGCAATCCGTCCGCTTTGTGAACGTCCAAGATCACCCGCACCACCGCCTCGTTTTGGTCGCAGCTAAACGAGCGAATCATCAATTGATGCCCGTTCCTTTTCTCCTGCTTACCGTCCGTTCGCTGCAATCGCCGAGAGGCTTGGCTCGAATTCGATCACACGAGCGCGCACACGAAACAGAGGAGCGAGGTCTGAAAGACCTGCCCCAGAAGATGGTTGGATTCCGCAATGAACGTACAAGTTGGCTCGCTGCCCTTTGCAACAAACAGCATTCGCTCCATCACGGACGGTAGCCGTTTGCTGACGACCAAGCAGCAGCTGTGATGTTCGGACGACGAGAAGACGGCGATCTTCGGCGGCAGGAAGTCGCGCAGCAGGTGAACGAACCCCGGCGAGTTGTCTTGCGGCCACAGTGTCACCTCCATTGGCTCCAAGTTCTCGAGAGCTGAAGCACGTAGAAAAAAGTAAGTAGTTAAAGAGGGCGCTTACTCTCGAACGTCGACAAGACCTCAGCCCACACACGAAGTGTGTCGAAATTCGGCGCGAATGCGCACGGAATCACGACGGACAGCCGGCGGACTTCGCGTCGCCCCAACTTCAGGATTCGGCAGATGGAAGCGACACTCGCGGTCCTGTCGCACAAGCCAGGAAACAAGCCGCCGCCGGAAGCGCCGCTCAAGACGGTGAGCGTTCGGGTCGCCAACAGAAAGCCCGCTTCTTTCGGATCTTTGTGTTTCTCGCTCGGAGTGAAGAAGACGGACGTGAAGGAGCGGCAGCAGAAGAACATCCGCAGCGTGCGCAGTCGGAGAGCCGCACGCGCTGTAAGGTACACGGGACGATTCGGAAGGTGGCTGAAAGGCAGGCGCGAGCGCAAGCTGTGGACCATCAGTGCGCGTCGAACGTCCGGGTTGATCGTTGGCTTGACCTTTGCGGGGACACTGCCGACGACGTCTGCTAGTTCGACTCCATCGGCGCCAGAAGACTGTTTCTCGTGAGCGGACATCTCAGCTGAAAATAACATTCGTTTAGGTGATGGACGAATAGCGACGCTGCAGCCACACGCGCGCTTTGTGCAATCCACTGGAGGCGGCTGGTGTCTAATGGGGCAGTGCTTCGTGCTAAAAACGGGAAAGCGTCGTGGGAACCACAAGCAGGCGGCCTGGGCACAAAAAGTGTGCACCAGCTCCTTTCGGCGCGCGATCTCAGCGCTGCAATCGACGATCGTTGAACTGTGAGGCCAGCTGGTGGGAATCCAGTTGAAAAGTCTTGATTGCGAGACTACCAGAGAGTATTGTGGGTAATTGAACCTTGAACTCCGTAAGGCTGCGAAGGTTTGCTGGGACAACTACGAGTTCGGCAAACGCCTGAAACTATTTTGAAGCAAGCTGAACTTCATCTGCTTTCTTTTTGTCTCGCCAATCCTTCCGTTCTTCTGTTCTTTGAAATAATTCCCCAGAACTAACAGTCAAATCAATTAAACGCCGCAAGTTCAAAGATGAAACGGAAACGCTTTTAATCAACTGCTCGCCGTCGGCCAAGCGGAAGCGGAAGACAACGAGGAACGGGCGGGAACGGGCGTCCAATCCGGCGGTGGAGCGGCCGACCGGATTAGCCGCTCGCCCGTTTCCGCCGGCATCTCCGCGAACTCTGCAGCTTGCAGGCAGGCGATTGAACGAGCTAACGGAAGTCGGAGAATTAATCGGCGGACAGCTGCACCGAGCGATTAGCCGCTCATTCAATCAACCGCAGATATCTGTTGAATTATGAGGAGTCCGTTGAATAAAAGAAACTGCAACAAATGGATGGCTTCTTTAATGTTATCCTTGGTAGCCCCGATACAATGCGGACAGTTCTCAAAGAAGCCATCCACAAGCGGCATTCAAGAATTCTTGTTGACATTTGCGGTCGAACACGTGGGCCGTCCGCGGCGGATTTGCGCCGCTTTTTGTCTCGAAAACAAAAGACGACACACGCCGGAATCCGCCCTACGGTACTCGCCGCCATTCATTCGTTTGCCGTCCGGGCGGCTGCACGCGGCCAACGAAGCGGCTAATCGTTCCGTGCCCTCGGCCGAGCTTCCGCTCACTCCGCCGGCAGGCCGGCCGGCTAATCCGCCCCGAGGGCTGCACCTCGCCGCGGGCACTTCTTTTCGCAACAAACAAAAGAGATTAGCGGCCGGGGTTTCTTTGCGAATCGCTTCGATTTGCACCGAGCGGCGATTTCCGGACGGCCGACCGGAAGTTCACGGCTCGAAATTCGAAGCGAGAAAAAAAAGAAGCGAAATCCCCAGTCCCTCTACCTCGCAATCCGTTCTTCCCTTCATTAATCACTGTGGGCACCTGAACTGTCAACTCATTCACATATTGCCTTTTTTCGATCGAAATGCAACCCTTAAATCGGTAGCAGCGCTTCAAGCTCAACAAACCGGAGCATTCCAATTACTGATCACCGGTTGATTTGACCGGAAGCGCGGAATTTCTTGTCGTCACCGTTCGTCCACGAAACAATTCGGGGAATTCGCTTCCGGGAGTCGAGAATGCGGGAGTGTGCGGGTGGGACGCAATTGAGCATTGATTCCAATGATAACGTGGCGGAAAAGAAGCGTTCGATTACGCACGGCTTCCGGAACGCTCGATAAGCGAACGAAAACACCCGCTCACTCGCCGCACTCTCGACTGTAAAAAAGTAGTGAACCGTCGACGGAGTGCCGCCTTTTGGGCGCAGATTAGAAGCCGCTCATCGCCGGTGGACGGCCGCTCGAATACGAACGAACGACGGACACGTGGGCAGCAGCGAGGACTTTCGATGCGGACAGCGGAGAACGCAGCCTCCGAATTCATTAAAGCGGCAGCCAGCCGACGAATTCGGTCGGTCGGCCGTCGTCTTCGGTTTTGTTTTCGAAATCAAAGGAAAGACGCTCCGTTTCTGTTCGACTGATGAAATTTTGTTTGGCATGCTTCTGGCTGTTTGCAGATTAGACGGTTAGACATTTAGATCATGGCAGAACGGAAAGAGGATGTTACAACCACTTACTTACGAGCTAAATGCGAGATCAAATGAAACGGCAACAAATCATGGTGTTTCGCGTGCTTTCATCGGATTCTTGCAATCAAATCCGACAATTCGGTTCATGATGACTTCGGAGTTCCCTTCGAATCGAACCGGAACTCGTCGCCGAATTCACGCCCTTTCTCACGCCCATTGACCCGTTCGCCCGCCCGCCCGTCCGAACGGCCGCTCCTTTCGCGATCGCCCGCCGTCGACTCCGCCCACTTCTTTCTGCCGCCTTCTTTTCTAAAAAGAAAGCACTCGGTTGTTCTGTTCGGTTCTACGGTTTCCTTCTTTCTCGGTCGATTTCACTGCCCAAGGGGCGGCGACGGGCGATTGGGGCCGGCCGGATTAAAGCGACCCTGCGGCCCTCTCGGCGGCATTCGGCGGTTGGCCGAAAATTTCGGCTTTACGCAACAATCCGGCCGGACGGCCGACGGGCGGGCATTGCGCAACTGTCCGCTTTGTTTCTTCACGCGAATTTCGGCTCGTAGATTCGTCGTCAGTCGCCGAATGCTTGCTCGCTGCTGGTCGTCGCTTCAATTCACTCTTTCTTTTGCCCCCGTTGTAAAGTTCCGCCTAGTTCATCCACTCGCTTGTTCTTCCGCTTTTGTTTATTCTTGCTCTCGCTCTCGCCCGTCCGAGCAGGATCAATTGATTGCAACGGAGCAATCGATGCAGGCAGGATGTCCTTCCGGGCGGCCATCCATCTCGTTCCGTCGTGTTTATTCTCGCGTCACCCGCCGCTCGTCCACTCGCCGCCCGCTCGCCCGCTCGTCCGCTTGCACTCGGCCGTCCGCCGCGCCGCCCGGCGATCGCGGCGAACGGCGGGCGAGCGGCGAGGTCGTTTGAATTCGATTGTTTTGTTCGCCGCCGCCGCCCTCCTCCTCATTTTGCACTCCGCTCGCCTCCTCCTCGCTGTTCGTTCGGAAGCCGGCCGAACGCGACGCAACGCGGCCGCCATTCAATTTACGATCGGAGGAATTCGAAAACAAACGAGCGGCGGCGAGCGGCCTCCTCGTTTGTGATTCGAATTTTGACTCGAAATCCGCACCGCCGTCTTCTTTCTTTATTGCGCAATCCCCACCGCTTGTGCATTCGCGATTGTTTGCGGGGCGATCATAAACGAGCCGTCGAGCGGCGTGAATCACCCCGCTCCATTCATTTGTTTGCGTTCTCTTGTTGCAATCAATGCCCGCTCTGACCTCCAGCGAGCAGAGGACTCATGCTCGCGGCTCGCGCCGATTCATCGGCTTGCGGGAATCGATTGCTATTGGAATTGATAATCCGGCCATCCTTCAGAGGGAATCGCCGTGATTATCACTTGTTGCTCACCTTCAAAAGAAGTGATTCATCGCTCGCTCGCCGCTGTCCAAAAGAAGCGAGCGAGCGGACACGTGCGAAAAGGTCGTTCGCTCATTGCAAAACAACGTCCTTTTCGCCACTCGCACGCCGAATTCGGTCGATCTTCCCGCGTTCCGCGTAAACAATCGATCGAGAGCGGAATGAATGGCGGCCGGGCGGGCGGATCGGCCGAACAAACAGCCGGCCGGACGGCTTTTGTTCGGGGCGGCTTTGTTCCGGCGGGCGGATCAAGCGGAGAACAACAAAAACAATCGAAACCCCGCCGAATTCTCTCCATCGGCCGCCTTATCACGGCCGCTCGCTCGTCTTTCGTCTTCGCTCCGATTTGGAACCACCGCGTTCCTTTCTTCCTTCTTCTGCTGCAACGACCAGTGATCAAGACGGAGGGGGACAGTTCGTGAACCGGGCGGGCATTCCATTCGAATCTGCCCGGTTTACTCTTGATCTCGTGTTCACATTTGAAGTTTGCTAGACGACAGATCGGAGCAAAACGGAGAGTTCGGTTCGAAACGCCCGGATTTCCGGATATTTTCCCCACGAACACGTGCGTTCCGCTTGACATTCGTCGCCGCTCTTTGTTTGTGCTTTTTATCGGCCCCGCTTTGTTCGCTCGCCGGTCCGCTTTGTTCTTGACCCTTCCGCCGCTGCTTCAATGAATCATGAGCGCTCAGCTTGCGAGAGAAGAGAGGGAGGGGCGGGGACGAACACACGTCCGGCTTGCTTGCAATTACACTCCGATTCACACTCCCGGCCGCCCTCCGCCGAAGCTCCGCCCAGTTTGTTTGCACACGCTGGCGGCCGGTCCCGCCCTCTTTTGTTTTGAAGCGGGGCGGAGTGATTAACATTTCGTCCGCGCTTTCTTCTCCCGCCGTCCTTCCGCCCGCCCGCCCGCCAGTTCGTTTGCGGTCCGGCCGGCCGACTGCTTGCGGCTGCTGCTGCCTTCATTCCAGCGAGTTGCTTTCGGTTTGTTCCTTCGGATCTTCAGAGTTCCCTTGGGATCCTCCGGGGAACATCCCTCCGCCTTTATTTCCTAAAGAGGATTTCATCGCGATTTCCGCGGGCATTTCATTACCGCGAGTGCGGGAGGTTACTGTAGCCGTCGACATCATGCCGCCGGTTTCGCGCCTGCAGTCGACCAATCCGCGCCCCTCCGTTCACCACTCACTCACTCCTTTGTGCTTGCAGCTTCTTCTCTTCATTCCGTGTGGAGATGACCGACTTCTTGATGCCGTTCACGACGAGCAAACTGGCCGACTTCGGCGCCCATTTGGGCTTCGACGCCGCGAATCCCCTCCTGCAGCACACGATCGCGCCGGCGGACGGACTGAACGCGACGCCCGTCGGCTCCACCGCCTCCACGCCGCCGTCGCACTTCGGCGGCGACGAGTCGGCGCCGGAGGACGAGGCGGACTGCCGCTCGCGCGTCAATTCGCTCGGCGGAGGCGGCGGCCCGGTCCGCAATTCGGATCACGTGAAGCGCCCGATGAATGCCGTGAGTTCCGCCCTCATTCTCTCCTTGCAATCGATCACTTGCGTCGTTTAGTTCATGGTCTGGTCGCGCGGACAACGCCGCAAGCTGGCCGCCGAGAACCCGCGAATGCACAACTCGGAGATCTCGAAGCGGCTGGGCGCCGAGTGGAAGCAGCTGGACGAGGCGGAGCGGCGGCCGTTCGTCGACGAGGCCAAACGTTTGCGCACCGCACACATGAAGGAGCATCCGGACTACAAGTACCGGCCGCGTCGCAAACCGAAGCACACGACCACGACGGCCGCCGCCTTCCGTTCGGCGCCTCTCGGCCGGTCGACGGGCGTCGCGCAATGCGGAGCCAAGAGCGCGGCGATCGGCACACCGGCGGGAGTTCCGCTTTCGGCTCGCCGCCCCATCGCTTCGCAGTTCTCGCCGCTCCACTCGCAGCAGCAGCCGCCGACAGCCGGTAGGTGACTTCAAATCAAATGGGGGACTTCAAATCAACGGAAAGCTTCTGAATTCGACCCCGACCTTCTCGCCTTCCCCTCGTTTCTATTTCGGGCCTCTCGCTTTGTCAAGGGCGGGCGTCTTTTATCACCAACACTCCCCGCTGCCGAACGACCGAACGACGACGATCGGCAGCCGCCTTTTGTTTTCGATTGTGTCTGAAAGATGATCGAACGGCCAATAAAAAGCGGGCGGGCGGCCGGGCGCTCGTAAAAATTCGCGCTTGCGGGCGGGCGAACAACAAAACGGGCGGCTTTTCCACGAAATTTCGCCCAACTTGACTGCTGATCGTTCCTCTTGCATCATTGCCGAGAATCAAAGTGATTAGATCCTTCTGATCGGGACATTCCTCTCGTTGTTTGAGCGATCAATTGATTGTCCGCCCTCTAATGAGTGCAGGCAGACACTTGCCGGCCGGTTCGGTTCGGTTTCGATCAACCCCCCATTCTTTCGGTTATCACGAACGGCGGAGCAAAGAACGTCGCCAAGTGTCGGCTTTTGTTCGCCGACGGGACAAAAGACCACTCCACTCACTCACCGGCCGCTTTTGGACCGGCCGGCGGGCGTTCTTCGAAGGTTGTTTACGTGCACAAAAGCGGTTGGGAAACGGCGGGGAAATTCCACTCGCGAACTGCCGATTTGTTTCGAAATTCGGTGGGCGCGTGTTCTGCACTGCTTTTGGTGCTTCCGTTTGCCGTTGCCGTCCGAGTGACGTGCCGAACGAACCGGCGAACGGATGACGAGTGGACGAAGCCGAAAGTGATGCGAGTTCTGTCGGGTAGAAAGCAGCTGCCCACAACTCGGCGGAATGCAGCTGGAGTCTACCGTAAACACGAGATTTCGATTGCTCTTTGCTCTTCGAACTCGCCGCCTTTCTCTTTGCTCCAACAGGCCTCGTGCCTGATGTCCGTCTTCTTTGGAGCAGGTGGAATTCGGTTGGGTTCGACTACTCGGAATTTGCCCCCAATTGTTTTGCCCAGCAGCCAGCGGTCGGGGGATCGCGTGTTTCCCACTTGTTTACCGCCTGAATGATAGGGCAGGTGTTTCGACACACCGACGATTGCAAGCAAGGTTGTTCGCCTGGATTTGAAGTCAAATTTCGTCGAAATGCTCGCATCATCGAAAAGTTCAACGTCTTTGAGTTCAACTCTGCAATTCGGGCGAGTTCGTGGACTCCACGGAATGCTCCAACCTTTGAAGCCAATCGAATCGATTCAAAAGTTCATTCCCGCGAGAACATCCGCCCGGTTGTTCGAAGTGGGTGGTCCCGCACGCAACCCCACCTCTTGCGGCTTTGTTCGCAGCGAAGTGCTTCCGTTTTGAGTTCCGTGCGGCATTTCGGGCGCCGCCTTTTGTTCAGCCCGCCTATTCAACTCGTGGGCAAGGCGGGGGTTTGATCCGGCCGGTGAATTCGCTGCACAAACAAAAGGCGGGCCGCTCAAAATAGCCGAGCGGAACGGCCGGACGGATCACGTGCCTTCCGTTGCAAGGAGATCATTCCCTCGGACAAAAGGGCGGCTTTGATTCGATGAAATTCGATGCTTTCGATCAAAAGACGCCCCGGAGGGGATCGCTCGCCGGAATCAAACAAAAGCGGTCGAGCGAGCGGCCGGAATTCCTCGAGAACAAAGCGGAGGCTGGAGAGGAGCAGGAGGGAAGGAAGGGAGGGAACAATGAGAGAAGCAAGGAGGGAGTGTAAGTGTACACGATTAAAACTTCTTGTCCCCGGCCGGCCGCCTCGCCTCGAGTCGAATCGAATTCGACATTTTGATTCGCCCGCCGCCCCGCCCGCTCGCGTCTTCTTTTGTTTTGCGCTCGGCTTCGACTCGCCGCCCGGCCGCAGCGAGTCGCTTCGATTCGATTCGAAGCGATCAAGGCGTCCTCGTCTTCGTCGCGTTTCTTGTAGCCGACCGGCCGGCCGATTTTAATCCGCTTGCTCCGGTCGGCTGGCAGACAAAAGACGAGCGGCGACGAGGTTTGTTTTGTCCCACTCGATTCGCTTCGAATCGGATGGAGCGGCGGAGGGACGGAAGTGATGACAACGGGGCGCGGCGAGAACAAAAGGACGCTTCGGTTTCTGAATTTTGCTCTCGATGAATTGGACTTTTGTTCCCATTGTTCTACGGGACAAACAAGCGGCCAATGAAGAGGATGCAGATGGAAATCAATGGGAACAATGAAGAACGGAGATCGGGGATTAATGGCCCTCTTTCGGCTTCTCATTACTCACCCACCCAGCGACTACACAAAAGAAAATGGGAGCTTTTATACACTTATTCCCTCTGCATCCACTCATCCACTCCTGCATTCACTGCATTCAATTCTTTAATGGCAATCGAGTTCTTTTGTGCTGCGTTTGGTCCCGCGGACGGCAGACGCCCGCCCGACAAGGTGGTTTTTGATTCGCGACTTAAAAATTCGGAAATTAAGCGGCCGTCTCGCGGCGCGAAAACAAAACGGGCGTGTGCGAAGCGAAGTGATGAGTGCGGGGCAGAAGAAATGAGTGATGAGTCAAGGGATCAATCCGCTTTCTTCTCATTCGAGACGATTGCCGGCGATAAGCGGGGACGAAATTCGTAAAGCGGAACTTCGAAGCGAAGCGAAAAGCCGAGAATTTGGGCGCTAAGTCGGCAGAAGAATCGAATCGAGAGGGCAGACAAAAGAAGTGACTCGAGAGGGCAAAAGTCATCACCACAAGCAAATTGAGGAAACGACTGTATGCTAATCCTCTTGCTCGTTTCAGGCCACCTGTTTCCGCAGTCCATCGGCGATCTCGGCGCCTTCTTGCCGCCGACGAGCACGCCGAATGCCGCCGATCCCACCGCCACGCTGCTCGCCGCCGCCCTGCTCGTGCAGCAGCTCCAGCAGGCGGCCCAAGTGAACGCGGCGCCTCCGCCGCCTCCGGCCCACACGGAGCTCTTCGAGCTGGAGCACCAACTGCGGCAATACAACGCTTTCCTCGCATCGAACGAACTCCGCCAACCGTCCGCCCCGCAGCCCGCCTCGCTGTTCGCCGCGCCGCCCGCCGAGCAACAAGTGAGCGAACTCCTGCTCCAACTGCTCCAGCAATCGATGGCCGCCGGCAATGCGACGAGCGGAGTGCCCGCGAGCAAGTCCTTCCTGTGAATCCACCGCTCTTCTCTTCTCCGAGTATTGCAATGTTTGCAACCAACTGATCGTTTCGTCGCTCGAAGTTCGTGTGTTTCGAGTGTCCCGTGTGTTCTTCGCAGCATCATCACTTCTTTGTGGCATTTCCCCGTCCTGTCTACCTGTTGAGTAATCCGACCGATGGAATCACCCCGAAACCGGCTTGCCCCACTCTTGCGATCTCTCTTCACAGCTCTCTTCACTTCCGTGGATGTTGGCCAGTTCTCTTGCAATCCTCCCTTCCCCCTCCTGTCCGATGTTCAGCACTCACTTGTGTGTAACTCTGATTTCTTGATTGTTGTGTTGAAATAAAATAAATATTTGGTTGGAAACAGCGGCGAGAAGAATTGGGGCGAGGAATGAAGAAAGACGAGGACGATTGGCTGGGGATCTTGAGAAAGAAGCCGACGACTAGTGCACCACTTGAAACCGATTCGAACCGAATGCTGCAGCTTTCGTTCGGTCTCCGACAAATCCTCTGCCGACTAGGGACAAGTGCACACTCGTCGGTTGTTTGACCACGCGTCCCGTAGCGATCGTCTCGTTGTTGGCCACGACCTGTGCTCCACAGCGAGGAGCACAAACCCCTGTGAAACAGCCGGCTGTTGGTCGCTTTGACGTTCGTTCGGGGCTGCACAGGCCGCCCCCGCACTCTCCTGCAAGCGACGAACACACGACAAAAGGCGTGCAACGAATCGAACGAACGAATCAATCGAATTGATTCAAACCGGCCGGCCGGCTGCCCAAACGCGCCGCTCGTGCGCCATTCGGCGGCCGCGACGTCCGTTCGGGTCGAGCAGGCGGCGCGGCGTTTGCGCAGCCGCTCGCCGACGTCCCGACCGAACGGTTCGTTCGGGAATGCGGGGTTTGTTATGCGATCCGATGGACGCGTTCTGTAGCCGCATGAGGCGAACGACAAATCCGATCGGAAGGCGGAGATGACGGCGAGATGAGCGAGATCTCGTCGAGGCTGCAGCAAGAGGAAAGAAGCCGGCCGTACGGTACTCTTCGATGCGGGGAGTGGAGTGAGTGTTCGTTGCACAAACAAGCCGACGGAAATCTTTTCGTTCGTGCAAAACCCCCCTACCGTTTGCCGCCTGCTCGTGCGGCCGGACGGCCGGCTGTTGTCTGCGCTCAAAGAAAATCCCGTCCGGCCGGTTTACTCGCGGAAATCCCCGAATTTCGAGCACGAATCGCAGTTTGCTGGAGCACTCTCGCTAATGGCATAAAGCCGCTGGAACTCGGCGCGGTTTAGGCGCCGACTTCCACCGCGACCGTAAGGCGCGAATCGCTCGTGCGTTCGTTCGTTCGTTCGCTCGCTTCCGCAGGCGGACGGCCGAGCGAACCGCCGGAGGGTCAAAGTTCGCCTCGCTTTCTTCTTTCGATTGATAAAAGAATTACACGCCGGCAAACACAACAAGCGAGCGGAGCGGCGGGGACAAAGAGCGCAACGACAGGAATTGGAGGCGGCTTTGAAGCACGCTGGCACTCCTGCACTCCTGCATTCGATCGAAAGAACGAAGGAGTGATCCTTGGAATTGACGAATCCCCGCCGAATCGGCCCACAAATTCGCTGCAAAAACATCCGCTTTGTGGGCGAACGTCACGAACCAAACGGCCGAGTAAACCGTTGCGGATTGGCCGTAGCCGCGCGTAGTTTCCGGTGGCCCTCGTGTTAATCCTTGGGCTTCTTTTCATCACTCGCTCGTTCCCCATTCGTCGTTTGTCTTTGGACTCCGAACGGGGCAAAATTAATCACTTGCGGGCTAAATTGGGGCCCAATCGGCGAGGTAAATCCGCGACACGCAAAACTAATCACAATTGACGCAAATTGTCCGGCCGATTCGGGACGAGCGGCGGCAATCCCCTCACCAACCGCTCGACCGACTGGCCGGCGGATTAGCGGCCCGCGGAAATCAAACCACAAATCGAGGACGAGCGAAAACAAAGCGGCCAGCCGGTAATCCGCACGGTTTGGCCGAAAATAAGCGAATAAAATTGGATTCCGCGAGAAACACGATGCCCACCACCGCTAATTGTATCGGTGCTCTCCTGTTCGTGGAACTCATTACTCCAACGATTGATTGACTGAACGGTGCGGAACGGTGGGAAATTAAGAGAACGAAAGAAGGGAAGGACGGAAGGAAACCCTACCGAGTTGCCACCGATTTCCGGTCGGGGGAAACAAAAAAAAGCCCCTCGAAAATCCGCTGACCGCCTGACTAACTGGCTAACAGCTTATCCCAACCGTCAACCCGGCAATCCCTTCAAACAATCAACCATTTCATTCAAAGGAAAGTGTGGAAACAAAAGCAGAGTCATCGGTTTGGTTGGATTGTTGTGAAACTCGCCGACTGCCTTGTTTATCGAAAGAAACACGTGGACGAGACGTGCACGTGCCCCGGCGGAAAGCACGTTCCCGACCTCGTAAGCGGGCGACAAATCGGGTCAAATGGATTGCGTTGACCTCCGCCTCGTAGTCGTCGGGTGTTTCGTCCGAACTCTTCTGCTTTCGATTGCTCGCTTTCGAAACAATGGCGGGAGTTCAAGTGCAAACCGAACGGGAAACAAAGCTGGGCGCCGAGTCATCCAGAAGCGGTCGTAAAAGAAAGAAGAAATGAGCAGTGCAGTCGTAAAACTCCCGCATTCTCTCCCGGGTGTCCCAATCGATCGCCTTTTCATGACGTTTCCTTCTTTGTCCCTTCCGAACGAACCAGCGGCCGCTTATCGCTCGAAAGAGTGAGTGGCCGTTTTTTGTTGATTTTATTGTCCATTGTTTTGGTTGAGAACAATGGAAATTAGATGACTTGCGGCTGCTGCTGCTTCTTGTTTGTTTTAACGGTTGCTTTTGCAGTCAGGGTAATCAACAACCAGTGCAAGAAGCAAGACCTTTTGGTGGCTGCTCAGTTGAAGCAATAAGAGAAAGGCATTGAATTGCGTTGAGCGACCGGAACAAGTGGCCGAATGCACGATCCAAGTGCATGAATGAACGTGGCAGTCGGGAGTTCCTCGTTTATTTCGAGCTGAAGTGAACGGACAGCAATGAATGGCGAGTGGAAACAAACAAAAAGATTAAACAATTGTTCCTTCTTCGTGCTGGCATCACTCCTTCGACGGTCGATTGACGCAAATCTGGCGGCCACCTCTCTTCGCTTCGATCCACGTGTCCACTCGTTCGTCCGTTCGTCTTCGAACTTCCGCCCGGCACGCGGGATAATCCGAGCGAAACGGAGCGAAGAGGAGCGAATTCTCATTTCCGTTCTGCTCTTCTTTCTTTTGTTCGCGGAGGGACGGACGGAAGTGATAGCAACGGCCGGCTTCTCGTTTGCCTTTGAACTTTGGATTGGGCGGCCGGCGAACAAAGAGGGACGATTTTAATTGCTTTTTGTTTGTTGTCCGCCGCGAGAACAAAGAAATTGGCCGGGCGGGGATGAGCCGGCCGTGAAACGAGTGATTTCGGGTTCATTTCGCCCATCCATCCTGTTTGGTGGCTGTCTGCTGTAAAGTCGGTAATTGCCCACCGAATGGACACGGAAGAGGACATCCCGCACTCGTCACCGACTGCTCAATAATTGCCGTGAAGCTTTGCACTTGAACTCTCGTCCATTCGAATCATCGGACGTCGCTTCCGGTCGGCCAATCGAACCCGAAAGAATTGGAGGGAACTCGTGCCATTGCTTTGACGCACTTCTCGCTTTTGTCCACGAAAAATGCGAGAGGTCGAGCATCAAAGTTGAAAGATAAGCGGCGAGTGGCGAGTGGACGAGCGGCCGGAGCGGAAATTTCCCAGCAATCGTCGCTGCAATCAAGTGCACTAATTGGATTCCCGAGTGAACGCGGAAGGATGTGCAACGAGGAGCACGGTGAAAACAACCCAACTTGCCGCTCGTGACGCACTTGGTTGTCAAACTCTCGAAAGATCGAGATCAAACCCTTCCGCTCACCGTTGATTACCGGCCAAGAACACAACTGTTTGCACATCACACACTAGTGCTTCTTCGCGGAGCGAACGGCCGGCCGGTCGACTGATTAGAAAGAAGCGAGCGGTGACGCATGGAAAACAAAAGAACGGCGTGCAACCAGCGAAATCGGTGGTCATTCGGCCGGCAGTCACGAGCTTCCGGTGGCGTCCGCAAACCCGCAAAGCAGCCGGAACTCTCGTAAACGGAGGAATCCCCACGAGTGTCGACGAAATGCGAGGAATTCCGCGAATTCTTCCGCCCAAGCGGCTTCCGGTTGGAGCGAACGTCAATGGAATGATCATTTGTTTCACTTCGTTCAATTCGAAGCTAAATACAGGCCGGTTCTTGAAGTGGACAACAAGCAGACCAAGCCATCGGCCACACGCAAAGAAGCTTCGGCGACTGTTGCAATGAAGAAGGATGAGAACGAGCGGAGCGCGAAGAAGACGTGCGGTAAGAAGGCGAGCAAAGGGACGAATCTTCACGCCTTGATCGTCCGCTCGTTCCCGTCTTTATCCAGGATTTCGGCCAAACGAGCCGACAAACCGGCGAGGAAACAAGCGTGTAGATTAGCGAACGGAAGTGACTTCCACCCGCAAAGCGAATCCTAGACGCTTGTTCTCTCTTGCAGGGTTTGATGCAGAAGGATTTGACGCCGCTTGATCGTCAGAAGCGAATGAATGCCAATTGTTTCGATCCTTGACCCCCTTTTCATTGTTTCGTTGTTTGTTGTCGATAAATTCGATCGTTGTTTGTCCCCGAGTTCGATCAGGTGCTTCGGAGTTGTCGGCAATCCGCCGCTTGTTCCCGGCCGTCAACACGGGCGGCTTGAGAACCAGCCGACCGAGCGGTCCGCAAAAAAGGAAGCCGCCGAGCGGCCGGCCGGCCCGATCGCCGCCGCCGCCGCCCGACGATCGCGGCGAGCGGGAAGCGGCGGCCGCCGCTCTTTCCGCAGACGGGCGCCGTTGCGGGCGGATTTCGTCACTTCCCCTCCTTCCCTTCTCTTTCCTCTCTTTCCTCCCATTTTTCCTTTTGATCTCCGCTTGCTTCCAGGACGTCCAACTCCTCCGAATTCGACTGCGAAGCGTTCGGTTGCCGGGATGGCGCCCACCACCCGCTTCCAAACGAACGCTCGCGCCCGTCGGCCTCGCATCAACGAGCGACAGGCGAGAATTTTCGTCGATTTCCTCCCCAATCCTTCCGTTAGCTTGCAGGGCGCCGGTCGACCTCGCGGCCCGGAAGCCACGCGCGGAGATTCGCGGCGTTCCGCCCGCCCGCTCTCGAATTCGGCGAGCGTTCGGTGCGCCCAGTGCGAAGCGGAGTTCCCGCGAACGTGCGAGCGGAATCGACACGAACGGGAGCAGCACGGGCACTTCCGCCCCAATGGGCAGCGGAGACGTTCGGCATTCGTACGTTCTTCCCCCTTGCTTCCTTCCTCTCATCTCATCCTTAGGACGAGGAAGACGAAGCGGACAAGACGGTAAGACCGACTGCTCTCCCTCGCATTTCTTTCGCTTCTTTCAGTGGAAGTGCCCGCATTGCGGCCTGGAGTTCCGCTCGCAGAATCGCGCCACTCACCTGCGCACCCACTCGTCCATCCGCGGCTTCAAATGCCGCCAGTGCTCGTCGCGCTTCAAGCACACGCAGTCGCGGAATCGGCACGAGGTCGCGAAGCATGTCTTCGATCGCTTCCGCGACGAACAGGAAGAGAGCGAAGTCCCCCGCACTTCGTTGAAGACGGTCGGTTTCTCTTCGTTCCCCCTCGTCCTCCAATCTCCTCGTTGCAGCGTCCCTGTTGCCACTGCGGCGTCGCGTACCCGGCGAGCATCCTGTGGAAACACGAGCGGACGCACGCGAGAGCCGGCGGCCACGAGTGTCGCGTGTGCGGCGCCGCCTTCTCGGACGCCTCCGGTCGGCGGCGACACGAGCGCAAGTTCCACGCGTTCGATCCACACGCGGCGGGAGCGGCGGAGGAGCAAAAGGACGAAGGGGCGGCTGTTGCTGGTTGGGAGGAAGCGGACGAAACGGTCGACCAACCCACCAGCGAACTCCAGCAACAGTCCGCCCAGCGAAGCTCGTCGCTGGACGTCTTCGAGCAACTCCAACAGCAACCGCTCCTTCTTTACTTCGACCTCGACTACGTGAGCTCTCCGTCCGTCTTCTTCTGTTCATCCCTCTTGCAGGGCCGTCGGCAATTCGGGACGTCGCTGGTGGACGCGTGGATCGCCCAGCCGGCCGCCAAGCTCCTCGTTCTCCGCACGAACTCCGCCGACATCGCCGACTGCGAGCTGCCCCGTTTGCCGCCGCCCGTCTTCAGCGCCGAGATGCACCGTTGGGAGCTGCCGGAGACGGCCGACCGCGACCGGCGGGCGTTCGCCCACGTGTTCGCCAAACCGGACGCCGCCGAGTTCGCCGATCAGCTTGAGCGGGAGATGGGCGACGAGTTGCCCTTCGAGGAGTTTGCCGCCGAGGTCCTGCCCGCTTTCCACGTTCGGTCGGCCCTCCTCGTCGCTTCGAGCGTCGATCGGAATCGTGAGTTCCGAGAAGGGGCTCTCTTCACTGCTTTCTGTTTGCAGGCATCGCCGCGGATCGGGAGTTGCTCGCCGCTCGAGGAATCCACGTCTTCTGATCGGAGGAAGCTGGGTTGTTGTTGACTGTTGATTGTTCGGAATAAACCGAGTTGTTGTTTGGCGGTCGGCGCTTTCTCGAGGCAATCGAATCGCCGAACTTGGCTGTAGTTGAACGAACCCGCCATTTAAGCAGAAGGAGAAACGAGAGCAGTCGAAAGTAACTTCACGATTCCGCCCTCCAAAGTGCTCGAGCGCGAACGACTCGAGCGAGTTGAGGGCGGATGAAAAGCGGTCCAGTGGACTGCCGCTGCCGCTGCCGCCCGCTGGACCGCGTAGCTGCCGGTTGCGTTAGAACCCAAGCCACGCGATTTTCGAGTGGTCGGCTGCCCGCGCGGTGCCCAGCTGCCAGCGAACGTTAGGTACACGGGTCAAAGTCCGATAAAAGCGAGCTTCCCACTTGTTTAAGGGAGCGGCAGCACCGGTCGCCAGGCCGCGCTCCCCGCTGCCGCTCTCCTCCGATCCGCGCCTCGTTCATTCAATTCCTGTTTTCGTTTCAGATTTTCGATGGACAAACGAAAGATGAAGGCAGATGTGCGCCGCGGGCTGATGGACTACGCGCTGAGCACGATTTGGGAGCACAACAAACTCGCGCAAGGCACGCATTACCTTCAAGCACGTGCTGCTCTTCGACTGCGGACACTGCGGATGCTCTGTTGCACTGCTCCGGAGATCGTCTACTGAGCCAAATGGAGCAGCAACGGTAGTCGCATTAGTTCGTTGATCATTCGTTAGTCATTAGTCAGTTCTTCGACACGTGAATAAAGAGAGAGAATCGTTTACTTCCAATCACCCACACACGGCCGACGGCCGAAAGCGTTGCCTTCGGCCCGACTGGCGTTCGAGTCCGCCGGCGGCACGAGCGGACGAGAAGGCGGGTCTCTCGCCTCTCTTCCGCCCGGTCTGTCCGCCGGCTTTCCCAACATCAAAGAACACTTCACAAGCGAAAGGGAACGAAGGGGGAAGAAAAAGGAGGCTTCTGCTGGGGTCGTGGTTCGCGGCCAACAGCTCTTCTGTTGCCGCTCGTTCTCCGCCGTCTTTTTCACGCCGAGCGAAAAGAATTGGAAACCTGTGAGCGAGCAACTTGCGTCGGTGGAGTTGAGCAGCTCCAGCATTCTGTTCGATGCGACTAGTTACATTCCGTTGACCGAAGAGAATCTGCGAGTGGATTCTCTCGTCCGGCTTCTGCAGTTGGCCCAAGCAAACATCCAGCGATTATCCGTTGAAGTTTGGGCGCAAACGTCCCATTCCGCCGATTTCGAAGGTCTTCGCGACGCGACGTTGATCTTGCGCGCGTTGAAAAGTGAGCAATCCCGAATGCTTCGTCTTATTTTCGTTACAGGCCTCCGGCATTTGGAGCGAATCAAAGTGGAGATCTTGCGCTGGGACAGAGAGGCGTGGGTCGGCTTGTGGCTTTGCGATTTCTTGCCCGACTGCAACGTTGAATTCCTCTCGCACCGTTACGACGACTCGCTGGTGTTTGCGGAAAAGTGGATCGAAAAGGCGGAGATTCGGGCGACTTGCTACGAGCAACCTCGTGCGTCCGTCTCGGAGACGAATGATCGTCGCGGTTCTTTAGATCTCGCCCATCTCTTCCGCTCTTCCGTTCGCAAGATCGAGGCTCACCGATGTGTTCCACACCTCGCAGCCAATGGAGCGTAAGTTCAAACCTTCTCCCGCAACGCCTTCTCGCTTTAGCTTCGAACGAAACGATGTGGTAGAACAAGTGCGCATCGATCTCAGCGAATTCCCAGATCCGTTGAGCAACCCTGCGACCCCTATACCCGAATGCGCCTTCAATGAGCAGGAAACTCGTGATTTCCGTGTGGCCTTCGAGTACTTGCGCTCGCTCAACGACACGTTCCTCACTCGTGTGCTCGTTGCAGAACTGTATCTCTACGATTTTGCGGTTAGTTTTGTTTTGCTTTATCTGCAATTACATCCAATTTAGAAGCAAGAAGATCGCTTCAACGCGCTGCTCTCGTTCTTGCTCGTCCGTTCTTTTCGTCTGGCCAAGTGCGCGAAGCAGACGCGACTTTCGCGTGTGCACGTCAAGGTCCAAATCACTCTGTGGGATTCCGTCGAAGCCGCGGTTTGTTTTCCAAATCCTATCGATTGATTCGAGTGTTTAGACGGGTCACGAACGCGGACTAGCCGCCGCTGCCCGCTTCTTCAGCTCCCACCCACAGTTCACGGTCCAAACCGTCGATGTCGATGCCCCCGCGACTGCCGAGTCGGGACGTCATGGGCAGAAGATCGATCGCGTTTGGACGTGGAAATGGACGGCGGTGTCGACTTGAGTTTCGTGTTCACTTATTTCGTCTGAATAAACCGACCCTTGTTTGTACGCACGAGTGAAGACGCTCGCCATCAAGTTGTCTTTTTACCAAGCATCCCTCGCTCGCGGCTGCCAGATCCCCTCTCCACATTTAATTTATTCGTCGGCACAAGAAACAAAGAACAGACACGATCTCCTTGCTCAATCCTCCCGAATGGCCTTCAGCTGGGCGGCCTCGCCGGACGGGCGACGGGGCGCACGCTGGGCGGCGAGGAGCGCGGGTGTTTTCGGCTTCTTCTTCGGGAACACGCGCTTCCCATGGCGGTAGACCTCTTCGACCTCCGAGCCGATGTCATAGACGGGCATGTTGTCGTAGTCCCACTGCACGTGGTCGTCGGGCGAGGGCAGCGACGCCTCGTCGTGCTCCAGCTCGTGTTCCTGCAATGGGACGAGGGGATTAGTGGCTACTCCGCTGCTTTTTTGCCATGACGATCGGCTGGATTTGTTCGATCTTCAGCGGGCCCATGTACTTGAAGACCTCGACGGGAATCTGGTCGGGCACCACCATCCCCGTTCTGTCGGGCGGCGGCAGGCCCTCGATCGTCTTGCCGCGCAGCTCCAGGCGCCGCTTCCGCGCATCGATCCATCCTTTTAGTCCTTTCCTTGTGAATCGAGTCGAAACAGAGCTGTTTCGATACTTTCAAAGCTCCTGTTTCAACAATGTCCGCCTTTCCTCCTATGCTGTTTATTGAGCGTTCACAAGACAAGGGGATCAAGCACAGACGAATCCGAAATACAGTTGAAATGGCCGCAATTTTGACTCTACTCACACATAAATGCCCTGCATACTCGCCCAGAACAAATAGGTGGGGGGATCAACGGAGGATTCAGAGAGAATCGCGGCCGATCTTCACGAATTCGCCGTCATCCGAAGAGTCGTCCGTCTTGCCCGTGGCGGCCGGCTGCTTCTCGGCCTCCTGCAGCTGCAGACGGCGGAGGAACTCCTGGTGCTCCTTCAGGGCGGCCGTCTTCCGTTGCTCCAGCAAGTGGGCGGCGTCTCGTTCGCGGGGCGCCAACGACGACGGCGGGAAGTCGCGGCAGCCGTTCCAGCGGTTGACGAACATCGGCGGCCCCCGGAAGGCGGGCGGCGGCGGGCCGAAGCCCGGCTCGTAGCTCCACGGAAGCCACGGGATGCCGGGGCGCTCCACCGGCCGGTCGGACGAGGCGGGCGGCGCCGGCGGCTGGGCGAGCGGCGCTTCGAAGCGGCCCACGACGTCGAGCACCTCCTGCTGCAGACGACGCGCCAAGTCGGGGCGGCCGCCGTCGTGCAGCTCGCGGAAGATTTCGGCCGCGTGTTCGGCGAACGGCGCCGTCGGCTGCTCGGCGGAGGTGGGCGCAGCGACCGGCGACTTCAGGCGCATCGCCTCCACTCGCTCGCGCACTCCCTCGACTGTCCGATCGACCGGCGAGTCGACCGGCCAGCGCATGGCCTCGCGGCTCAAGTCGAAGGTCGGCAGGAAGCGGCTGCGTGGGAATTGGTGCGCCTGGCAGAGTTGAACGAACTCCCAGCGCTGTTTGCCCCTGTGCCTGCAACACTCAATAGAAACCATCCTTGAAGAGAGGGGACTCACGAGCGGTCGTTGTGGTAGACGGCGGCGTGTTCGTTGAGGACGGGCGACGGGCGGGGCTCGAGGAACGTCGCCCGCACCTGCTGCAACAGCTCCTCGACGCTCGTCTCGGGGCGCCAGGGAGCGGCGAGCGGCAGGACGCCCGTGTGGAGGTCGACGTTCGGGTGCCAAACGGGCGGCTCGAAGCGCACCTCGGGCGGCAGCGCCGGGAACTCCGCGGAGAAGCGGAGCACCACCTGCAGCGAGCGGGGTGATCAAAGGAAGGCGGTCGGGGGCACTTGCCGGGAACAACCACTCACAATCGTCGCCCGGCCCGCCGCTCTGCGGGATCGCGCAGCGCCACTCGCCGACGTCCGGCCGCCCGTCCGCCGCGCGCTGCAGCGTGGCGATCAGACCGCTCGGGTGCGCGAGGCGGCCGTCCGCGTCCTCGCGCAACGCCGCCGTCCAGCGGCACCACTCCTCCTGCAGGCGGCTCTTCCACGACGACATTCCGGCGGGGGATCTGAACGAGGAGAAGTGAGAAGAGAACCACGAATTTCCGCGAGGATTCCGCGAGAAACGGGCGGCGATTTCGATTGAAAGCAAACGAGAAAGCGGGCGGCCGACCGACCGCTGGGGAAATCGGCGGCACACGAATGGAACGAAAAAACGAGCCGGCCGGCCGCCCTCCTCGCCGCTCTGCCCGCCCGCCCGCCCGGCCGCTTGCTCGTCGGAGAACGCGGACGGCCCGTCGACTCCTCCCCGCCGCTCGTTGATTTTATGCACGCACGGGGGGAAGAAAGTGGCGGGCAGGCGGGCGGGCAACGGAATAATCGGTGATGCAATGAAGACGTGCGAATGGCAATGAGTGTCCTGTGGGCGCGAACGAGTGGGGTAGCATTTCCATTACGTTTCGTTGTTCTCAGCGGGGCAAGAAACCCGCCCATCCACATCCTTTGTTCAACGTAAACAGACGCGTTTACGCCAAAAAATTCGCTGTAAAGAATGTGGTCTCGATTTTCACGGGACGGCCGCGAATCGCCGACTAACACGATCGGCCGGCCCCCGACCAGCAGCGACGATCCCGCCCGCCCGCTCTCGTTTGCGGTCGGCCGCTCGTCGGGCCGAGCGAATTTGCGCCACGTCACCGCGATTTCTCGGTCTCCTTTCGTGATGGCTGGCGCGATCGATGGAGATCAACGAGATTGCGACAAGGAAGTGGGCGAGAGGGCAGCGGAAGATACCGTCGGTTCTCTTCGCTCCGTTCGCCAGCAGCCACTCATTCCACTTCGCAGTTCCCCTGCATTTGATAGAGCATTCGAGCAGCAGCACAATGAAGCAGTCAAATCAAGACGTGGAAGAAAAGGAGCGCGCGCTACGTGCTGCCAAGCGCGCACCTTTGACAACAGGACCTTCTCTTCAGTCCGCCCCGCTCGTTGATCGCCGTTCTCCCACGTGCCAAGCGGCGACTCCCGCCTTTATTTCCTCAGACGGAAGCGAACGAACAAATCGGGGCTTCAGATGTTCAAGTCGGTGCGGAATTCGTGGGCGTCGTCGCTCGCTGCGTTGTGGTCGAACTTTTTGTACTCGGTGACGCGGCGCTCGAAGAAGTTCGTTTTGCCCTCGAGGCTGCGTTTCGTCATGAAGGCGAACGGGTTGGCGGCCTCGTAGACGACGTCCAGGCCCAACGCGAGCAGCAGATGGTCGGCCACGTACTCGATGTATTGGCACATGGAGCGCGCGTTCATGCCGATCAGGCGACAAGGCAGGGCGTCCGTGAGGAACTCCTTCTCGATCGTGCACGACGCGCGCCGTCGGCGGGCGGTTGCGCAAGTGGCGGCGGGAGAGGAGGCACGCAAAGGCCCGATGGAGGCCCTGAACGACGAGAGAAATGAACGGACGGAGGGCAACGAACCTCGTCGCGGGCGATCAACTCGTTCGACTGGGCCAAGCCGGGCATCAGGCCGCGGCTCTTCAGCCAGAAGATCGACGCGAAGCTGCCCGAAAAGAAGACGCCCTCCACGGCGGCGAAGGCGACCAGCCGCTCGCCGAAGGACGCCTCCCGGTCGTTGATCCAACGGAGCGCCCACTCGGCCTTCCACTTGATGAAATCGAACTTCGATCGCGTTGGACATCCGCCGTCTGCAAACGAGAGCGAATCGATGGGGCGAATCAAAAGAACGCACTTCTCCGCGGCGTCCGTGATGAAGGCATCAATGAGCATCGAGTACATCTCGCTGTGCACGTTCTCGATCGCGATCTGGAAGCCGTAGAAGCAGCGGGCCTCGGCCGCGAACCGCTCCAGCAGGTTCTCGTTGACGATGCCGTCCGAGGCGGCGAAGAAGGCGAGCACCCGGCCGATGAAGAAGCGCTCCTCGTCCCGCAGCGCGGCCCAATCCCGCACGTCCTCATCGAGCCGCACCTCTTCGGCCGCCCAGAACGCGGCCTGGGCCTTCTTGTAGAACGCCCAGATGTCCGCGTGCTCGAGCGGCAACAGCGTGAAGCGGCCGGGCGTGTCCTGAAGCAACGGCTCGTCGTGAGCGGCGGGCATCTGAAGCCAACGAAATGATCGTGGGAAAGCGGCGACCGTGAGCACGACCGCGGCGGCGAGCCGCTCACCAGCCGACCGCACGGCCGGCGGAGAACAGAAAAGAAAACTTTCGACAGGCCGCCGCACGATGCGACGCTTCGTAAAGTCCGCAAGAACCTAACAAAGAGGTGGACGACGAATTTCGATGTTCTCGTTGAATCGAGGAACGCGCCCCTCCACGGAGAACAGACGACCGTTTGCAACGAACGAAAACGTCAACAACGGAATGCGAAACAAACAACGGCGCTCTCGTGCGTCACGGGACGAGCCGCGAATCTCCGACCAACACGATCGTCCGGCCGGCCGCCCGACCAGCAGCGACGACCCCGCCCGCCCGCTCTCGTTTGCGGTCGGCCGCTCGTTGGGCCAAATAAATTTGCGCCACGTCACCACGGACTGTCGGTCTTCTTCTGTCGTGGCTGACGCCTTCGATTGCGGAGAGTGCTTTTTTGCCAAGAGAGACAACGAGCACTCGCCTGTCGCTTCCATCAAACGAGTGGCTAATCGACGACCCTTTCGCCCCGACTCGACTAAACCCTCCAGCAACAGCAAGAAACCCACCCGATCGACAGTCGTTCGAACAAAACGGCGGCGCAATGCAGCCGGCCGATTGGAGGCGCGTGACGTTCGGCGGCGGCGAGCGTGTGCGGGAGTTCGAGGCGAGCGCGCTCGGCTTCTGCGAGCCGTCCTCGGGCACCGCCGGCTAAGAGTCGTCCCTGCCCGTGCCGCCGGCCACCGTTCGGGCGCCCGTCCGCTCTGCCTACTCGCCTTCTTGCACTGCGCATGGCGAGCGGGATCGTGAGACGAAAGCGGCGACTCGCGTCCAGGTGCCCGGTGAGCGGGACCTCCCGGCTGCCTTCCGCCCACTCACTTGAATTCAAAGAAGCAGGCAAACCCCTTCGGATACTCCTTCTGACCACTCCCCAGAGTGATCGCGTGTATTCATTCGTACAAACAGAACGAACAGAACGAATGGAAGCTCAAAGAAGCAGCAGTCCAAAGAGCTCGTGGGCGAGGTCCGGATTCTCGCCGATGAAGTCCTTGAAGCCGGGCAGCTCGTAGATGGCCCTCGCGTTCTGCTTGACGAACTTCAGCACTTCGGTCTTGAACTGCTCGAAGTGGGGGCGCGAGCAAGCGAGCCGGAGGTCCTCCAGGGCGGTCTGCAGCGAGAGCGAGTCGAGGATCGCCGCGATGCACACCTTCTGCGAGAGAATAAGATCAAAAGAACCGAAGAGAACGCACCTGCAGCGACGGCATGCGGTAGAAGACGGCCGCCTGAAGCAGCTGGTGGGCGCACGCCTTCAGGTCGTCCACTTCGGCCGTGTACATGAACGAGAGGACCTTCCGCATGATCTCCGGCCCGCATCCGGACTCCTCGACGATGCTCGTTTCGTTCACCTCCACCCCGTCGTGCGCGAACAGCGCCGCGAAGTACGGCGAGCGGGCGACCAGCACGAACTTGTGCGCCTGAACGAGCGGAAGGTGGACGAGAGCCGAGCGGGAACTTACGCGGAAGGCTTGCCCGATGACGTGGACGGTCACGTCCGCAAACCGCTCGTTCCCGAGGAAGGCGGCCACGTCTGCCAGAAGCTCCGATTGGGCGCCGTCGAGCTGCGGCGCCTTCGCGGCCGCAGGGACCGTCGGTGTGGGCTTTGCGCGAGCGGCGCCAGCGAGCGACTTCGTGAGCACCCGCTTGGGAGGCGGCGGCGCGTCGGCTGCAGCAAGCGAGCTCGAAGCGGATGGAAGGAAACTCACGAGCATCGCGCGACGAGCCGTCCATCACCACCGCGCGTTTCGCCTTCGCTTTCGCCATCGCGGCCGATCGAAGTGAAGCCGCCAAAACGGAAGAAATGAGCCGAAGAGAGCAGCCGGTCGCTCCCCGTCCAGCCGAAAGGCGCCGCCGGCCCGCCGCTCCACTTGCCGCGCAAAATTCGCCGTCGGACGAGCGCTGTTCGCACCCGCTTGTCGTCTGCGAGCTCGATAGGACGTGCGCCACACAACCCGCAGATTGCACGACCGAGTGGGAAGAAGCAACCGAAGTCGACGGTCAAATACGAAGCTTTTATTCACGAAACAAAGTGACATCGACAAACGGCCTCTGCCCACAAAAAGAATAAGATTTGAGGAGAAGTGAGTTGATTATTGGTGACGAGCCCGCACATAAATGAAACGCTCGATCAACGCAGACAGAAGGCAAACACGGACGCGTTGAAGGCACGCGGTCGGGCGAACCACGCCAAATGCACCAACTTCTCTGGTTTGCTGCAAACGACGCAGATTATTCCCTCCTTTTTGTTGCACTGACCTGATCGCGTAACGATACACTTTAAGGACGGTTTGCGGTTGCTGTTTCTGCGCGTCCTTCGTCAAGATGCTGAGAACACCACCTTCATTTATGACGCTTGAGAGATAGTCGTTGGCTGTAGTCCGCAGCCTCAGTTGTAGTGACGAGAGTGTGTTCCGCTCGAGGTCGTAGCCGAAAAACGTCCAGCGCTCCCCGCCCGTATTTTTGAGTGCGAAGAAGTGGCCCTTGTCGAACCAAGGGCAAAGAAGAGACCATTCCAAGCGCCAAACCTGAAATCCGCAAGCCGCATTTGACGGAATCCAAAACTCGCACTCGCCGGCTCCATTTCAATCTTCCGCGCTCGCAACTCGCAAACAACTCCGGGCGTTTGTCTATTCAACAAGCAGCCCAAGTCGACGGAACAAACGTAAAAATAGAAACCACCACGATTTCCAACGTTCCTGGCCGTAAAAAAGATCTTGTTCTCGTAACAGTACGCATTTTTATAGTCGTAAGAGCGTTCTCGCGGAATCCGCCCAATCAGCCGGGCAGTTCGTCCGTTCCATTCGCACGAAAACACCTGCACATCCTCCATCTCAAGAGATGTTTTGAACAGCAAGAACATGTTGGGTTTGTTGGTGGAGAGGACTTTGACGCGGGCATCATTGCTCTGAGTCAACGCTTCAATCGGATGGTTCTCTGAGTGCATTTGCATCGATCGGACGTCCAACTTCAAGGTCGTCCATGACATGGGCGTGCACGAATGCTGGACGAAGACAAGCAATACTTTGTGGCCGCTTTCAAACAACACCAGTGGTCCGTCGAGTTTTACACGATCAGTGCAAGTGCTGAAACTATCGAGTAGATTAAGCAAATAATAAGCAAGACCTTACATTTTATCTCCCGTCCACAAATCAATTCGTTCCGTCAGGACCTTGTCGCGCATTTGAAACAGAAAGCGGCCGTTGGGACTCAAAAAAGCGTCGGTAAGGCCTCCATCAGACTCGTTGGGCAAGTGGGCAGAAAAAACGGTGTGATGCTCCAACGGCTCCTTCCGCTTGATTCGAACGGGAACGAGCGGTGCGGGCGCCGCGTCGACCATCATTCCGAGCAGCAGGAAGGCGAATGACCACGACGAGGGCAGCAGACAGCCGAACCTCCCGCGCGACTCCATCCGACGATAACCGCGAGCAATCGTTTGATTGCGTAGTTCGGAACGCGAGTCGTGGTCGAGCCGCACGGGACTCTACGTTCACGCAACTTGCAATCGTTTGCCAGCCGCCTTTTACCGAGTGCAGCAAGCGGTTCTTCCAATTTTAACAGAGACGACCTGTCGCCCATCTTCGCTTCAGCGTCAGCTTCCGTTCATCCTCGAGAGCTTCTCGTCCCATTGCCGCTGTCCGGATCGACGATAAACAAGGGGCTTGTTAGTGGCCGACATAAGACGAGTCATAATCTAATGCACTGCAGCAACGTGCAGTCGACGCCGATGGCTCGAACTCGCGGCAAATCGGAGGTGGCGCTTCGGTCGCCATTCGCGAGACGCACAAGGTCCGGCAAACCGAAAAGAAGCTAACAGGAACGGCCGCTCGTGCGCCGCCCCACCGACAAGCAATCATTGCGCAATGACCGTCCTCCTCGACGCTCATTCCGTCCGGTTATTCACACGCCCTTCTCTCCACAAACAATCGACGCAACACGAATTTGCACGAACAAAATCGGGCGGTCGGTCCGCGAGGCGCCCGCTGCCGCCCGCTCGTCACTTCGGAGTCCAGTCGACCGGCGAGAGCAGCGGCGGCTTTCTCCTCCTCTCCGCTTCGCGTTCATTTCGGCCGGCCGTTGAGCGAGCGGTCGTTTCGATGCGGAGCAATCGGGCGTTCGAGTGGAGCGGACCGATGGGCGCGGCGCTCCTCCTCACGTGCGACCTTCTGCTCGCGGCCTCGACGGGCGTCAAGGCGGACGAGCATCCGGAAGATCGTGAGTGTTCCCTCCGTCCACGCCGTTCTTTTCATCCCTCTTGTTTTAGTGCCGGTACAGCGCTACGAAGCCTGGCATTGCGGGAAGGAAAGCACCGAGGACAAGACCAAAAGCACGTTCGTCTACGTCCACAAGAAACAGGACTGTGTGAAGGGCACGTACATCGGGGGCGGCGGCTGGGACACTCGCGTACGTTTAACGGATTCGCTTTTCTACCTCCAACAATCTTCATTGCAGGAGGACTGCATGGCGGCGTGCATCTGGACGTGTCCGTCGGGGCGCCAGCCGTGGCTTGAGTTGGACAACTGGAGCTTCAGCGTTCACTCGTGCACGGACGACACGGAGTGCAACGACCAAGACAACAAGTATAACTTCTGCCACAAGCACCGAGGCTTCTTCGGCAGTGGCTACTGCTGCCCGCTGGGAAACAACGGCCAGTTTGCTCCACTTCTTCTTTATTCCTTTGACTCGTTTCAGGCATGCGCGACAGCCAGTGCCTGATAGGAGACCCGGGGAACGTATCGGAAGACGACTACGTCTACGATCACGCGCAAGAACAATGCCGTCAACTGAATGGGACCACGGCGAACGTTTCTTGGGCGTCGTTCGAGAACGCGGTAAAAGAAACGCGATATTTCTACTGATCTCCTCGATTTCAGGCCGAGTGCAAAGTGGAGTGCGATCCGAAAGGAAATGCCTGCGAAGCGAACGTGACGCCGCATCACGTCTTCAACGGATTTCACCACGGTCCGCCCTGCACGAAGAACAACGACAAAGACAACGACTGCCCATCGTTGAGGGCGGACGGCAGCCGGTGGTACTGCTCGTTCCGGAGTGTGGAAAGCGGCGAGGGCTACTGCTGTCCGGGTTCGTTTTGTGCTCTTCCATTCGACAAACCCTCTTGCAATTCAGGACGTCGTCACTGGGAGTACACGCGCAGCGATGGCACGTTCCCGAGCGGCCCGTTCGCGGACATTACCGTACGTTTCTTTTCTATTAACAATATTCTCACTGCCTTTTTCCTAAGGGTCTCGACTACATCAATAGCACCATCTTAGCCGAAGCAATGGTGGAGTGGCTTCGAAAAGAGATGGGAAAAATCCCGGCACACCCCGCCGGCACGACGGTCACGAAGAAGTTCGACTTGAAGGTGTGTTCTCCTGCCGTATCCCTGCCTCACTTCTTTGTTCAGCTTTTGGTCGACCTCCTGAACAAAGCGATTGAGAAAGCGATCAATCAACTGCGCACCACCACGTCCACGAGCACTTCCACGAGCACGTCCACGTCTACGAGCACATCCACGACTTCAAGCTCGACCAGCACCAGCACGTCGACCTCCACTTCGACGAGCACGTCGACGGCGGCGCCCACGACCACGACGGCCGCTCCGACCAGCACGCAGGCGGTCGTCGTGCCGCCCGCTGGACAGCCGGGAGGTGAGGCGGGCGAAGGCGGCGGCGCGGAGGACGAGGGCGAGACGGTGCCCCGCGCGGACGAGAAGGAAGGCGGCGGGTGAGTTCCCGCCCTCTCGCTCCCGCTCACTCCTCGCTGCAGTCCGAGCGTCACGCTGATCGTCGGGCTGCTGGTGGCGCTGCTCGTCGTGCTCGTGGCGTCTTCGATCGTCGGCGGCTTCCTGCTCCGCCGGCGCAACAAAAAGCAGGCGGCCAAGGAGCGTGAGTTCGCCCGCACTCGCCGCCCATTCGCTCGTTGCAGACGCCGCCCAACTCGCCGCCAATGCGCGCCGCATCGACGAATTCCAGTCGAAGCAGAAGGCGGCGGCGCAGCAGAAGGTGGACGCGCGGAAACGGCGGGCGGACCTCCGCGGGAAGCACATCCCCGGCCTGCCGCCGCCCGACACCACCGGCATGACGCCCGACCAGATTCCCGTGGAGAAGTTCAAGTACATGGGCCCGCTCAAGATCGACCTGAACGAAACGAACATCCCGGTAGGTGAACAGCAGTGCGCTCATCGATCGCCTGCTTGTTGCAGGCGAATGAGGCGGACGAGGGTTCGGGCCGCTCGCCCCCGCCGGACGCCCACCTCCAGTGGGACGACGCCCAAAATCTCGTCTTTGACATCGGCTCCGAGGTCGAGATCGTGACGCGCAACGGCGTCCCCGTCCCGCCCGCCAAACGGAAGCCCAAGACGCCCGCTCGTGCGCCCGCCGCTCGCACGCCCGCCCGTCCCAACCCCAAGGCGGAGGCCCGCAATTTGAAGGCGATCCGCGAGGATTGAGGCCGGCCACTCATGTCCCCTTGTTTCTGTTGTGTTCCCCCGTTAGGTTAGACTCATTTCTGTGCAAGTGTAGTTCCTCCCCGTTTGTCGTTAGGTTCCTCTTTGTAACGTCGAGAATAAACATTAGGTTGATTCGTCGGGAGCATTTCGTCGGCAGGTGAGGAGTGAGTGGGGAGGTCGAAACGGGAGGAGAAAAGTGACCGAAAGGAATCCTACGAAGGGGAGGTAGAGCAGCAGGCGGCACTTTTGCCAGCTTTCACAACAGCAGTTTGCTTCCTTTGAAAAATGGACGTCTTCACGCTTGCGGTAAAGCAGCATGGACGTCCTCGGGGTCGCACGCCGCCGCCGCGTGCCCACCGTCCGCCAGTTGAACGTGAAGCTTGATGTCCGCGAAGCGAACGACGAACACTCGCTCGCCGAGTTCGTGGAAAAGCAGCGCGGATTCCTGGCCGAAGCCCACTTCGTTCTGATGGACATCGACGTCTTCGAGCAGTTGCTGTTGAACGGTGGGTGGAAAAATGAGTGTCCGCTTTATTCTTTGCGTGTTTTTCGTGAGCGTCGTGGGCGACACGTGCATGCGGAAGTTCCTAGACCTGCCTTCATTCCCCCATCAAACTGATGACTCAACGAGTCGATTATCAAATTTTATTCAGAACAAAGATAACACCACAAAAACGTTTAAAAAGATCCGTTCTTCGCGCGTTCGGCCTCTCGCGACGATCAAACGTTGACGAGCACAAAGCTCAGCTTCATTGCATCCGTTTGCAAGGACCACACGTGGGAGTTTTTTGAACGGCCAGCGGGGAGGTGCTCAACCAACTCGGCATCGAACCCTTCTGTTTGGCGCGTGAATTCCGGCCGTTCTCCGAAGAAGCGCTCTTCTGCCGACACGAATTGTTTGTGCTCCTCCTAAAGAAGCAGCATTTCATTGATCGACAGAAGGTACGAAAGAGAGCGTACGGCTTCTTGCTCGCGCTGCGGTCCGTGAAAGAGGACGCAAATTCCAACCGGCGAGAAGCCCGCTTCTTTTGCGCACTCGGCAAGACGAACGGCGCGTTCGATCAGGCGCCGCATTGTCTGATCGAACCAATTCCATTGACCCTGTTGGAAACAGCAATGCACGAACAAACGGTGAAAAACTCACTCGAAATGCACGACCGAACAACCTGCCAAGGACGATTTGAAGAACGAAGTGGTGATTCAACGAGCGGAGGTTCCCGAACGCTACACGAGCCACTGGGGCGTCCTCTTCAGTCCACACGCAATGACAGAAGCGCCGCACTTCCATACGATAGTAGTTTGCGTCCAGCCCGTCTGCATTGTGAACGTCAGCAACAATCCTTTCCACCACTTCGTTTCGTTCGCAACTAAATAAACGGATCAGGGCCACGTATTCCATTGCTGCTTACCGCCCCTTCTCTGCGATTCTCGCGAGACCTTGCTGTAGTTCAATGACACGAGCACGCGCGCAAAACAACGAGGCAAAATCTGAACGGATCTTCACAGTACGACTCGAGCAGAATGCACGTACAAACGCCCTCTGTTTGCGCAGCAAACCGCACTCTTTCCATCACGGGCAGCTGCGGTTTCTTCACCAACAAGCAGCAGCCGTGATGCGAGGACGACGAGAAACGCACGATTTTGGGCGGCAGGAAGTCGCGTAGCAGGTGGACCAGCCACGATGACGCGATTCCGGGCCACAACGCGACTTCCATCGACTTCATGTTCTCCAAAGCTGCAACACCAGACGGAATGAAAAGAAAATCGAGTACTCACTTTTGAAGGCCGACAAGACTTCAGCCCAAACGCAAAAAGTCTCGAGGGACAGCTCGTTGAAGCGGTGAATGATCAGCGAGAGCCGACGGATTTCCCGCCGTCCCAACTTTAAGATGCGACCGATGGAAGCGAGGCTTGCGTTCTCGTCGGTCAGGTTAAGAAACAAGCCGTTTTCGGAAGCCCCGCTCAGAAAGCCGCACGTTAGGTCGGTCAAAAAAAAGCCCGCGCCCTCGGCACATCCGTGCTTCTCGCTCGGCGCGAAGAAGACGGCGGAGAATGCGCGGCTGCAGAAGAACGTCCGCAGAGTGCGCAGTCGGTGAGCCGCACGAGCTGGGACGACGTTTGGAGCATTTGCAAAGTCGTTGTGCTTCAGCTTTGTGCTCAACGCCTGCACCATCAGTGCGCGACGAGCGTCTGACTTCATCTTCGGCTTGGGCTTTGGCACTATCTCCTGATCGTTCTCCATTCCTCGCGGCTTGTTCTCGGCGTCCATTGGGACTCTAAAACAAATGCGAGTATAAGGCGGAGGTAAAGTGGCAGCGGCAGCGAGGAGGAAAGGAGGCGAACGAGTGGACTGCCGCTGCCGCTCGCTCGAACCAGTGGCTGGACGCCGCTGATTGCGCTCGAACCCAAGCCGCGCGCATTTTCGAACTCCCTGCTGCCCGCCGGTTCTCTAACAGCCGGGGAGTGTTGGCTTCTGTGGGCGGCATCATTACTCATCGGCCTCCCTTCTTGCCGCAGTCCAAAGTTCATTCGACGGCTCGCTTGACCCGCAGTGCATCCGCTCAATGCGTGCGTTTCGTTTGCAAATCGGGCTGTTCGGTGACCACAACTCTCACATCAGCATGAACGCATGTTGCCCTTAATTTGGCGCACCGCTCGATCTTCCTTCATTCTTCTTTGCTTGCAGGCAACATGGAGCGCACGGATGGTGGTGGGATGAAACGAAAAGCGGACGCAGTCGACGAGGTGGAGCAAACGAACGCGAAGAAACCTTTCGAACTGCCGCCGAAGATTCGAGCGGACGTTCGGCGCGCCCTGCTGATTCACGCGTTGAGCACGAAGCTAGAGCACAACAAGCCGGCGCCCGGACCGAATCCCCTCCGCGAACGCGCAGCTTTGCGTCACCGCACTCTCCGAACGTTCTTCTGCAGCCGCTCTTCAACGACCGCTTTCTTTCGGTCGAGCAGCCGGCAGAAATCCGTCGGAGAGGCGTGGATCGCGCTTAACGAAACGATTTCGATCGACTGCGCGTCGTACGCGCCCCTTAAATTTTCGCTCACGGCCGAGAATGCGAGCGTCGCTTCCTTCAAGCAACTCCTGCTGCTGGGGCAGACGGAAGTGCCAAAGCTGGGCTTGTGGGTCGTTTGCGAGCCGCCGCCTCGTTTCAACACCGTCCGCAATTGGGCCGAGGTTCTGTCGACGTTGAAGAGTGAGTCCTTCGGTTCGTGTTCGTTTCATTCCTTCTTTTAGGCTTGCGACAGGTGGAATCACTCGATGTCGGCATTTGGCGCGTGCACAGGTCGCCGCTCCTTGTCCACCTGCTGCGAGGGTTTTTGCCCGCGGAGATCGCTTCCACGAGCCACCTCGATTTCCTTCTTTTTGCGTCCAAGTTCTCCTCCGAGCCAACAGACGCAGCCCGCATTCTACCGTGGCCCTTGTGAGTTCCGTTGATTGTCGCTGAAACAGTTCTGCAGCAGGTCTCGCCACCTTCTTTCGCACACGTGCTCCTAAGCTGGGAGTTCTTCGATGTCTACCGGAAACCGTGGCGAATGGGCCGTAAGCATGCGTGTTGTTTCGTTTCTTGAACGTTCGTTCAGCTTCGAACGGAACGACGTCGTCGAAAGAGTGACCGTCAGCCTCAGCTCGACGAATTCGAGGAGCCCTTGACGCTTTCGTTAAGTGCAGCGAACGATCCGCCGTGGAGCGCGGAAGAAACTCGTGATTTCCGGACGGCGTTCACGAATCTGCGCCTGCTGAACCGACGCTTCGTGCTCCGCGTTTTCCTTCCGGAGGTCCGCTTCGGCGCGTTCGACCAGCGACCGCTGCACGCGTGCATCGATTGGAGCAACGTTCGACTGAAGGAATTCGGCTTCAAGTCGCTGCTGCTCCACGTGCTCCACCGATCGCGTCGTGTGGCCGTCATCGCAGAAAAAGCGGGGATTCCGTGTGGGCACGTTCGCGCTGAAGTCCACGTGTCGAAGCCAAAGGAAGGCGTGAATTCAAGCCGCCCGATCGCTTTTTACGAGTGTTCAGACGGCGTACGAACGAGTGCTGGCGGCTGCCGCTTCCTTTTACGACAAAGACTCGGACTTCACGCGCGATTCCGAAGGTTTCGACGACGACGCGCGTGCGGGGTACGAGCGGAACGGCACGACGATTGCTGGGGTTTGGGCAAAGCGTGTCGGCGGCTGGGAGTTGTGTTTCGTTTTCGTTTATGATCGGCATTGAATAAACATCGTTTGCGAGTTGGGGTGACGAATTTGATCGTCTTGGGCAAGAATCGACTTCATTTGATCCCCTTCTTTGAGGGCAGGCGCTTGAATAAACATTAGCAAAGAGAACGACCTTTGCTCTTGCCAACGCCCGTCTGGCTCTTGTTTCCCACCACTCGAGACCGCATGACTGACCCGAAGAAAGCAAACCGCCGCCCACCATTCCGCTAAGTGGCATCGATCATTTCTTTACAACAGCGCGCTCTTGGGGCACGCAAACAGACGTCTCACTTTCCAGCAGTCGGAGCAGACGCGCAATTCAGTCCGATTCTTCCACCTTTTGCAATAAAGCTGCCGCACCGGAACACGCTGAACTGCCTGCAGCTGGGCGTCGCCTTCTTTCTCCTCTTCACCGCGTACAACTCCTCCGCATTCACCGCTCAAGTGGTCGTCGCGAGCTTCGCGGAGCGGGGCGTCGTCGGGCGGTACGCGGGCTACAACTCGCTGGCCATCCTGTACGCAACGTTCGCGTTGAGCACTCCGTTCTCCGCCCCGATCGTCTACGCGCTCGGCTCGCGATGGGCGATGGCGGTGGGCGCCGTTTCGTACGCCCTCTTCCAGCTCTCCTTCCTTCGCATGCACGAGGTCGTGCTCTACGCGACGGCCGCTCTCGTCGGGCTGGCCGCCGGTCGTGAGTTCTCCCCATTGCTTCCTCCTCCACCTGTTTGTTTCAAGAGCTGTGGACCGGGCAGGGCACGTACCTCGTCTGGAATTCGAACGACTAGACTGCGGGCCAACACAGCGGCTACTTTTGGGGCACCTCCGTCTTTTGGTGAGTTCCCTTCCCTTCTTTCCACTAACCTCCACCTACCACTGCAGTCAAATAGCCGGCGGCTCGTTCCTGTACTTTGCCTTCCAGAGCGAGAACACGAACGTCCTCTCCGATCACACGATCACTCTTCTCTACACGACGTTCACGGCCGTCACTCTCGTCGGCATCCTCACGCTCGTCCTCCTGCGACGCCCCGAAGAGAAGAAGCGGGAAGAGGAGGCCGAAGTGGAGGAGAGCGGGCCGTCCATTGGGGCGTGCGAGGTCTTCCGTGCGTTCTTTCTTTGATCAACGAACACTAACGATTCTCCGTCCAGAGTCCACCGCCCGCTTGTGCGTGCAACCGCGAATGCTCCTAATCGTGGTGGTTTTCTTCTACACGGGCCTCGAGCTCGCGTTCATCGAGTCGATCTACCCGACGAGCATCGGCTTCACGCTGGCGCTGGGGACGAACACGCGCCGACTGCTCGCCGCGAACCTGATCGTCGGGGGCGTCGGGATGGTCGCCGGTTCGCCTTGAGTGTTTGGCAGCTTCATCCCTCCTCTCACTGACTTGTAGGGAGCTTCCTCTTCAGTCGGACGGCCTGCCTGAAGCGGGAGGTGATCGTCGCGATCGGCTGCGCGGCGCACCTCGGCGTGTACGCGGGCGTGTTCGTCAACCTGCCCGGCAACGCGTCGTTGTTCCGCACCGCCGAGTCCTCCGGCTTCATCGCCGAACCCCAGTGCGCTCCGCGTTAACATGCAGTCGTTTATTTCTGTAGAGTTTGGTTGGTGCTTGCGTGTGGCTTTCTGCTGGGCTTCGCGGACGCGTGCTGGACCACGCAGACGATGGCGCACTTGATCACGTGGCACAAGGCGGAGAGCACGCAGGCGAACTCGCTCTTTCGCTTCTTTCAAGTGGGTTCTCTTCCCCGCACTCCTCACCACTCGTTCAGGCCTCGGCCGCGTGCCTGGGCTTCCTGCTCGGCTCGAAGTTCCGCCTCGAGTGGCACCTGCTCGTCCTCGCGGCGAGCGCACTCGCCGGCTGCGCGGGTTTCTCGCCGCCGAACGCCTGAATGCGAGCAGGAAGCGCGAAGAAGCGACCGCCCGAATGCTCCCGTTCGGCGCAGTCGAGTCGAAGCTCGGCAGAACGCCCGTATGATCCGTCAGCGAAGAGCAGCTCATAAGTGCTGAACTGACGTTGTTGATAAACGGGGGTGGTCAACGAATGAACGAAGGCGCTGGTCACTGCTGTTTGAAACGGTTGTGTTTCGGAATAGTGCTTCAGTTTAGCGTGTTCTGCTAAAGAGCGGCAACGACACGAGACGACTGTTCTCCTGAACAAAAATTAAAATCAAACGAACAGTTTATTGTCTGCACGATTAGAAAAGCGACAGAGCTCACTCCTCTTCGCCCGGGTCCTCTCCCTCGTCGGACGAACCGGCGTAGCCGTTCTCTCGCTTTTGTTGGTCGAACTCCTCCCTGCTCTCGCCGCAATCAAACTCCAGCTCGTCGAAATCGGCCTCGTAGAGCTCGTTGTTGGCCGAGTCGCAGTAGTGATCCCATGAGACGCGCACCGAGAACTCCGTCCGCTTCTCGCTTTCCACTCGAATCCACTCGCTTTTTTCGTACGCGTCGCGTGGGATGTGCGGGCCGAACCGCTGCTCCAATGTTTGCCGAAACTTCTCCATGAACTGCTCGTCGCAAGTGGCCTCAAAAGAAAGGAATAGAACGGTAGAATCTTCTCTTGAACTCACGGATTCGAAGAGTCGAATGTTGAGCTTCAGGCGGAGCCCAAGCAATCGAATGCCTCGCTTCTCGCATTCCGCAAGCAGAGTGTCGATGTGCCGCTCGCACGCCTCGATTTCCGCGATCATGCCCGCGATGTTCTGAAAGCAACGAGATGGCCGCCACTTCATGGTTTCACTCACCACAAAGCCGTCCACTTCGAACCTCGTCTTCAACAGGAGGAACGGTGTCTTCCGCTCGCCGACCACTCGCGTGATGCCGCCGATCACGTGCGGCAGGTGGAGTTCCCGCGAGAGCGAGCACTGCTCATAGTTTTCTGGTTGTACTTGGAAGGGGAATTCGAGGATCTCAGTGCATTCCAGTGGAAGCGGGCTGAAACAGAACAGGAGTGAGTGTGGAGAAATCCCGCTACCCTTCGTAATCCTCGAACAGTTCGATGTGCCCGCCTTTGACGACCACTTTACGGGCATTCAGCGGGTACAAGACCGCGTTACCTGCAACCGACAAGGACATCAGTGAATAAATTGCGTCTAAGCACCGTCAATGTCCACAACGACCTCTTCCAATTGGGATTGGCGCCCGACCAAGTGCTGCACGTCCGTCCAGCGGCCTTTGAAGCGAGCGAGAGAGGGCGGAAGTTTTAGCGAAGCGCCTTCCAACCAGCTGCGAATCCTCGGCGCCTTGGACAGGTCGACGTCCAGCCATTCTAGTGCGGGCATCCCTGCAATCAATATCCGTTAACTAAACGCGTGTCCAATAGTTGAACGCACTCTAGATCGCCTCGAACATGGGCGGGGCGAGCGCCGGCTTCACGGACGTCGGCTCGAACGTCAAGCGACGGACGGGACTCGAGCGAAGCAGGGCGCCGATCACTTTGCCCGACGGAAAACAGAGGCGATCGGCGGCCGAGGGGAAGAACTTGTGGATTTCCGTCGTGCACACGGCGTACACGAACTCTTCGCACACGACCTCCAGTTCGAGAGCGAAGAAGACGTGGAAGTAGGCGCGACTCACGAGCTGAAAAAAGGGTAAATGCAAATAAATGGAGAGCCTCCCCATCTGATTCGAAACAAGCTATTGCCGCCCTCAGATTTCGCCCGAACTCACGAGAAACCGCAGAGCCGCACGGGTATCGTTGTTGGGCGTCTTCCAACGTCGCCGCTCGTCCCTCGTGTGCCGCAAGTAGAACGAGAAGAGGGATTGCCGCTGACAGGGTCCCAGACGGGGACGAGGACGGGCATTCGACTGTTTGCACGGCACCTGCAAACACAAAAAATGCTAATGAATTTCACTCGAACTCACTTCTTCTGCCATTTCCCCGGTTTCCAACGAGCGTTTCATCTTCTGCGGCTGGAAAAAAGCAAGAAAAGTCTTTTTTTTTATCGTTGGGAAGAAGGAGTGCCCGCCACTCGTTGCTTTCGCCACGTACTGCTCGTTTCTGGCGATCACTCGCTTCGTGTCTGGAGATAACGTCATCAAGAGGACGGAAGTTGAACGGAATTTGTGTTCGCTCTTTGCATTAATTGCACGACTAGCGAGTAAAAGTTAATCGCATTTTTGTATCAGTTTATTAAACACGAAACGAACAAGACTCTCAGGCATTGAGGAAGCGCTTCGACGGCAGCAGGCAGCCGGCAGGACGAGCGAAGAAGGCCAACTGCGCGAGTTTCTGCGGGCGTCTGCAAGAAGAAAGAAGCGAATGAATGGAGCTTTGGATGGACGGACCGCAAGTCGTAGCGAATCGAATCGAGAGTGTGCGGCTCCTGCGGACCTCGGCCTCGATTCTCCGCGTGGATTGTGAGGCGGCCCTCGTGGACGGCGAAGCACTGGAATCTCTCATCCCGCTGCTGCCCGAACACGCGCGACGTCCAGCGGTTGGCGGAGAGGTTGTAGAGGAAAAGGCGGTAGAAACGACCGAGTTTGCGACGCGCCCCTTCGCCCAACGCAAAGAGGAAGCCGTTCGCCGCCGTCATTCCGAGCAGCAAGAAGCCAGGGCCGATCTGAAGAACAAGCACGTAAATGAGACAATCGTCCGTATCCAACTCATCATCTCTGAGCTCAACCGAACGAGCGGGGGGTCGAGCGGCCGGCCGCCCGCCAGGTGCGGAGCGTCGAGGTCGACCGCCAACACGCCGTTCGGAAGGAAACCGCCGGGGCCTTTTTGAAGCAAGTAGAGCGTGTTTTTGTGCACACACGTCCGTCGGTTCGTGAGTGCTAAGAGAGACGGGAAGTACACGCGGCCGATCTTCTCGCTCATTTGCGTCTCCAGATCGACGCGGTGGATCTCGGCGGACTCGCGACCGACGAAGAGCACAAGGACGACGGCCGGCTGGTCGGTGGCGAGCAGGAAGCTGGATGCGAACTCTTTCGTCTCTTCTATGATATGGCCGCGGTACTGGGTCGCTGTCAGCAGCAAGACGTCGCGCCAGACGACGTGAACGTGTTGTGGTTGTTGCGGCGCTTTCTCCAACCAGCAAAAGAAACGATCGCCCTCAGTCATGAAGTCCGTGTTTCGATCTAGTGTGAACGCTGTGACACTACAACGAGGTTCTTACTCATTTCTCTTCTTTCCGCTTACGGTTGGACGTCGCCCGTGAATGTGTCGACGAGTTCGGGCGGGTTGTCGGGTTCGACGTGCGTGTGCACAAAGTGGCGGCCGCTCTGCCCGAACGTGCAAGAGCGCGACGGCGAGCGCCGGGCGACGATCGACGAGTATCGCACGTCGTTCGGGATGCGCGCCTCGTCGAGCAGCTGATCAGCGGGCTGGTCGAGCGCGTGACCGTTCTCCATTGCCTGCAAACGGAGTGAGTGAAAGGTGGGGCGCGGGTGCAAAAGAGCGGCAAGCAGCAGTGGAGATCCAACCGACGCCCTGCTACCAGCCCGCTCAAGCCGTCGAGTGGGAAGTGGAAGGTCGAACGACGCCGGCTTAGGGTCGAACGCAATGATCGGCGCCAACTCGCATGGGAGAACGAAAGTAGTCGTCAGTTGTACTTTGCTCTCATTTACTACCTTCCTTGCAGCAAAGCGGATGCCGTTCGCACTCATTTTCTTCGAGCTCAATCGGGCGAGCGGGAGTACGAGCAGCCGCCCGCCGTCCATTTGCGGTTTGCCGAGGTCGACCGTCAGCAGGCCGCCCGAAAGAAAGCGTTCCCAGCGCTCCCGCCCGTTTGCCCACTCGTCCAGCAAGTCGAGCGTGTTCTCGAGCACACACACGCGATTGCTGAAGGCCCCGAACAGGCGAGACGGCGAGTACACGCGGTCGATCGTTTCGCTCGTCCTCGCCTCCAAATTGACGCTGTGGATTTCGATGTAGAGCGGAGAGGATCGATTCCGAAAGAACACAAAGAAGTCCTTTGAGTGCTCGGCGGCGATCACAAAGACGGGCGCGACGCCGTCCGGTCGGTCCACTCGAAAGCGCCGCCCGCACGTACCACCAGAAGAACCGAACGTCCGGCTCGTCGCTCGCCGTCAGGAAGGAGGCGAAGAAGCGATCGCTTGCCGAAAAGCCGCTCGCGTTGCACGACGCGCCGAGCGGGCCGATCCTGCAAGGAAACGAGGCACTGACTTTCTCCGCTCTCTTGCTCACGCCCGAATTTGCCGCGTGAAGGTGTCGACCAGCTGGACTTTGAACCAAACGTCTTCCGTGATCACCTGCACGAAGAAGCGGCCGGCTCGTCCGAACTTACCGCTGTGCGCCGCCGACCGGCAGTTGATCGTCGAGTAGCGACAGCCATTCGAGACGCCCACAGGTCGGAGGTGGAGAATTTCCCGGTCGTTCATCACGATTGAGCGGAGTGAGCGCTCGGCAAGCCGCCCGCAAAGGTGGGCGAGTCGTTCTTTCTTGCCCGTATAGCTCCGATGCTCATCACGGTCGGTGCATGAGCGGCTGCTTCCTTGTCCGCCGCGCCAAACAACGTATTTCGCGTTGCAACTTTTCTTTGCCGAGTTGCTTTTCTCGGCGAGTAGGTAGACGGCGCGAGTGGACGAAGGGGTCAAAGGCCGGCGCGTGTGTGCGCGGCGAGCGAAAAAGAGCGAGCACTCGCGAGGCCCGCTCTGTAGTGCACGCGGCGCGGCGCTCGGCGCCCGCTTTCTGCCCACTCGCCGCGCCGCTCAACGCGTTTCGCTTTCTGCCGGCCACTGCCGTTTTGCCCTCGTCCTCCTCCTCGCGCTCGATGGACGACGAGAAGAAGCCGCCGATGTTCCGAGTCGGTGCTCGCCGTACGCTCCTCCGCCACGCGTTGAAAACGGGAGGGCAACCCGACGAGAACGACCCGCCTTCATCCTTCCGCACCCTGCGGATGTTCTTCTGCTCGCGCGCCGCCCCGACCGTCTTCTTCGGGCCGGACGAGCAGCTGCCGCGGCTTCAGCTGGGCGCCGCTCACTTTTTCGTCTCAGCGGCGTCGTGTGAAGCTCGCGTCCATCAGCGCCACCTGAAGTCGACTCGTTCGTGCGCCTTTTGCACGTGGGCATAGCGGCGAGCCGCCGCGTTCGTCTCGACTTTCTCGCCGAGCTCCCCGTGAACTTCGGCGATCTCCGGCAGGTGCTCGTGCTGCGCGGGATGAAAGGTGGGAATCTTCGAAGCTTTGGCTGCTCATTGCTTTCGTTTAGACCAAGGCACGGGCCACAACGCGCTCAGTTTCGGTGCCCTCAGCCGGCGGAGTGGACGGCGGCCGAGGCGGCGCTCTTCGAGGAGGTGATCGAGCGCTGCGGCCCGAACTTTCACGACATTCGTGGGAAAGCGGTGAGTTCCACGGGAAAGCGAACACCCTCCGCTTTCAGCTTCCATGGAAGTTGATTCGTGCGATCGTCGAGTACTACTTTCTGTGGAAGACCACCGCGGCTTCTCGTCACGCGGAGATGCAGCGAACGATGTTGGCGGTGCAGGAGCACAGGCTCAGACAAGAGCGCATCTCCAACAACACCCAGCAGGACGGGCGGCAGAGCGCGCGCTCGTGCGCGAGCTGCCGCACGGACGACTCGACCGCCTGGTTCGCGTGGGGTTCCGCTCACCTTCAAGTTCGTCTTTGCAACGACTGCTGGGCGCACGGCAACGAACTCGGCGGATGAAAGAATGTGCGCGACGAACACGGCGAGTCTGTCGCACTTCGTTTCACCGATCACTCGCTCCATTTCAGCGGCCGACTTGACGGCCGGCCGGTGGAATGGGGTGAGTTCTTTCGATTGATCTGTCTTCATTCTTTGAGCAGCGTTGGAGGAACAGAACCCCGTCGAAGAGGACCTCCGCCCAGCGCTTCTTTCGGGCCGAAGACCGCGGCGCCTTCTTCCTGAGAACTGCCTTCCACGTTCGAATCGCCCGACGGTTTGTTTCTCCGGTTGGCATCAACGATCCCCTCCGCTCGTTGCTTTCAGCATCGCCCCGCGAAATCTTTTCGACGTCCGCCGGGCCGCTCGCTCGCCCACGAAGCTGATCGACGCGACCGCCATCTTCAACTCGTGTACGTTCGGTCCATTCGATTCGATTGGTGTCCGTTTAGACTTCTTGCGCGACATCGCCGCCATCCTCCGCCGGGCCAACGCGATCAAGCGGTGGAAGAAGAGCGGGTTGCCGCCGGCCCTGGCCGACTTGCTCGTCCGCTTGCACGAGAAACACAGGCGCGAGTAATTCAGTCATTTCCTTCTCTTGTGTACTACTTTTTGTTTTCCTCGATTGCTTTGCTGTTTCCAAAGTCTTTCTATCGTTCGCATAAAAGCCGAAAGCTTAAAATGAGCTCCGTCTCTCGATCTCGCGCTCATCCTCCAATCGTTTGCTGGTATGTTGTTCCCAGTTGGTGCTCACCGACTACAAACATCCACTAAACAACGTCTATTCTTTGGTTCCCGTGTGCCCGTTCAGCAAGCGGCAGGCGTGGAACTTCCAGACGGCTTTCGAGAACCTTCGCTCACTGAACGACACGTTTGTACTTCCCGTCCGCCTCGCGAAGATCTCGCTTTCGAACTTTGCGGTCAGCGTTCTCTGGACACTCGTCAATGAATTCTTTTGTTAGTTGAACGAAGGCCGCTTCAACGAGCTGCTCGCCCGCTTACACGCCCGATCTTTGCGTGTGACCGCGTGCCCACGTGTTTGTCCAAATCAAACTGCCGAACCCCAGAGAGCATTTGACAGGTTTTTCTCGACGAACCGAATTGATCACTTGCGCATCGGCAGAAAGATCACAATTGTGGACTGACGGCGGCCGCTCGCTTCTTTGCCTCGAACGGGAGATTCGCGCCAAAGACCGCCGGCCTCGACGCCTCCGTCGCCCGCGAGTTCGGCTACGAATGGCAGAAGATTGTGAGCGTTTAAACGCGGCGACTGGTGGAGGGGATCGACGTGAACTTCGTCTTCACTCACTTACATCGAAAATCTTGATCGTTCAAATAAACTGCGGGCCTACACAATGGAGACATCTTGAATACGCTGGTTTGTGTGCGACCGAAAGAAACGGAGGGAAAGAGATGAAGGAAGCAGAACGTTGCACTCATCCACCCACAACGGCGGTCGTTCGTTCGCACCCAAAATGTCACATCGGAAACAGCTTAAAGCGGGCGGATCCTCAAATCGGTCGCTGATAATCCGGCTACCCGTTAGTTCGGTGGCTGGAACTCGCGAGGCACGAATTGGAAGACGGTTTATTAGTTTTTGACCCCAACTGCCAGGGGATGTAGCGGCTTTTTATCCGCTCCCCCCACTTTCACGCACAACAGCTTTTTCTTTCTTGTCCACTTCTGCTCGTTGCCTTGCTGCAGCAATTGGTCAAGAGAAAGGCTCGCAGCTTCGGTTCTGCATTGGCGACAGGAAGGACTCAGAGGGAACTTGATTTCCCGGCTCTTCTCAACTCTTTACAGACTCCAAAAATTGCTTCTTCAACTCGCTCAACTCCTAATTTTTATTCCTCCTAATCTCACATCACACCGCAAAAGAACCTAGACGACGGGACAGAACAGAAACGGGAACAA